>CM050413.1:3372403-3497403 GCA_027564155.1 Gymnocypris eckloni scoliostomus | reverse complement strand
GTATCAGTATATTAAATCTGTGCTTTCATTTTTAAAGTGAAAGAAAACTAATAATAAATATAATGCTGTCAGAGAAAAATACAAGTGATCACTGCTCCTGACTAAATAACCTTTGTAACATCAAAAAGTATTCATTTACAGCCTATTTATTTTATACAGTGAAGACTATGCAGTTATTTTATATTTGATTATTACATTTCTGTAGCGTATCTGAAAATGTATTTTAGACTGAGCTGAAAAACCTGAAAAGCTCTGTTTATTGAACGTGTGTCTTTCTTCTATTGTATTTATTTTCTGCTATTGCTTGCAATTTGGTTATCTGTAGAAAAGATGTTTAGCACTGAGCCCATAGTAGCATTTCTATATTTATGTTCATGTTATATATGTTGGTTGCATTTGTGAGTTAATAAAAATGTAGATGGTTGTTTAAAATAGGTATATAATATGATAATATCGATTGATATACTCCTGTATCAAATCGAATTGAATCATTTCGTATAATTTTTTGAGGTATCGCAAATATCGTATCGCTGGGTATGAGAATCGATATCGTATCGAATCGTGACAAACCATCAGATTTACACCCCTAATATATAGCATCTCTTGTATTGCTCAGCAGTTATTAGATAAATAGGTGTAGAGCCAGATTTCACAAATGCTCACTTTGCTCAGTATGCGGCTAAGATTAATGATGCTCTAAATGGTTGCATTGGTTTGTGACAGCATTCAAAACAGCTGATTTGTTTACTTGATTGAATGTGGTTGTGTGTGTGTGTGTGTGTGTGTGTGTGTGTGTGTGTGTGTGTGTGTGTAACTGGTATTCCCTACATTAAGGAAACAAAATGTCCCCACCGGTATAGTAATACCAGTCAATTTTGACCTTGTGGGGACATTTTGATCATTCTGGAGGATATAAAAATGCCTGTAGTTTTGTATGAGTGGTAGGTTTAGGTGTAGGGTGTGTATATGAAAACAATGTGTGTGTGTGTGTGTGTGTGTGTGTGTGTGTGTGTGTGTGTGTGTGTGTGTGTGTGTGTGTGTGTGTGTGTGTGTGTGTGTGTGTGTGGTCACAGCTGACAGTGTTTGTGTGGTTGTTAGGTTTTGGGTGGTCTTGTTTGTAGAGTGATGGATGTCTCTGCTCAGTGACCTCCACCTCATCAAACTTCATCAGATATCTAGAAGGAGCAAGTCAGACATCAATGGCATCCTTCTAGAGACCGATACACGACACTGCGCCAGCTGGAGGCACAGAGAATATATGAAGCAGTTATTTAAATCATTTAGTAAAAGCACCTTCTTGTGATTTATTATTGACTGAAACTAAAGCCATAAAAATCAAATGCTAAATTTATGTCAACAACATTTCTAATTTTTGTTTAGTTTAAGTTGAAATTAAATAAGAAAACTAAAACTTAAAAACGATACATTCATATGTTTAAAAAATAACAGAAATGACAAAATAATGAATTAATTAAGTGATAACAGAATGATAAATATGAAAAATAGTCTAATTCAAAATATAAACAAAAGCTATAAAATTATATATATTATATCTTGTCCAGAGTCAGATTTGAATGTTACAGATTTGTTAAAGGAATAGTTTACACAAAAAAAAAAAGATTCTGTCCTTATTTATTAACCCTCATATAGTTATTCTGTAGATGTTTTGAAGAAGAGTTTTGAAGAATATCCTGTATACTTTTTTCATCAATGATGAAAGTTAATGAGGAATGGTGCCGGCTAAAATGTCCCCAAAAATTATTTGAAAATTGAAAATTTATGAAATTGAAAAAAAATTCTGAATTGTGTCTCTACATGTGTCTGTTTGTTTCTCTGTTTTTGAGTGGTGTATCACATTAAATAAAATGTCAAAATCTCATTAAAATCATAAAAGTTGACCAGTAGACTTAAGCAATATGCAACTATACTGAAGCATACGATAGTTTTGTTCCTCGTCACACAAAGCTCAGAATTCCTCGGTATAGAGTATAAGGACAAAGCTTTAGTTTCCTTTTAGAAGCTTGAATACTTCAATTCCTATACATTTGAATGGAAAAGAGCAACCAGTGCATTATTCAGTTCAGTATCATTCTCCATTTGTGTTCCGCGGGAGACTGTCGAACACACGGGTTTGATTTTGTATCTGTGTGCAGGGGCCGGCGTGTTCTTCTTGTCCTGCGCCGAGGGCGAGCAGATCAGTTTTCTCTTCGACTGTATTGTTCGTGGCATTTCCCCGTCCAGAAGCCCATTTGGACTGAAGCCCCTGCTGCCAGGTCAGTGCTGCCGCCGGGACACGTCCAGCACGAGTCTCATCACATCTGTTTAAAGGGGTCATCGGATGCAAAATTCACTTTACAAGTTGTTTGAACATAAATGTGTGTTAGAAGTGTGTGTACACATCCATCTTATAATGATAAAAATCCACCCAGTGTTTTTTTTTAAATCCCTATTTTAAAATCCCCTTTCTCAAATCAGGCTGATCTGAGCTTCCTGTCAGAATGATGTAGTTCTGTACAGACCCCTCCCACAATAGTTGATTGACAAGACCGTCTTACCTTAGACCCGCCCCTGAGACAGACAGGGAAGTGCAGGGAAGACCAGATGTCTCCGATTAAGCGATTGAGGTGTTTTGTTGTTGGATTTAGTAATGAATATAGCAGTTCTCATTAACTCCCGAGATCTGAGCCACTAAAGACGCAGATTATTAACGTTACTTTCGCTTTGAAGTGAATGTACCGATCCCCGATCTACATAAATGCATCTATGTTCGCGTGAATCATTCATGATCCAGCTTTATCTACAGAAGGAGTGAGTATAAGGGTTTTTTATGAATCTTTGCAAATCGCCTTTCCTAATAATGTGCTAGTTAGCCAGTTTTGCGGCTGAAGTTTAGTATGCTCCATAGATATATATACCTCGATGCCTCATTATGGACTGTTTCTATGGTCCATGATACGTAAGCCATCCGCAATTTTTGGAATGGTCTGCAAATCTTTGAGCGCATTGACTGTGACTGTGTGAAAAACTCAATTCTAATTTTGTTCTAAAATATTATCGATATTAGAATTGATGTTTTCTTTTTCCACAATATTCTGAATGAGCAGCGCCGCATCTTAGTGGCTTTAATTGGATAGGCTCAAAAAAGCATTAAAATGCAACAACACTTACATCGTCATCGCTTCTTGTGTGCCACTGATAAGGCTGCCTGACGCACCGAAAATTTGTGGATTTTATTTTAAATTTGACAATATTATTTTACGATCCCCTTGTGAAAAAGAAGTGCACTTAATAGTACTGAATGTGCATTTGTAGTGTACTTGAAAACTAAAAAATATAGTTTTAAAAATTGTACTTGTAGATAATATACTTGTAATGTAAAGCCACTTAAGTAACTTATAGAGAGACACTTTAATGATGGTTTCTTAACACACTTTTAAAAAGAGCACTTTGTAATAATGTCTAATTAAAAGTTTTAGTATAGAAATGTATATTTTAGTTATGTTTTATTGCACCATATATGCTTTTCAGTACATTTGGCAATACACAGTAGACATATTTCAATGATAATAGAAGTAATTATGAAATTACATATACAGATGGGTCAAAATCACTCTAAATTTAAGCTAATTGCATTTAATATCATATCAAACTGTAATGCATTTTCATTTAATTGCAATTAACATGCAACAAGTGTCTGAAAACATTAATTCAGTACTCTATTAAAGTACATTATATAAAGTATATTATTTCCATGACAAGTACTCTTTTAAAAGTATGCTAAAGTCTACTTCTTTTTCATAAAAAAAATTAAAAGACAGGTATTTAAAAAGTGTATAGAATGTATGAAGATTAATTTAAATTGTGCATGAAAAATAGCAAGTGTGATATCATAAATACAATGTTTAGTTTGCTGTATTTTATATTGTCATTGTACTAAAGCCAGAGCAAGTAATTAAAAATGTAAATAATAGAGTAATATTAGGTGTATACAATTTTTTATTTAAAATTAATAGTTAATACATTTTTTAGTTTCCCCTTTGTAGCCCTAGTTTTGAAACCTCTGATATAATTAATGCAAGAAAAGCCCTAAGGTTTTTACTGGGACATTTAAGACACTAACAAGTGTTTACATATCGGCCCATCCAATCAGAACGCTTCACACCTCCTCCTGACCAATCAGAACTCGAGCTTCTCTCCTATTCTGAGACGACAGGAGATCAAGGGGTCAAAGTCACAGTTTATATATGCGAGCGTTCCTGATGACTGTAACCTCATCCTCTCACTCTCTGTCTGATAGCAGGTGTGAGACCGAGCTGAAGGAAAACGCCATGAAATCTGCTGCATCTCATGTTTGATTTGGTCAAAAAGCTTGAATGCAAAGCGGTGTTTATGAAGTCCCTCGGGATGTGTGTTGATCAGTGACTGGCCGTTTGCCATCTCATCCACATGTCTGCCCTATTAATAGCACTTTAAGTGTTAGATAAACACTGGGGCTCTGCTGTGACCCCCGAACATGTGCTCAACGTGTCCCTCACTTACTTGTATAGCGTGTAATAACTCAGTCTGGACAGAGATTGGAGGAGACCACATCAGGAAATGATGTAAAAACACTGCTTTTAGTATGATCAGTGTTAATCAGTGATGCTGCAATTTTCTCTAGTTGTTAATCTCAAGCCAACGGTTTTTATATTCAGTATCATATTTATATAGGGACGAGGGATGATGTAATAATTACCCAAGCTTTGTAATATTAATCACTTCTAAATCTGCAATTTTAGTCAATGTACAGTATTCTTTGTATAATGTCTATATAATGTCCTCAAGAAATAACCAAAGATGTGAACTGACATTAAAGTAGACAACCTGTGTATTTGATCTTATTGGTCCATATTCAGCATGCAGGCCATTGCATTGTTGTTGTTTCTCAAATTGTATATATATATATATATATATACACTGAACAAAATTATAAATGTAACACTTATTTTTGCCCCCATTTTTCATGAGCTTAACTCAAAGATCTAAGACTTTTTTCTATGTACACAAAAGGCCTATTTCTCTCAAATATTGTTCACGAATCTGTCTAAATCTGTGTAAGTGAGCACTTCTCCTTTGTCAAGATAATCCATCCACCTCACAGGTGTGGCACATCAAGATGTTGATTAGACAGCATGATTATTGCACAGGTGTGCCTTAGGCTGGCCACAATAAAAGGCCACTCTAAAATGTGCAGTTTTATCACACAGCACAATGCCACAGATGTTGCAAGTTTTGAGGGAGCGTGCAATTGTCATGCTGACTGCAGGAATGTCCCCCAGAGCTGTTGCCTGTGAATTGAATGTTAATTTCTCTACCATAAGCCGCCTCCAAAGGCGTTTCAGAGAATTTGGCAGTACATCCAACCGGCCTCACAACCGCAGACCACGTGTAACCACACCAGCCCAGGACATCCACATCCTGCATCTTCACCTCCAAGATCATCTGAGACCAGCCACCCGGACAGCTGCTGCAACAATCTGTTTGCATAACCAAAGAATTTCTGCACAAACTGTCAGAAACCGTCTCAGGGAAGCTCATCTGCATGCTCGTCATCCTCATCGGGGTCTAGACCTGACTGCAGTTCATCGTCGTAACTGACTTGAGTGGGCAATTGCTCACATTCGATGGTGTCTGGCACTTTGAGAGTTGTTCTCTTCATGGATGAATCCCGGTTTTCACTGTACAGGGCAGATGGCAGACAACGTGTATGGCGTCATGTGAGTGAGCAGTTTGTTGATGTCAACGTTGTGGATTGAGTGGCCCATGGTGGCTGTAGGGTTATGGTATGGGCAGGCGTATGTTATGGACAACGAACACAGGTGCATTTTATTGATGGCATTTTGAATGCACAGAGATACCGTGACGAGATCCTGGGGCCCATTGTTGTGCCATTCATCCACGACCATCATCTCATGTTGCAGCATGATAATGCACGGCCCCATGTTGCAAGGATCTGTACACAATTCCTGGAAGCTGAAAACATCCCAGTTCTTGCATGGCCAGCATACTTACCGGACATGTCACCCATTGAGCATGTTTGGGATGCTCTGAATCGGCGTATACGACAGCGTGTTCCAGTTCCTGCCAATATACAGCAACTTCACACAGCCATTGAAGAGGAGTGGACCAACATCCCACAGGCCACAATCAACAACCTGATCAACTCTATGTGAAGGAGAAGTGTTGCACTGCGTTAGGCAAATGGTGGTCACACCAGATACTGACTTGCTTTTGGACCCTCTCAGACCCCCCAGCCTAATTTATTGTGGCCAGCCTAAGGCACACCTGTGTAATAATCATGCTGTCTAATCAGCATCCATGATATGTCACACCTGTGAGGTGGATGGATTATCTCGGCAAAGGAGAAGTGCTCACTAACACAGATTTAGACATATTTGTGAACAATATTTGAGAGAAATAGGCCTTTTGTGTACATAGCAAATGCATGTGTTCTCTGCATTTAACCCATCCAAGCGCACACACACTTGGAGGACTTGGAAACTGAGTCTCACCTCAGTTGTGGACAGTTCCTGCCGGAGCCGAGATTCGAACCCACAACTGAGAGAGTGAGAGAGATAGAGAGAGAGCTGTCAATAATGAATGGAATGTGGCGTCTTTTTAGTCCAGCTACAATATAGAATTACATGTTCATCTGAATCTGAAATCAATCAAATTCTCCTTATAATATCATGTATGTCCTCATATTTACTGTTTCAAACATAATTAAAAAGCTCTGCTAAATACATGCTTGACAGGCCAGTTACTTTATGCACAATGCAGTAGTCATATCTGTCTTGATAATTTCTGTGCACCTCCTGTGTGAAGATGTCCACTTCAAATAAGGCTGAAACATAATATAAGTATAAAATATATGTGTTATAAGATATAAAATATAAGAGGGATGATTTAAAAAACACGTAAACAACTATTTAAATGTTGCCTTGACAACCAACTGATATATATATATATATATACAGTATATATATACACTTTTCCAATTTTTATGTTTGTATGTATGTATGTGTATATATAACAAAAAAAATTAAAACAAAATTTCAATTATCAAAATCAATTATCAATTCATATTTTGATAATTGAATTATCAAAATATGAAAATAAACGTTAATTCAAATTATTAGTGTGACAGTATATACTGTAAGTAATACTAAAACAACAGTAGCACTGCTTCACATGAGCAGCATAACGGCGCTTGAAGCCAAACTTTCAGATTTAAAACTCGCTCGTTCAGGAACGTTGAAGCCTGACTGCACCAAGAATGCATCATATGAACATAGACCACTGAGGCATTTTATTTGCTTAAAAGCAAACGTTTCTTCGTGTTTAGCAAATGTTAGCAGACACATGGCATTTGACCATATTTTTGATAACCGCACAGCTGCAGATCAAATGCTAGCATTTCCATTTTGTTTGTTTCCATGTCATATTCTGGTTTGTGTGTCTCACAGTCGGTTTTGATTTTCTCTCAGAGTCCAGCATCAGTGCAGCTTCAGCGCAGGACAGACTGAAGCATGAGGCGGAGGATCTGGAGCGGAGGCTCAGTCTGCTGTCTCACAGCACAGGTACCGGCTCACCTGTCTGTCCCACCAAAACATATCTCTGCTTGTTGTGTGTAATATCGCATATTAAATGCAAATAAATTAAAATATACTATAGTTTCAGTTGATATTAAATGTGATTATTTTTAACATTTTTTTACACACTTAAGTATGACTTAAGTGCATCTTTATATGTAATTTCATAATTACTTCGGTTGTTTTTCAAATATGGTTAAAGTACTGCAGAATATACTGGCAAGCATTTATGATGAGCTAAAACATAATTAAATGTGACATTTCTAGTGAAACCATGTAGTTAAAAAAATTGAAATTACATATTTGTAATAGTTAAGTTGCAATTTATTGCATTTATAATATAGTAACTTTAAACATAATATTGAATATCACAATGCATTTAAAATGATAAGCAAGTACTTAACGTGCTTTAGTATATTAGTGTAATTATTTAAAACACGACAAAATATTATTAAAACATAATTATTTAAAATGTGACAGTATTTACACTTAAGTGTCATGAAAGTGTCTCTTTTTAAGTCACTTAAAAAATAAGAAGCCACTTAAGTGTTAAACATGATTTAAAATGTACTTCAAATATTTTCTTTTTTTATTTGACATTATTTACACTTTTTAAAAGTGTACTTAAGTGTGTTAGGAAAACAGTCATGAAAGTGTCTCTCTTTAAGACACTTAAGTGGTCTCTTATTTCATACATGCATGCCATATATATTTTATATGTTATTTTTTATATATTATCTGCGAGTTTTAGTACCTAATTTTACTAATTAAAGTACCCATTCAATGCCATTAAAGGCACTTCTTTTAACATGGATCTATGAAAATAATAATATTTGTCATACAAATCAATAATTTAGTCATTTAAATAGTCAAGTCAGTTATTTCTCAACATCTTTTATGTGCATTAATATGTAATTAGAAATAATGATATTGCTTTCTTTCTCGTCTGTCCTGAAAGCTTCCAGCTCGCGCATCGGCTCTTCGCTTGTGGGCGATGACCGCAGCATTTCCGGTTCTGACAACTCGGACACGAGCCAATCAGACTGCAGCATTAGCAGTCGCCCTGCACGTGGAGCGATCTGGTTCTGCCCGGCTCTGCCGAAATGTCTCAGGTGGAGGCGAAACTCCAGGTCCTGGCCGATCCCGTTCGCTCACGGAAACTGAAAGAGTCCGGCCGACAGAACTCGTCTGACAGCGGCATCGCGACCGGCAGCTTCTCGTCCTACAGCGGGAGTCTGGATGCTGCCGGTCCTGGAGAGGAGGACGGCGCGCTGCTTAACCTGCCAGAGAAACACCTGTGCTCCTGCTCATCCTGTCCCGGCCACGAATACCAGGTTCCCTCGTCCCTGCGGTTCCTGTACGACTCTCCCCGCAGCCTGCTGGAGGGAAGCAGACACAGCAGCATATCTCAAGACGAATCTCCCAGCCAATCAGATTCAGAGCTTGATAAAGGGGAGGAGTCACATACAAGGGAGGGCCTTATAAAAGGGGAGGAGGCTCAGGGATTATCCTGTTGTTCACTTCCTCCTGCGGGGATGAAATCCCTCTTGACCTCATGCCCCATCTGTGGAGGACTCAAGGTATGTACACTACTCATGGTTATTATAGTTCATTATGGGTCACTGAAACATTTTAAATTCAGTGAAATTATTACTAAAATTATTAATCATTAAAAACATTCATTTAAATAAAATAATTAACTTACCTAAATTCAGGTAATCGCAAAGGCAACACTTCTCATTTTAATTCCTTTTAATTTGATGTACTAAAATAACTAAAACTTCAATGATTTATAAAAACTATGTAGATGAAAAAGTTAAACTAATAAACTGTATAAAAATATAGTTTAATATATGTTTCTCTTTATTTGTTACACAAGAATGGATTAGGACTGCATTATTATGTTAAAATAATACTTTTTTTTTTAAACAATGATCACAATAATCATAATTGTTACATGGCTTAATGCGTTTAGTTACCTGTATAAGTGCGCTGTGTGTTTCAGAATGAATTAGCTAATATAAGTTTTTTGATATATACAATATATTTTTAATCTAAATATTTTCACAGTACTGTAGCTTTGCATGTTTATTTCTCCAAGTGTCTTTGGAGCTGTTGCCATGGTTCTTATTATGCCTTATACTCGTTTTCATTGTCCTGCATTTTACTGTGAACTGGACATTTTAATTACATTTTCACTAAAAACAATATATTCCATGAAAATGACAATCAAGATTAACAAATTATTTAATTTATCATTAAAAAAGCATTGGACAAATTGCATAGCCCTACAAACAAGCGCAGCAAATCTGGAGTTGTTTTATTTTTTTTATTTTTTTTTAATGATTTTTAAATTGCAGTTATAGTTGTTCCAAAAAAAAAATACATTTACATTTCTTTCTTGAGTTGTGAGGAAAAACCTCTTGATGAACTGCTATAAGAGCAGACTTGTGTTAAGTGGCGTTGATGATGCTGTTCTGTATCTGTTCATCGATGTGCTCTGTGTTTGTTAAACAGGGCTCTTTTCCTCATCATTCACTGCACACTGCGCCAGGTGAGATTCAACTTTAAAATAAAATGTTTAATTGGAAATTATTTCAAAGGTCACTTTTTAAAAAGTCTACTTAAGTGTGTTCAGAAACAGTCATTTAAGTGGCCTTTTATTTCGTTTATATTATATTATCTGCAAGGTCATTTAAATATACTTATTTTCTCATATTTATTAACTAATTTACAGCACGTTTTAATATAGCTAATAAGTACAGACACACTCTTAAAGCACCAGGTGAACATTCAGCCACGCCCACTGCTGATGTCACTGAACCTCCCACCAATCAGGAGCCAGTGGAGATCAGACACTCATCTTCGACCAATCACGATCCACAGAAGCCCTCGCCTGAACACTCACAGACCAATGAGGAGAAGCGATCGGTGAACTACGACTCCAGTCTGTCTGATCTCCTGTCACACTACAGTCCTGCTGTGAGATCAGACAGAAGCAGCATCTATGAGGCGATGGCAGCGTCCAGACACACCATCCTGTATGAGAACTGTGTCCGGTGCAGAAGAGGAGAGGACAGCTGCCGGATCCTCAGACCCACTCCTCCGTCCAGAGAACTGATGAGAAACATCTCCGAGTCCTCCTGTTCCTCCACAGTCGCTCTGAAGCAAATACCTGCAGAAGGTAAGAGAGCGTCACACGGACTCTCGTCTCTAACCCAACTCTCCTCTGAGGACCCTTCCAATCTTCTCCTCCTCACTCCAGGAGTCTCTGTCTAATCCAATTAATATGACCTTCTTCTGCCTGCAAACCCGTCTGTGTTGTTGTTTCCCGTTTCTGAGAAGGTTTGGATGGATGAAGATCCTCAAGGACTTCGAAGCGAGTTTGATGCACGCTTACTTCCAAGTGTGTCTGATTTCTGAGACATTTTAGTGTTTTGCAAAACTGTGTTTTTAGACACTTTCTGACCAAATCCTACAGTCTGTAATTTTTCATGCAAATTAGATCATCTAAGTATACTACACAGAAGAAAAGATTAGTAAGCTGGCATAGGAGAATATACATTTTGAATTGAAAATTGATATGTAGTATTTGTTTCTGTGTTTGTCCAGATAATAACAGAGAGAGAATATGGGCAGAGAAAGGCAGAACGGATCCTGCTTATGAACTCATGGACAGCCGATCACCAGACAGGAGACAGGAGGTGAGTGTCTGAATTACAGCGGATAGAAATGTGTGAAAGATACAGCACTAAAACAAATGTAACCTAACACAGCACCTGAATTCATATCTCTATTGATGGTTGGTGCTCCGTTAACCCTCGATACTGTAGCTGATGCAAAAATATATAATAATAAATAATATGTAAATAATACTAAAATATGAATGTTGGTTAAAAATAGCAGACAACATTTTTAAATATCAAAGCATGTGTGTGAAATATGTCAATGAATCTGACTGTAATCTGAGAAATTGTTGTTTTTCTATTTTAAATAATTTGACTTGTTCCCTATCAGTCGGTCACTCTCGACGTCGATTTGGGATCTCGCTTAGAGAGACCACTCCACTTCGAGTGTAAACTAAACGAGCCAATGCACATTGGCATGCGATTATTGCATCCAGCTGCCGCTGATCACAGCGTGAGCATAAGTAGGCAGCAGGTGCAGCGCATATTCAGCTTTTCGCTTCGGAGCCGAGCGGTTACATCATTCTGCTCCTGACTTCTGCTGAACGCGTGAATTCAACGAGTTGAGCACGCTCTTTGGGAGACTCTCGTGCTGGTGGTACGGCACTACAGCGGTGGTGCTTCTTCCCATGTCGAGTGGACTGCACACATCAGGCTGCACTACCCCCTGTTTGTGTTGCAGATGACCATCTCCCCTGTGCGCTTCAGCACGCTAAAAGAGTTTTTTCCTTAAAAAGAGCATTCATGGGTGTATCTTTTTAAAGACGATGTTGCATCTGGCAAACTTGATGTTGCAGCTTTATAAAGACGAGTCGGGTCTTGCTTCAGACAACTCGTCACCCGTGCGTTTCTCGATGTGGTCGTTGCCTGGCGCTGGGTGATGGTCACGATCGCTGCCTCACGTGCCTGGGCAGTAAGCACGCTGAGATGGTGTTCGTGGATGAGTCATCTTCTCACTGTGGATGCTCATCTCGGAGTTGCGGCCAGGCTCCGTTACCTCGACAAAGGGGCGGAGCTGTTGCCTCCGTCTCGATCTAGTTCTCATCCTGGCTGCAGACAGGCGAGGTCTACTTCAGACGGTAGCACGGCTGGTCTGAGGATTACAGTGGTGGCAAACCCTCAAGGGACCATCGCTCCTCTTGCGCTCCGCAAACAGTTGAGCTGCCAATGGAACGTGCTGGGCCCTCTAAAAGGAGCGTACCAGCAGTATCCTTGGCACTCCTCCCGACGACCAGATGTCGATCGCTGCATCGGAGGGTGAGCCGGAGCTTCTGGAGAGGAAGATTCGGCTGCGCTGCAGCAAGCCGGGTCTGGAAGTGACGGCTATGCTTTCCCGGGCCACCGAAAGGGTAGGGCTCGAGTGGAGAAAGCCACCGTGTCCCGAACCCTTGAGGTTGGACGACTGGTTTCTCGGGGTAGCTTGTGCTGGTTCTCAGCGCCCTGCCCCGGGTGCCTCTCTCCCGGACGTGCATGAGGAGCTTACAGGTCGTGGACGGAACCTTTTACTGCCAGAAACCGACCTGCTAACTCCTCCTCCCTCACCACCCTCGGTGGTGCAGCTAGGGGTTACGGGGGTCCCCCCGGTGGAGCGGTCAGTTGCGATGCAAGTGTGTCCTTATACTGTCTCCACCCGACAGGGTAAACCGTGCCTCCTCTTCCGGGCCTGTAGGTACTCGTCTGGTCTCATCCGGCGAGGCTTATGTGGCCTGTGGAGATGCTGCCTCCACCTAACGCTACGGTGTTACTGCAGGTTCTTCAGGCTAAAAGCACTGAGGGACATGCACGGGGGTTGTCACGATCCGGAAGTTCTGAAAGAGCTCCGTACCGCACCTGACCTCACGCCACGAATGACGAAGGTTATGGCACGGTCTCTGGGTCGTGCGATGTCCACACTTGTGGTCCAGGAGCGCCACCTCTGGCTGTGTCTGGTTGACATAGGAACGCCGACAAAGTTCGGTTCCTCAAGGTTCTTGGCCCCCGTCGACTGGCGGTAAGCGGAGGAGCAAGAGGCCTCGGGACGGGCGACCCAGAGAGAGAGGGAACTGCTTCGGGAGAGGGTAAGTGCATCTCTCCCTCCCCCGGAGGTGAGCCGGGTGGATAATCTGGTTTTTCAAAAATCTCGACAGGAAGCGGTTGTCTCTGTCTCTGGGTCCCAAGAGGGCATGGAGAGTCATGGACGGATCAACCTCGGACCACACTCATCCTCCCTCTCGCCAGCAGGCAGCAGTGGGCGGTTCGAGAGCGTCATCAAAGGCTACTCACGCACCCTCTGCCAAATTATGGAAGCAGGTAAACGTGCACCGCACACTCAGACCCCTCCTCGGTCCGCCACGGGCCAGGTCCCAGCATTCCACCTCGCTGCCCTACCGCGGGTACGTCGGTGGTCCCGATGGTCCCGCCTGTACGGTGTCTGGGTGCCGGGAGCTGCCCAGCCGTCTCGCTGGCTCCTAAGGACCATCTGACTCGGCTATGTGATTCAGTTCGCCCGGTGTCCTCCCAAGTTCAGGGGCATCCACCTCACAGCAGTGAAGGCAGCCGATGCCCATGTCTTGTGAGAGGAATCACTGTCCTACTGGCGAAGGATGTGATGGAACCGGTCCCTCCAGCCAATATGAAGGCAGGGTTTTTCAGCCCTTACATCATTGTGCCCAAGAAAAGCGGTGGGTTACGACCAATCTTGGGTCAGCGCATCTTGAACTGGGCCTTTCATAAACCTCCTTTTAAGATGCTTATGCAGAACCGCGTCTTCGGATGCATCCGTCCCCAAGTTCGGTCTGCAGCATTTGACCTGAAAGACCCGTACTTCCATGTGTCGATCCTTCCGCGCCACAGGCCATTCCTGCAGTTTGCGTTCGAAGAACGAGCATATCAGTACAAGGTCCTGCCCTTCGGGCTGTCCCTATCGCCCCGTGTCTTCACGAAAGTAGCGGAGGCAGCCCTTGTTCCCTTGAGAGAACAGGGCGTGCGCATTCTCAACTACCTCGACGACTGGCTCATACTGGCTCAGTCTCAGGATCAGTTATGCGAACACAGGGATTTGGTGCTCTCGCACCTCAGCCAGTTGGGCCTTCGGGTCAACTGGGAAAAGAACAAATTCTTGCCGATGCAGAGGATCTCTTTTCTCGGTATGGAGTTTGGATTCGGTCGATCAGACAGCGCGCCTCACGCAGGAACGCGTTTAGTCGGTGTTGAACTGCTTGAATACGTTCAAGAACAGGACGGCGGCACCACTGAAACAGTTTCAGAGGCTCCTGGGGCATATGGCGGCTGCGGCGGCAGTCACGCCGCTGGGGCTGCTCCATATGAGACCGCTTCAACACTAGCTCCATGGCCAAGTCCAGAGGTGGGCGTGGCAGAGCGGCACGCCGTGGGTCCAAGTCACTCCGGCCTACCGCCAAACCTTCACCCCATGGTCAGACCTTTCGTTCCTTTGGGCAGGAGTGCCCCTGGAACAAGTCTACAGGCACGCTGTGGTTTACACAGATGCCTCCGCCAAGGGCTGGGGGGCCACGTTCAACGGGCTTGCAGTGTCGGTGGTTTGGACGGTTCCCCAACTGCACTTGCACATCAACTGCCTAGAGTTGCTGGCAGTACACCTGGCCTTGAGCCGTCTCAAGAGACGCTTACGAGGCGAGCACGTACTGGTCCGTACAGACAGCACTGCGACCGTCGCGTACATCAAACGACAAGGTGATCTACGCTCCCGTCGCATGTCGCAACTCGCCCGCCACCTCCTCATCTGGAGTCGGAAGCATCTGAGGTCGTTTCGCACCATTCATATTCCGGGTTTGCTCAACCGGACAGCCGACGAGCTGTCACAAGCTGTGCTCCCCGGAGAGTGGAGACTCCATCCCCAGACGGTCCAGCTGATTTGGAGGCGTTTCAGGCTCACACAGCTAGACTTCTTCGCGTCCCTAGAGACGTCTCACTTCCAGTGCTTTTACTCCCTGACCGAAGGAACACTCGGCACGGACGCACTGGCACACAGCTGGCCGCGGGGCCTTCGTAAGTATGCATTTCCCCCAGTAAGCCTTCTCGCACAGACACTGTGCAAGATCAGGGAGGAAGAGGAGCAGATCCTGCTCGTGGCGCCATACAGGCCCACCCGGACTTGGTTCCCAGAGCTGATGCTCCTCGTGACAGCCGCTCCCTGGCAGATTCTTCTGAGGAAGGATCTACTGCCTCAGAGACGGGGCACCCTGTGGCACCCGTGTCCAGACCTCTGGAAACTTCATGTCTGGTCACTGGACGGGACGCGGAGGTTCTAGGTGACCTACCCCAAGAGGGAGTCTACACCATCACTTTGGCGAGAACTCTGTCTACGAGACACGCTTATGCCTTGAAGTTGAACCTGTTCGTCGAATGGTGCTCTTCTCACAGAGAAGACCCCGGGAAGTGCCCGATCAGAGTCGTACTGTCCTTTTTGAAGCAACGGTTGGAGCGAAGGCTGTCTCCCTCCATCCTTAACACCTATGTGGCTACGATTGCTGCCAACCACGACCCCGTGGATTGGAAGTTGGTGGGGAAGCATGACTGGGTCATCAGGTTTCTTAGGGGAGCGAGAAGATTGAATCCTCCACGGCCCCCCTCTATACACTCTTGGGACCTGTCTCTAGTGCTCAGAGCACTACAGCAGGGCCAATTTGAGCCTTGTAAACAGTCGAGCTGAAGTTTTTCACAAAATGAAAACTCTAGGGCTGCGGGCTGGGCGACCCCTAACACATTCGCTAGATTCTATAGCCTTCGTGTGAAACCGGTTTCCTCCTGTGTTCTCACCTCAAACGGGTAGAAGCACTGAGGGGCTCCGGTTTCGGGTCGGCTTGCTAAAAACTACTCCAGAGAGTCCAACTGTAGACCCTGTCGAGCTCCTCCATCCCCTCGCCAGCTGGACGTAGCGGAGCGTCCGGCGCCAGGCCCTCACTCGATGAATCCGCAAGAACCGGTGGAGGGCTGGGGTCCATATGTAGAGACCTTTTGGATCCCATATGTGTAAATTCCACGGTATAGCCTTAAGGCCCGTACACACCGGGACGAATATCGGCGCACGTTATTCGCCAGCGTTTTTCAATGCGTTTTTTGTGTTCACACCCAAGCGATTTTCGCTGACGATGAGCCGAGTGAACATGCAAATT
This sequence comes from Gymnocypris eckloni scoliostomus, assembly GCA_027564155.1. Taxonomy (NCBI): domain Eukaryota; kingdom Metazoa; phylum Chordata; class Actinopteri; order Cypriniformes; family Cyprinidae; genus Gymnocypris; species Gymnocypris eckloni. The sequence continues at coordinate 3,480,954 of CM050413.1, read as the reverse complement.
CATTCCCTGACATTAGATGGCGCTTAATGTAAAACAGAAATACCCCGGTACACAAGGTGGCGCTGCGCAACTTTACGCTTCTGACACTCGCTTGTCACTCAGAAGAAGAGAGCAAGTATTTACGCGCTTGTCAAAATCATACAAATTTGTCATAAAGTTATTTGTGTTCAGTCAGCAGCTCTACATTCATCTTGCCTTGCATCTTCTTTGTCTTCTTATTTCTTCCCGGCAGTGTAGATCTCACCGTCGTTTAGATTTTTTTTATAGTAATACAAATAATTTAGTTCAGTTAGAGGACACTGCAATTAAAACTGAACGCTGTTGCTCAAAAGCAGTGCACCGAGCGAGCGAGCCGTGCATCACAGTATTGATTTTTACCTGTATTTTAAATCAAACATTGTGTTTGGGGTTATAATTGATAACCAGATTTCGCGGGATTAATTTCCTGAATATAACGTGGTAACGGTCGGTAACTCTGGTGCAATTTGAAGCGGGAGGGCGGTCTAACAATATCCCGTTCCCGACGTCCTTTCAGAACAGCATATCTGTGCTTTATTCTTATCGAGCACCGGTACAGTCTGCACTCGGACCTATGCGCGTGCTGCAGCACGAACCAGTGCTTCGTTTTATTTGCGGGGTCTGAGCAAATCATGTGCAAAGATGCAGATATAATATACAGCTCTCAAACAGAACAGGCAGGTTGTGATGAGTGACAGATCATAATAAAGATGGAGTGTGAATGCGATGTCATTGAAGGACGTTCAACTATCTTTCCTTTTTTATTTTTTTGTATTATGCTTATTCTATCATTTTAAATGACAGACTGTCAAATTTATTTATTTTTTCTCTGCTGCACTTTTCACTGTGTCAACAGCAAGATGTTAAATGCATTTAGTATTTTGACAGGACTTATAAAATATATATTAGGCTAAACCTACATTTTTTCCTATTGTGTTGTAGGCTGAATGTTAGCATAAACGAATTATATCCTAACAAAACGAATAAAAATAAGGATTACAATTTTTATATAACTTTTTTCTCTCTGTGACACTTTATTCCGTGTTGGCAGCAAAATGTTATTGACATTTTTCTGTCAATAAATACAAGATGAATAAAATAAATACAATTTTATGCAGACTACACTTTTATTTGTTAACTATCTGTTCAAGCAGAAATATGAGTGAGCCGAGAGCACACATATAGTTCGTTTGCGCATCATAACGGACATAACGCGCGCCTAATGCACGATCATGTCACTGTAATCATCTCTTCCTTGATTACAATAGTTGTTCATCAAAACTTGTGTGTACTATTGTGACACTGGCTTCTTTTATCCAACTGAGAGGTGTAGTTTACGTATCATATGATATATATACAGGGTTTTTGAGCAACCGTTCAGTCTGTATTACACACGATAAGAAATATGTGCTGCTCCGAAACAAGAATATGTAGAGAGGTGGTACTGTAATTTATGTATAGGCTATATATTTTTTTACATGACTTAACATACGAGTCATAATATTAGTGAATATATTATATTGTAGTTTTATCTCTTTTATCTCTCTCTAGTTTTATCTTTTATCTCTGTATCTTGAGAAACACTGACCTAAAGCGTGATCTTCCAGCATTGTCTTCGTGATCGATCTATTGGGCATCCCTGCTCTAAGTGATGTTTAAAAAAAACCATTCGTTTCTCATTTATTTGAGAATTTATTTGCTGATTTTTATTTTATTCAAACAGTCCTTGACGCAGAATTGCTGCTGATATTAAAGTCAAAATAAAACACGCACGGCGCTTACAGGCTATTGTAATGAGAATTTATTTGCTGATTTTTATTTTATTTAAACAGTGCTTGACGCAGAATTGCCGCTGATATTAAAGTCAAAGTAAAACACGCACGGCGCTTACAGGCTATTGTAATGAGAATTTATTTGCTGATTTTTATTTTATTTAAACAGTGCTTGACGCAGAATTGCCGCTGATATTAAAGTCAAAGTAAAACACGCACGGCGCTTACAGGGTATTGTAATAACTCCCCATCGTGTGTAATAATGGGAACATTTCCTCACCGTCACAACCCTAGTGCTCAGCAAGACTGTTTTGTGTTTGAGCGCCCCCAGGTTGTGTTTTACTATAACTTCAGCTGCTCCAGACACGTGAGCAAAAGCGCCAATCTCATTGGTCGGATAGTTTTTGACGCGGCGCGTCAAACCAAAAAAACGAACCCGAGGCGTTTAAAAAATGACGCTTTTACGCGTGGCGTTTTTCGTGTCGGTGTGCACACTCACATTGGCGCCCTTTGTTTAGTCATGAGGCGTTAAACGTCGGCGAATAACGTGCGCGAAATTCGTCCCGGTGTGTACGGGCCTTTAGAGCCCGTGTTTCCCGGCAGACTTCCTGCTACTTCCAAGAGGGTTACAATCACCTCCAATCTTCCATATGCACCTGAATATTGTCCATATGTGTATCTGCTTCTGAACCTCCTTCGGGTAGGTCGGAGCTTCCGCAGCGTTCCTGTTCTAAGCTGAATGGGTACGTTTTCCCAGTGTTATCCAGTCCTACTGAGTGGGTAGTGCCATAGCAACAGTAACTGGTCTTCTTGTGGGAGCCCTAACCTGCGCCAAAAAATAGGGGCACCGGAGGCTTCCACGGGACAATGGAAGGGGCAGTATCCGTGGCCTTTTGGTAGGGATCCCAAATCGTCGGTCCTCCGACGTGACGTCCCGTCGCCACGGCTCCTGTACCACCGCTGAGCGGCCATTCCCCGGGTCGGCTCCTCAGCGAAAACCTGAATATGCGCTGCGCCTGCTGCCTACTTATGCTCACGCTGTGATCAGCGGCAGCTGGATGCAATAATCGCATGCCAATGTGCATTGGCTCGTTTAGTTTACACTCGAAGTGGAGTGGTCTCTCTAAGCGAGATCCCAAATCGTCGGTCTTCCTACGTGACGTCTCCGTTCCCTCCTTCCGGGAACGAGGGTTACATACGTAAACGAGACGTTTCTTTAGGTTGATTACAATTGATCATACCAGGGGGGGCGCTAGGGGTGGGCTAAGGGGGCTGAAGCCCTGAATGTTTTTAGAAAAGCCCGAATGTTTTTATTACCATGCCCTGTACGTACGCATCATCATAATCACTGAGTTTTCATGCGCATTAAAATCACGAACCACAGTTTACTCCCATCAGGAACCGTCCACTGAAGCTCGGACTTCTGACTGACATGTAAACTGCCCAACCATCGATAAGAAGTTATAGAAGATCTTGTCATCTGTCATATTAGGTTGTTGGTTACTGAGCCCTGTCACTTTGAAGCAACAAATAGCCTATATATATACTATTTAATTATAGGATTATATTATACACATACACTGTCTTTCTAGGAGACACACGCATTTAGAGGGATTATATGTTGTGTTAGCATGGTCTGTGGCAGACTTTTCTTCATGTCAGGGCAACAATTCAATAAAAAGAAGTTAATTTTAAGTGGCTTAAATTGTAATATTGTCTTTTGCTCTATTTCACTAACACAAATGTTTACAAACAAAGCCCAGGGCTCCAGACTGACACCAATGTTTTCTGCCGGTTCAAGTACATTGTGTTTGTCTGTTGTCTGGATATGAGGAACATTAAAAGACAAACTACTTTGTTGCAGTTGGAACAAACTACTGGTTCGTCTGGCCGGAGGGGAACTGGCCCTCGACTGAGCCTGGTTTCTCCCAAGGTTTTTTCTCCATTCTGTCACCGATGGAGTTTTGGTTCCTTGCCACTGTCGCCTCTGGCTTGCTTAGTTGGGGACACTTCATTTCCAGCAAAATCATCGACTTGATTGCACAGATATTATTTAAACTGAACTAAGCTGGACAATGCCATTACTAAATTCAATAATGAAATGCATTCAGCTGAAAATTGAGTGTTAAATCCTGTAATTTTACATTTATTGACACAATTTGCCTATTTTGATATTGTGCAGTGCTTTGTTACAATTTGTATTGTTAAAAGCGCTATATAAATAAAGATGACTTGACTTGACTTGACTTGACTTGACAAACTAAACAAAAGTGTAACAAAATCCAACAACTCGTTTATCAGCTCTGCAACACAAAAAACCTTGTATTTTTCTATAATTTAATGTTTCTATATTCCACTTGTTATATTTAAAACATAAATCTCATAACATTATTTATGCAATAGGGTATGTGCAGTCTAAATACATTTACAAGTGCTAAAAAATAAGTGTATAGAGGCTATATAATAGAGCCCTGAATGTTTAATCATACTTATATACATACTTATTATGATATATATATATATATATATCCATCATAATTACATTTTTTACTATATGGCTTTAAAAAAATAAAGGCACTTAGCTAAAGTATCATTTAAACATATAGCCTATATTTTTAAGTGTATCCCATGTATTCTGACACGTCTTTGGGCTTAGTCCCGGACATCCACTCACCCTGGAATCGCCCCTGGATCATACTGACTACAATAATATTTTTTTGCATATATACACATATATATATATATTTATTATTTTATATAACTTTTGATTGCCAAAGTAACATTCATCTTTTTAATTTAATTTAACTTGAAGTGCTTAAATAACTACAACTATAACTGAAATAGAACAAAATAAAAACATATATGTATACATATATATTTTTAAATAAAGCAACACAAACACAACAAATAAAATTTGAAAACAAAAACAATGTCATAGTATTAAAATCAATATGATCTCAATGATATAAAATCAATATGATCTCAATGATATAAAATGAGACTGAAAATACCAAACTATAATTGAAATTTCATCACCAACCTATCAATACCTACTAGATTATATATATATATATATAAAGCTTTAACATACTGAAATGAATATTCACAAAGGCTTTTTTGAGTGATTTCCATTGAGGCAGTTATCTAAACAGTGCAGTAACAGCTCTATCTAGTGGTTATTTACACAACATGTAATCAGCTTAGAAAAATGTACAATTATTTAGGATTAATTTGGTCTGAAGCCATTAGTTATTAGCATAAAAATAGTTAATTATTATAATAAAATACATAATTTTACATTTTTATTGCATGAAAAATTATAAAACAGATTTTTTTTCCTTTCATTGAATAATTCCCCTCATTGAATAATTCCTGCAGGGTTTCAGGACAGAGGAGTTAAACACAGCTGAATGCCACACACAGTACGCTCTATTGAGAGTCAGTCATGTGAGAACTGCATTTGTATAACACATAAAGGCTTTATCATCTGTCTGGAAATCTATAGCACTACAGTGAAACCCTGCTGAACCTGTTCAGACAGCCCACACGTTCAGCTGGTGTGGACATGTTGGTTTTTAAGCAGGAATCGCACTAATTAAGGTGTGTTTTTCCGTGGATAAACGTCTCTCTCTCCGTCTCTGTCAGGAGGAGCGCAGCAGGAACGAGCTCCTGGCGGCTTCACAGAAGGTATCTCCTCATCTGACTGAAGGTGAACTCACATCTGTGTGTTTTCTGGGATTGCTCTGTGCTGTTTGATGTGTGTGTGTTCCGTGATTTCTCTGTGTCATCTAATGTGTGTGTGTTTCTATGTTTTGTTCAGCGCTGACGGACAGACTCAGAGGAGATGCGGTGATATACGTGAATATTCCCACCAGCCCCACGTCCAAAAAACAGCTGCATTACATGGAACTGGAGCTGCAGGAGTCCAGCGCCGCTGTCAGAGGTGCACAACACACCACTGTTAATAATAATAATCATATATGTGATCCTGGAGCACAAAACCAATCATAAATCGCTGGGGAATATTTGTAGCAATAGTCAACAATACAGTGTATGGGTCAAAATTATAGATTTTGATTTTATGCCAAAAATCAATAAGATCATGTTCCATGAAGATATATTGTACATTTCTTACCGCAGTTATAAATAAACGTAATTTTTGATTAGTAATATGCATTGTTTAGAACTTCATTTGAACAACTTTAAAGGTGATTTTCTCAATATTTAGATTGATTTGCACCCTCAGATTACAGATGTTCAAATATTTGTATCTCAGCCAAATATTGTCCTGTCATAACAAACCATACATCAATGGAAATATTATTAATTCAGCTTTTAGATAATGCATGCATCTCAATTTCAGAAAATTGACACTTACGACTGGTTTTGTGGTGCAGGGTCACATATTAATAAGAGATCAGCATCATACATATATATGATTGGTTATTAAGTTTATGTTAAACTAAACGAGAAAGCACACACAAGTCACTCAAAGTCACATGCAAGATACAATCCTTCAGACAAAAATAGATTTCACTCTTTTAAAGCATAAATACATAATACTTTACATTCAATTTGAAGCATAAATACTGTATATATAATAAATACAATATTAAAATGCCACTGAATGCAGTTACAAACATCTGAAAATGCCAATTTTCACTATATAGTGTGTCTATTTTGTTTGCTATTATTTATGATTTGTATATGATTAGTGTAGTTATTTAAAATATTGATGTATATTATTTATATGTTTTTGTTTATATTATTTAGTTACCACTGTGCATTAAAAACCATTTAAAATAAATTGTGATTAAGTATTGGTTTTATTTATTTATTTTTCAAAGTAGTTTTAAGATTTTTATATATATACATTTATATACTGTTCAATAACAGATTGAGCCAGTACTTCATCTCAAATAATTTGTATGTGTTTTATACACAGTGGTAACAAAATAATTAATATTAACAAAAGAGCAGTTTGGGGTTGGTAAGATTTTTATATCATTTTTGAAAGAGGTCTCTTTTGTTCACCACGGCTGCATTTATTTGATTAAAAATACAGTAAAAACAGCAAAACTGAAATATTATTACAATTTAAAATAAGTGTTTTCTATGTGAATATCTGTTAAAATGTAATTTATTTATGTGATGCACAGCTGTATCTTCATCATCATCACTTCAGTCTTCAGTGTCACATGATCTTCGGAAATCAGTAATAACACATTTTAATCCATGATACATGTTATTTTCCAGGATTCACAGATGAACAGAAAGTTCAAAAGAACAGCATTTATTCAAAGTAAACATTCAGTCCCATTATAACTGTATTTACTGTCACATTTGATCAATGTAATTGTTTCAGGCAAGGCTTTCTCACTGAGGCTTGTTCTCATGAACATTCCCTGCCGCTTGTGTTTGCTGTCTGTAGGCAAAAGCTCCAGTAAATACGCTCAGATTGACATCACGGCGACGGAGGCGGCTCACAGAGCGGGATCCCAGCATGCACTGGGACGAGAGGAAGGCCTGCACAGACTGGAGCAGCAGAGGAGACGACGAGGTCTTTCTCACGCTGAAGAGAGTTCGGCTCTCCTCTGGACAAACTGACCAAAACACCTGCTTCAGTCCAGACAGCATAGTGCAGTAGTGCAGTGTCTGCAGGCTTGTTTCTGTGGAATTCACTATGTAGTGAACAGGGAATGAGTGCACGTAATATATATATTCACACCACACATGCCTGTCATGCTTAGACGGGCCTGTTAAACACACATTCAGTCTACAGAGAGCCGCTGCTACATGAATAGATATCTGTGTTCTCATGTTAGATAAACGTGTGCAATGCACAGAACCAGAAATGCATTTATTATTTATTTTCATGTATTTCATTTTAAAATGCTGAATATTTTTTGTATTGCTTTCTAGTTGCATTTGTATGAAATAGGCTGTATTTGTGTAGCATCTTTAGTCTTTTTATTAACATAAATTCAAGTGTACTGATTCATTTTTACATTAAACTGCTGGTTTTGTATTTTGTACATTACAGGCCTGTATGTTCTCGTTTTCTTTTTCAGCACTGAAGGAAGTGAACACGATATAGATTTTTGTATTGCAGTCATTTTGTCATATATTGTGATTGCAGTTTGAACTGTGATATAATAACCATCTCATACTGATGCTGCTAGATATACATGTCACGGTATGGGCGAAAGGCAGAGGAAAAACAGGGGTCTGGGCCCAAAAGCAGGTAAGCACGAATTGTAATATGAACAAAAAGAAAACAGAATGGGACACCACTGAATGCAACGCAGTGCTGGTGTCCTCAAGAGCATAGACCAGAGTGTACTGAAATACACGACACAAATGCATATACAACATACATGTAATCTAGCCAGGCAGGGTGGCGAGTGAGGAGGGAATATAAAGACTGCAAATGGGGAACAGCTGAGGATGTGCTTAGTGACAGGTGTGTGGAATGAAGGAAATGAGTCCAGGAGGAAGGGAGATGGTGACCTCTGGTGGTGAGAGGGAGGAACGCCGGGCTTGGACTCATGACAATACAGGGATTGGACAATAAAACTGAAAGACTGGCCAAAAAAAGGGTTGGAGGTTGTGCAGCCTGGTGGCCAATATTCACTGACTGCATGTTTCACCAGTAAGAGGAGAGTGGGACAGTTGAATTAGCAGAGCAATAGCACAGATGTACATAAAATAGTGCAATGCACACACCATAATGAAGACATATCAGAGTTAAAATGTGGACAAATTATTGGTGCGCGTCTCGCTGGCGTATCTGTGACCAGGAAAGCAAGTCTCCGTGGTGTATCGAGAGATAATGTCAGCATACTACCATGAAGGACGAACCACATTCAACAGGAGTATGCAAGAGGAAGCTGTCTGAAAGGGATGTCCGGGTGCTAACCTGGATTGTCTCCAAAAAACATGAAACCACACCTGCCTAACTCACTGCAGAATTAAATGTGCATCTCATCTCGTGTTTCCATCAAAACTGTTCGTCAGGAGCTCTACAGGGTCAATATACATGAACGAGCTGCTATAACCAAACATTTAGTCACTCGTGCCAATGGCAAATGTCGGTTTCGATGCTGCCTGCAGTGGAAATGGACAATGCGATACATGTATTGTTCTCTGAGTCCACCTTCACTGTCTGTCCCATATCTGGGAAAGTTACGGTGTGGAGAAGCCACAAAGAAGCTTACCACCCGGACTGTTGCATGCCCAGAGTGAAGCATTGGGGTGGATCAGTGATGGTTTGAGCTCAATATCATTGCACTCACTATAGACCCAATACTTGAGCCAAGGACTACCGAACCATTCTGGAGGACCATGTGCACTCAATGGTTAAAGCATTGTACCCTGAAGGTGGTGCCATGTATCAGGATGATGCTGCCTCAAAACACACAGCAAGACTAGTGACAGAGTGTTTTTAAGAACATGAAAGTGAAGTTGAACATCTCTCTTGGCCTGCACAGTCACCAGATCTGAATAATATTTAGCCACTTTGGGGTGTTTTGGAGGAGCGAATCTGGAAACGTTTTCTTCCACCAGCATCACAAAGTGACCTGGCCACTGTTTTGCAAGAGGGATGGCTCAAAATCCCTCTGGCCACTGTGCAGGACTTGTATCTGTCATATCCAAGACAAGTTGATGCTGTATTGGCTGCAAAAAGAGGCCCTATACCATACTAATAAATTATTGTGGTCTAAAACCAGATTTTTCAGTTTCATTGTCCAACCCTTCATTGTCCAACCCAACCATAACTATATTATGTAGATATAATAATCAGTTATTATTACAAAATAACAATGCTATTTATAATCTTTTGTTACTAGTGTGTTATAAAACATACTTTTCAGTACTGTTAGTTATTATTTATTATTATTAATATTGCAGTATTTTCTATTTTACATCACAGTTAGTACAATAGTGATTTATTTCTTACATGAAACCCTCAAAATTTGTTTTGGTGGAAAATTGTTCATCTGTGTGTAGTTGACAATGATTTCCATCTCAATCATTGCAAATCTGGTGAAGTGCTCTATTCCTGTCTTTAAAAAAATGACAAAATTACGAAACTTTATGATAAAATAATTAGCAAATATATATATATATATATATATATATATATATATATATATATTTATATATTGTATGCTGTCATGAAATCTATTTGAGAGATGCAACACTATATTTAGTTTAATCATGAATGTGATTAATAACTGTTCTTGTTGTCAAATTAACCTGGCATTTTGTATTACGAATATTGTTGGCTTCTTGACAAATTGCTTTTGCTACTCTTTGTCATGCATTTCAAAGTGGCTTTGAAATGCTTAAAAGCGTTTAAAATCTTCAGCAAAATGTATAAATTATATGTAAACCGAGTTAGTTTTATTGGATTTCACTTTCATTTTTGAAACAGAAAAAAATCCATTTGAAAAAGTTTGTGTTCAGAAATATGTAATGACATGACGTGTTCAGTTTATGTTCACATGTGCATTATGCATGAATATGAGGCAGAATTGCTCCATAAATTCTGCATATAGAAATAAAAGTTAATTGTCAGCTTGACATATTGACTCCTTGCAGACTGCGCCGCTCAGCGCATCCAGTACAGGCATGGACGCTGATATTTTTATCGTCCTGTCTAATGCTTTGGAGGAGCTTGGTTTGGAATGCTCTCCTCCAGAGGAACCGTCCCGTAGCTACCTGGATGAATGGTTCTTGCCGGGGCGCCGCCAGGCCCCTCGTCAAGGAGCTTTGCCATTCTTCCCAGAGGTCCATGACGTGATCACCAGATCTTCTTCCTCCGCCCTCACTTCGGTCGACGGTGCTGAAGAAAAAGGATACGATAGCCTGCCTCCCATGGATGAGTCAGTGGCCACTCATCTCTGCCTACACATGACCATTGGCTGGAAGGCAAAACCCGCTCACCCGTCAAGCCGCATAGGACAACTTAAGCTATCGCTGGACGAGCCTATTCATCAGCTCGACAAGCGGCCTCAGCGCTTCACTCCATGGCCGGCCTGCAAGTGTTCCAGGCAAAACTCCTTCGCTCCATTGACGAGTTCTAACCAGAACTCCAAATCTTTTAAGGAGCTGTGCAGTGCGACCGACGTGGCTCTGCGTGCCACCAAGATGACGACTCAGGCGATCGAGATCAATTTAATGCAATTGAATCATTTCAGCTCTCTCAGGCAAGGCTTTCTCCCTGAGGCTTGTTCTCATGAAAAGTGTTTGCTGTCTGTAGGCAAAAGCTCCAGTAAATACGCTCAGATTGAAATCAAGGCGACGGAGGCGGCTCACAGAGCGGGATCCCAGCATGCACTGGGACGAGAGGAAGGCCTGCACAGACTGGAGCAGCAGAGGAGACGACGAGGTCTTTCTTACGCTGAAGAGAGTTCAGCTCACCTCTGGACAAACTGACCAAAGCACCTGCTTCAGTCCAGACAGCATAGTGCAGTAGTGCAGTGTCTGCAGGCTTGTTTCTGTGGAATTCACTATGTAGTGAACAGGGAATGAGTGCACGTAATATATATTCACACCACACACGTCTGTCATGCTTAGACGGGCCTGTTAAACACACATTCAGTCTACAGCGAGCCGCTGCTACATGAATAGATATCTGTGTTCTCATGTTAGATAAACGTGTGCAATGCACAGAACCAGAAATTCATTTTTTTATGTATTTCATTTTAAAATGCTATATATTTTTTGTATTGATATCTATTTGCATTTGTATGAAATAGACTGTATTTGTGTAGCATCTTTAGTCTTTTTATTAACATAAATTCAAGTGTACTGAGTCATTTTTACATTAAACTGCTGATTTTGTACATTACAGGCCTGTTTGTTCTCCTTTTCTTTTTCAGCACTGAAGGAAGTGAACACGATATAGATTTTTGTATTGCGGTCATTTTGTTGTATATTGTGATTGCAGTTTGAACTGTGATATGATAACCATTTCATACTGATGCTGCAAGATATACAGGGACAATGAAACTGAAAGACTGTCCAAAAAAGGGTTGCGGGTTCCATGGCTATATTTATGCAGCCTGGTGGCCAATATTCACTGACTGCATGTTTCACCAGTAAGAGCAAAGTGTGACAGTTGAATTAGCAGAGCAATAGCACAGATGTACATAAAATAGTGCAATGCACACTATACGAGCGTAAGGGACGCTCAAGGGTTCGGTTGGTACTAGTAGAAATGGTGGTGAGAGTTTCCGGTTAGAGAAACGAGAGCAAGAGAGCAAGTCCTAGTTCAAGGATTTTATTTGAATTATCCTTGCATGTTTGAATGGTTACATGCACTTGCCCATAGAAGGTGCATGTGGGCGTGTGTGGTAGAAGAAACAAACATGCAGTAGTCCCTTTTCTGGCACAATGAAGTCAATCGCTCCACCCACAAATATAGACTGCCTCCTGACACTTGTCCGGGCATGTCTTGACCTGTTCAGCTATGTCCAAGCATTAAAGTTACAGACATAAAGATACCTCTGGTGGCGTCGCTTTCATACATAGCCGCCCAAATGTCACTCGGGACATTTGAACATGTTAGTAAGCCCTACCTAAGTGGCAGGATTGTCATCATCCTCAAGTTTGGGAAGTGGGATTAGCAGAGTCACCGGTCTGACATAAGTTCAGTCCTGAACCTGAACTGCAACTGTCCTTATCCGTCCGTCAGGTCCAGGGAAGGTACGGGTCACTTTGCCCACTAGCCAGAGGGCTCGTGGAAGTTGAGGGTCCATGATGAGCACTACCTGGTTGACCCTGAGCTGGTCGTTGTCCTTTTGCCACTTTTGTCTTTCTTGGAGACCTGGCAGGTAGAGATGAATAAATCTGGCCCAGAACTGGTCTGCAAGTACCTGACTATGTCTCCATCTCCTGGTTCCTATAAGATGGCTGGAGTCATACATCATTTGAGGGAGAGAGGAGTCATGGCGTCCCATGAGCAGGATACTAGGTGTGATTGGGTCTGGATCTGCGATATCGGATGATATATAGCCTAAAGGTTTGGCATTCATTAGGCCCTCCACTTCAATGAGAACATTGCGGAGGACAGTTTCAGGGACTGTCTGTTCCTTTAGAATGACTTTCAAGGCTTGTTTCACTGATTTGACTTCTCTCTCCCAAATACCACCAAAATGTGGAGCGCTGGGAGGAATAAATCTGAAAGAGATTTTCTGTTCAACTAATAGCTCTTTGAGTTGGGGTGCCATAGCTTCATATGCCTCTTTGATCTCTCTGTTCCCTCCAGTGAAGTTGGTGCCATTATCCGAGAAGAGCTCAAAGGGCTTGCCTCTTCTAGCAATAAATCTCCGTAGAGACATCAAGAAGGCGTCGGTGTCCAAACTCTCGAGTAGATCCAGATGGAGGCATCGGGTGGTCATACGTTTGAAGACTATTCCCTATCTCTTTTCAGTTCGTCGTCCTATTCACACACCATAATGAAGACATATCAGAGTTAAAATATGGACAAATTATTGGTGCGTGTCTCGCTGGCGTATCTGTGACCAGGAAAGCAAGTCTCCGTGGTGTATCGAGAGATAATGTCAGCATACTACCATGAAGGACGAACCACATTCAACAGGAGTATGCAAGAGGAAGCTGTCTGAAAGGGATGTCCGGGTGCTAACCTGGATTGTCTCCAAAAAACATGAAACCACACCTGCCCAACTCACTGCAGAATTAAATGTGCATCTCATCTCGTGTTTCCATCAAAACTGTTCGTCAGGAGCTCTACAGGGTCAATATACATGAACGAGCTGCTATAACCAAACATTTAGTCACTCGTGCCAATGGCAAATGTCGGTTTCGATGCTGCCTGCAGTGGAAATGGACAATGCGATACATGTATTGTTCTCTGAGTCCACCTTCACTGTCTGTCCCATATCTGGGAAAGTTACGGTGTGGAGAAGCCACAAAGAAGCTTACCACCCGGACTGTTGCATGCCCAGAGTGAAGCATTGGGGTGGATCAGTGATGGTTTGAGCTCAATATCATTGCACTCACTATAGACCCAATACTTGAGCCAAGGACTACCGAACCATTCTGGAGGACCATGTGCACTCAATGGTTAAAGCATTGTACCCTGAAGGTGGTGCCATGTATCAGGATGATGCTGCCTCAAAACACACAGCAAGACTAGTGACAGAGTGTTTTAAGAACATGAAAGTGAAGTTGAACATCTCCCTTGGCCTGCACAGTCACCAGATCTGAATAATATTTAGCCACTTTGGGGTGTTTTGGAGGAGCGAATCTGGAAACGTTTTCTTCCACCAGCATCACAAAGTGACCTGGCCACTGTTTTGCAAGAGGGATGGCTCAAAATCCCTCTGGCCACTGTGCAGGACTTGTATCTGTCATATCCAAGATAAGTTGATGCTGTATTGGCTGCAAAAAGAGGCCCTATACCATACTAATAAATTATTGTGGTCTAAAACCAGATTTTTCAGTTTCATTGTCCAACCCTTCATTGTCCAACCCAACCATAACTATATTATGTAGATATAATAATCAGTTATTATTACAAAATAATAATGCTATTTATAATCTTTTGTTATTACTAGTGTCTTATAAAACATACTTTTCAGTACTGTTAGTTATTATTTATTATTATTAATATTGCAGTATTTTTATTTTACATCACAGTTAGTACAATAGTGATTTATTTCTTACATGAAACCCTCAAAATTTGTTTTGGTGGAAAATTGTTCATCTGTGTAGTTGACAATGATTTTCATCTCAATCATTGCAAATCTGGTGAAGTGCTCTATTCCTGTCTTTAAAAAAATGACAAAATTACGAAACTTTATGATAAAATAATTAGCAAATATATATATATATTTATTTATATATTGTATGCTGTCATTTTCCATTTTCACACAGTAGGCTAATACCAGCAAATAGCAGTAATATTACCAGAGCAACTTTACCATACCGTTCACACATCAGTTTCAAAATACAAGTGAATTCTGTGATATCTTTAACAAGAAATGACCTCTAATCGGCGGCACCTCCCATTGTTAAAAAAATGTAAATACTGGTGTAACACAGTTCGTAGATCGCGAAGAAGGAGGCGGAAACCGGCGAACATTTACAAGACTTTAATAACAAAATAAAATAAAAGTGGCAGCCCCTCACGGACGACTGCCGCACACAAAACACAAACTAAAACTTCTGGCCTGGTCCTCTCTCGTCTTTCACTGTCGTCGCTCCTCCTTTTATCCTTCCGAAGCTCCTCTGTGGGACGCGAGATTGGTGAGTGGTGCAGGTGTCGTTCATTATCATTAACTCCACCGGCCTCGCTCCGTTCCCACGGCTCTCGGGCCCACCCCACTCTTCACATACCCCCATCGCCCCTCGCAGGCCGGGGGTACCCTCGAGACTGCGCTCTACTCCCCCCCTCCTCCCGGGGGGCCCGTCAGGGTGGCATCGGTGTACTTGGGGGTAAGGACAGACGAGGCGTGAGAAAAAGAGACGGAAGTATGAGAAGCGACAGAGGGGAGAAAAAAAAAATCGGTCCGGTTCCCGGACACACTGCCGGATGGTCCTTAACCAGCTAAGAGGCTCTCACTCGCGGTGCCATGCGATGGTACTGGACATCTTTGGTGGATGGCCCAATGCTTCTCCGCCTGCTGGCGGATGACAATGGCTCCTCCGGTCGAGGGCAGCCGGCAACGAGTCCCCAGTTCCCTGCTCCTCCCCAGACATGGTGGATGGCAGCAGGCTCCGGCCCACTGGCGAACGGCGCTGACTCCTCCGCTCCCTCTCGGACGGCAGCCACCCCTCCTCGACCCAGGAGCACGCCAGCGAGCCTTCTGTCCCACCTGTTCTTCTTTTGCTCCAGCACCACTGCCTCGGGCAGCTCCTGGCGATCTCCGCTTCTCCGTGCTGCCAGATCTCCTCAGCACCGCGATCCCTCAGCAGCGAGGGCTCTCTGACAGCGTATCCCTCCTTCCTCCCGGGTTTCGGCACCAATGTAACACAGTTCATAGATCGGGAAGAAGGAGGCGGGAACCAGCGAACATTTACAAGACTTTAATAACAAAATGAAATAAAACCGGCAGCCCCTCACAGATGACTGCCGCACACAAAACACAAACTAAAACTTTTGTCCTGGTCCTCTCTCGGCTTTCACTGTCATCACTCCTCCTTTTATCCTTCCGAAGCTCCTCCGTGGGACGCGAGAACGGTGAGTGGTGCAAGTGTCGTTCATTATAATTTACTCCACCGGCCTTGCTCCATTCCCACGGCTCTCGGCCTCGCCCCACTTGTCACAACTGGTATAATGTATATGTATTTTTTATTGTAATTATTTTTGCAATATTTTACAATCCATATGGTGTATTAAAGTAGTATGATGTTGGTAAGAAGAAAACAACTGTTGAAAGAAAAATACATTTTACACTGATTTATTATATTTTTGTAGTCGCATGACTTGAATGATGATCATCTGTTGTTGTTCGTGTCATGTATTCATGACATATCATTCTTACAGGAACTTCAGACTGAACATTCCCCTTTAGCTGTATGATAGACTGTAAATCTTACTGACCTTTGCCGTGTGGTGGACTTCACCCACAGTTAAAGCTTTATTATTGCTCTCATATACTCAATAAGGAAAGAAGCCTTTAAACATGATGGAACTTCAGCATACTTTACAGGTATTCTCAAATTCTGAAATATAATTTTTTGCTTCTATTAATACTCTATGTTTGTTATATGAAATCTATTTGGCGATGCAACACTATATTTAGTTTAATCATGAATGTGATTAATAACTGTTCTTGTTGTCAAATTAACATGGCATTTTGTATTACGAATATTGTTGGCTTCTTGACAAATTGCTTTTGCTACTCTTTGTCATGCATTTCAAAGTGGCTTTGAAATGCTTAAAAGCGTTTAAAATCTTCAGCAAAATGTATAAATGTATATGTAAACCGAGTTAGTTTTATTGGATTTCACTTTCATTTTTGAAACAGAAAAAAATCCATTTGAAAAAGTTTGTGTTCAGAAATATGTGATGACATGAAGTTCAAGGTTCAAGGTTCAAGGTTTCTTTATTTGTCACATAATAGTTATACAGGGCATAACTAGAAGTGAAATGCAATCGAATCAGGTCCGCTCAGTGACAGTGCAAAACAATAAGAATACAAATTATATAAGTAACATAACACAAGGGCATACATATGGTAAGAAAAGGAGAAATAAGAATAAAATGTGCAATGAAATAAAAAAGTGCAAAACAATAAGATGTGCAAAAAACAATAAGATGTGCAAAAGACAATGAGATGTGCAAAAAAACAACAAGATGTGCAAAAAAAACAATAAGATGTACAAAAAAAGAAAACAAAAAACAGTGTACTGGGACTTAATAAATAGTAATGTGAATAAGAGGGATGTGCAGACGGGTTGTTCATGGTATTGTACATAGAGCAGCAATGATGAGAATGTGATGATATTTACAGTTGACAATGGGTCTTGTGAGTGTTTATGAAACAGAGTTTGTGTTTAGGAGCCTGATGGCCTGAGGGAAGAAGCTCTTTCTCAGTCTTTCAGTCTTTGCCATCATGCTCCTGAAGCGCCTGCCAGATGGCAGTAAAATGAAAAGACGGTTACCGGGGTGAGTAGAATCTTTGAGGATTTTAGCAGCTCTGCTTCTGCAGCGTTTGAGGTAGATGTCCTGCAGAGAGGGGAGAGCAGACCCTGAGATGCGCTCAGCTAAGCGCACGACTCTCTGTAGAGCTTTGCAGTCCTGGTTTGTGGCATTATTATACCACACTGAGATGCACTGAGTCAGAACACTTTCTATGGCCCCTGAATAGAAATTTTTCAGGATAGCTGGTGAGACCCTGAATTTCCTCAGCTGTCGCAGATGGTACAGGCTTTGCCTGGCTTTCTTAACCTGTGTTTGAATGTGTGTAGTCAAGTCAGGTCCTCGGAGATGTTTACACCGAGGTACTTGAAGCTACTCACCCTCTCCACAGGGGTCCCACTGATCATAAGAGTGTAGGGCTGCTGCTGTCTCTTCCTGAAGTCCACGATCAGCTCCTTAGTTTTGCTCACGTTCAGAGAGAGACAGTTGTCCTGGCACCATGATGTAAGTCTCTCCACCTCATCCAAGTATGCGGAGTATCCAGAACCACAGTATCATCCGCAAATTTGACAATAGAGGTGGAGCTGTGAGAGGACACGCAGTCGTGTGTGTAGAGAGAGTATAGCAGGGGGCTCAGGACACAGCCCTGTGGGGCTCCTACATTCAGGGTGATGGAGTTGGAGGTGAACTGGCCGACTTTCACCACTTGTGGTCTGGCGGTGAGGAAATCTTGAATCCAGTCACAAAGTGAAGTGTTTAGGCCAAGGTCTGAGAGTTTAACAGTCAGCTTGGTGGGGACTATAGTGTTGAAAGCCGAGCTGTAGTCTATGAATAGCAGCCTGACATAGTTGCCATTTTTGCTGTCGATGTGAGTGAGGAGGAGTGCAGGACCTGGGAGATGGCATCATCAGTAGACCTATTTGGCCGATAGGCAAACTGAAGAGGGTCCAAGGTAGCAGGGATGGAGGAGCAAATGTGTTTCTTTAAAAGTCTCTCAAAACCTTCATGACCGTCGATGTGAGGGCAACTGGACGATAGTCATTCAGGCAAGAGGGTTTACTGTTCTTAGGCACAGGGATTATGACAGATTTTTAAAGGAGGTGGGAACAACAGAGGTAGCAAGGGACTCATTAAAGATGGAAGTAAACAATCCAGCAAGCTGATCAGCACAGGACCTCAGAACGCGCCAGTAATCCCATCAGGTCCTGCTGCTTTCCTGACGTTCACTCTCTTTAGTTCCCTCCGAACGTCATCCTCTGAAAAGGTGATTACATGATCATTGCTGCTCTGTCTGCTGCTTCCTGACGGGCTGTTCGGCAGATTTGCGCGCCATTGCAGTCAAAGCGACCGTAGAAGGTGTTTAGCTCTTCGCCAGCAGCGGATCTGCTCTCACCTCTGGAGGATTTATTTCAGAGGAACAGATGGTCTTCAGTCCCTGCCACATGCGAGAGTCATTGAGCTGGAAATGTGACTCAATTTTCTCACTGTACCGGGCGCTTAGCGGCTCAGACGCCGGAGAGCGTAGCATGATGTTTTGTACACGCTCAAGTGTTCAGTTTATGTTCACATGTGCATTATGCATGAATATGAGGCAGAATTGCTCCATAAATTCTGCATATAGAAATAAAAGTTAATTGTCAGCTTGACATATTGACTCCTTGCAGACTCGCGCTCAGCGCATCCAGTACAGGCATGGACGCTGATATTTTTATCGTCCTGTCTAATGCTTTGGAGGAGCTTGGTTTGGAATGCTCTCCTCCAGAGGAACCGTCCCGTAGCTACCTGGATGAATGGTTCTTGCCGGGCGCCGCCAGGCCCCTCGTCAAGGAGCTTTGCCATTCTTCCCAGAGGTCCATGACTGTGATCACCAGATCTTGGCATGCACCCTACTTGTCCTGCCTACGTGCCTCTTCTTCCTCCGCCCTCACTTCGGTCGACGGTGCTGATGAAAAAGGATACGATAGCCTGCCCCCCATGGATGAGTCAGTGGCCACTCATCTTTGCCTACACATGACCATTGGCTGGAAGGCAAAAGCCGCTCACCCGTCAAGCCGCGTAGGACAACTTAAGCTATCGCTGGACGAGCCTATTCATCAGCTCGACAAGCGGCCTCAGCGCTTCACTCCATGGCCGTCCTGCAAGTGTTCCAGGCAAAACTCCTTCGCTCCATTGACGAGTTCTAACCAGAACTCCAAATCTTTTAAGGAGCTGTGCAGTGCGACCGACGTGGCTCTGCGTGCCACCAAGATGACGACTCAAGCGATCGAGATCAATTTAATGCAATTGAATCATTTCAGCTCTCTCAGGCAAGGCTTTCTCCCTGAGGCTTGTTCTCATGAAAATTCCCTGCCGCTTGTGTTTGCTGTCTGTAGGCAAAAGCTCCAGTAAATACGCTCAGATTGAAATCAAGGCGACGGAGGCGGCTCACAGAGCGGGATCCCAGCATGCACTGGGACGAGAGGAAGGCCTGCACAGACTGGAGCAGCAGAGGAGACGACGAGGTCTTTCTTACGCTGAAGAGAGTTCAGCTCACCTCTGGACAAACTGACCAAAGCACCTGCTTCAGTCCAGACAGCATAGTGCAGTAGTGCAGTGTCTGCAGGCTTGTTTCTGTGGAATTCACTATGTAGTGAACAGGAATGAGTGCATGTAATATATATTCACACCACACACGTCCTGTCATGCTTAGACGGGCCTGTTAAACACACATTCAGTCTACAGAGAGCCGCTGCTACATGAATAGATATCCGTGTTCTCATGTTAGATAAACGTGTGCGATGCACAGAACCAGAAATGCATTTTTTTTAATGTATTTCATTTTAAAATGATACATATTTTTTGTATTGCTATCTATTTGCATTTGTATGAAATAGGCTGTATTTGTGTAGCATCTTTAGTCTTTTTATTAACATAAATTCAAGTGTACTGAGTCATTTTTACATTAAACTACTGATGTTGTACATTACAGGCCTGTTGGTTCTCGTTTTCTTTTTCAGCACTGAAGGAAGTGAACACAATATAAATTTTTGTATTGCAGTCATTTTGTCGTATATTGTTTGAACTGTGATACGATAACCATTTCATACTGATGCTGCAAGATATACAGGGACAATGAAACTCAAAGACTGTCCAAAAAGGGTTGCGGGTTCCATGGCTATATTTATGCAGCCTGGTGGCCAATATTCACTGACTGCATGTTTCACCAGTAAGATTAAAGTGTGACAGTTGAATTAGCAGAGCAATAGCACAGATGTACATAAAATAGTGCAATGCACACTATACGAGCGTAAGGGACGCTCAAGGGTTGATTGGTACTAGTAGAAATGGTGGTGAGAGTTTCCGGTTAGAGAAACGAGAGCAAGAGAGCAAGTCCAAGTTCAAGGATTTTATTTGAATTATCCTTGCATGTTTGAATGGTTACATGCACTTGCCCATAGAAGGTGCATGTGTGTGTAGAAGAAACAAACATGCAGTAGTCCCTTTTCTGGCACAATGAAGTCAATCGCTCCACCCACAAATATAGACTGCCTCCTGACACTTGTCCGGGCATGTCTTGACCTGTTCAGCTATGTCCAAGCATTAAAGTTACAGACATAAAGATACCTCTGGGTGGCGTCGTTGGGCTTTCATACATAGCCGCCCCCAAATGTCACTCGGGACATTTGAACATGTTAGTAAGCCCTACCTAAGTGGCAGGATTGTCATCATTCTCAAGTTTGGGAAGTGGGATTAGCAGAGTCACCGGTCTGACATAAGTTCAGTCCTGAACCTGAACTGCAACTGTCCTTATCCGTCCGTCAGGTCCAGGGAAGGTACGGGTCACTTTTCCCATTAGCCAGAGGGCTTGTGGAAGTTGAGGGTCCATGATGAGCACTACCTGGTTGACCCTGAGCTGGTCGTTGTCCTTTTGCCACTTTTGTCTTTCTTGGAGACCTGGCAGGTAGAGATTAATAAATCTGGCCCAGAATTGGTCTGCAAGTACCTGACTATGTCTCCATCTCCTGGTTCCTATAAGATGGCTGGAGTCATACATCATTTGAGGGAGAGAGGAGTCATGGCGTCCCATGAGCAGGATACTAGGTGTGATTGGGTCTGGATCTGCGATATCGGATGATATATAGCCTAAAGGCTTGGCATTCATTATGCCCTCCACTTCAATGAGAACAGTGCGGAGGACAGTTTCAGGGACTGTCTGTTCCTTTAGAATGACTTTCAAGGCTTGTTTCACTGATTTGACTTCTCTCTCCCAAAGACCACCAAAATGTGGAGCGCTGGGAGGAATAAATCTGAAAGAGATTTTCTGTTCAACTAATAGCTCTTTGAGTTGGGGTGCCATAGCTTCATATGCCTCTTTGATCTCTCTGTTCCTCCAGTGAAGTTGGTGCCATTATCCGAGAAGAGCTCAAAGGGTTTGCCTCTTCTAGCAATAAATCAGAGACATCAAGAAGGCGTCGGTGTCCAAACTCGAGTAGATCCAGATGGAGGCATCGGGTGGTCATACGCTTGAAGACTATTCCCTATCTCTTTTCAGTTCGTCGTCCTATTCACACACCATAATGAAGACATATCAGAGTTAAAATATGGACAAATTATTGGTGCGTGTTTCGCTGGCGTATCTGTGACAAGGAAAGCAAGTCTCCGTGGTGTATCGAGAGATAATGTCAGCATACTACCATGAAGGACGAACCACATTCAACAGGAGTATGCAAGAGGAAGTTGTCTGAAAGGGATGTCCGGTGCTAACCTGGATTGTCTCCAAAAACATGAAACCACACCTGCCCAACTCACTGCAGAATTAAATGTGCATCTCATCTCGTGTTTCCATCAAAACTGTTCGCCAGGAGCTCTACAGGGTCAATATACATGGACAAGCTGCTATAGCCAAACATTTAGTCACTCGTGCCAATGCCAAACATTGGTTTCAATGCTGCCTGCAGTGGAAATGGACAATGTGAAACATGTATTGTTCTCTGAGTCCACCTTCACTGTCTGTCCCATATCTGGGTAAGTTACGGTGTGGAGAAGCCACAAAGAAGCTTACCACCCGGACTGTTGCATGCCCAGAGTGAAGCATTGGGGTGGATCAGTGATGGTTTGAGCTCCAATATCATTGCACTTCCTATAGACCCAATACTTGAGCCAAGGACTACCGAACCATTCTGGAGGGCCATGTGTACTCGATGGTTAAAGCATTGTACCCTGAAGGTGGTGCCATGTATCAGGATGTTAATGCATCAAAACACACAGCAAGACTAGTGACAGAGTGTTTTTAAGAACATGAAAGTGAAGTTGAACAACTCCCTTGGCCTGCACAGTCACCAGATCTGAATAATATTTAGCCACTTTGGGGTGTTTTGGAGGAGCGAATCTGGAAACGTTTTCTTCCACCAGCATCACAAAGTGACCTGGCCACTGTTTTGCAAGAGGGATGGCTCAAAATCCCTCTGGCCACTGTGCAGGACTTGTATCTGTCATATCCAAGACAAGTTGATGCTGTATTGGCTGCAAAAAGAGGCCCTATACCATACTAATAAATTATTGTGGTCTAAAACCAGATTTTTCAGTTTCATTGTCCAACCCTTCATTGTCCAACCCAACCATAACTATATTATGTAGATATAATAATCAGTTATTATTACAAAATAATAATGCTATTTATAATCTTTTGTTATTACTAGTGTGTTATAAAACATACTTTTCAGTACTGTTAGTTATTATTTATTATTATTAATATTGCAGTATTTTTTATTTTACATCACAGTTAGTACAATAGTGATTTATTTCTTACATGAAACCCTCAAAATTTGTTTTGGTGGAAAATTGTTCATCTGTGTGTAGTTGACAATGATTTCCATCTCAATCATTGCAAATCTGGTGAAGTGCTCTATTCCTGTCTTTAAAAAAATGACAAAATTATGAAACTTTATGATAAAATAATTAGCAAATATATATATATATATATATATATATATATATATATATATATATTTATATATTGTATGCTGTCATTTTCCCTTTTCACACAGTAGGCTAATACCAGCAAATAGCAGTAATATTACCAGAGCAACTTTACCATACCGTTCACACATCAGTTTCAAAATACAAGTGAATTCTGTGATATCTTTAACAAGAAATGACCTCTAATCTGCACCTCCCATTGTTAAAAAATGTAAATACTGGTGTAACACAGTTCGTAGATCGCGAAGAAGGAGGCGGAAACCGGCGAACATTTACAAGACTTTAATAACAAAATAAAATAAAACAAAAGTGGCAGCCCCTCACAGACGACTGCCGCACACAAAACACAAACTAAAACTGGCTGGTCCTCTCGTCTTTCACTGTCGCCGCTCCTCCTTTTATCCTTCCAAGCTCCTCTGTGGGACGCGATTGGTGAGTGGTGCAGGTGTCGTTCATTATCATTAACTCCACCGGCCTCGCTCCATTCCCACGGCTCTCGGGCCCACCCCACTCTTCACATACCCCCATCGCCCCTCGCAGGCCGGGGGTACCCTCGAGACTGCGCTCTACTCCACCCCTCCTCCCGGGGGGCCCGTCAGGGTGGCATCGTGAGGGGGGTAAGGACAGACGAGGCGTGAGAAAGGAGACGGAAGTTTGAGGAGCGACAGAGGGAGAGAAAAAATCAGCCCGGTTCCCGGACACACTGCCGGGTGGTCCTTAACCAGCTAAGAGGCTCTCACTCGCGGTGCCATGCGATGGTACTGGACATCTTTGGTGGATGGCCGATGCTCCTCCGCCTGCTGGCGGATGACAATGGCTCCTCCGGTCGAGGGCAGCCGGCAATGAGTCCTCAGTTCCCTGATCCTCCCCAGACATGGTGGATGGCAGCAGGCTCCGGCCCACTGGCGAACGGCACTGACTCCTCCGCTCCCTCTCGGACGGCAGCCATCCCTCCTCGACCCAGGAGCATGCCAGCGAGCCTTCTGTCCCACCTGTTCTTCTTTTGCTCCAGCACCACTGCCTCGGCAGCTCCTGGCGATCTCCGCTTCTCCGTGCTGCCAGATCTCCTCAGCACCGCGATCCCCCTCAGCAGCGAGGGCTCTCTGACAGCGTATCCCTCCTTCCTCCCAGGATTCGGCACCAATGTAACACAGTTCATAGATCGGGAAGAAGGAGGCGGGAACCAGCGAACATTTACAAGACTTTAATAACAAAATGAAATAAAACCGCAGCCCCTCACAGATGACTGCCGCACAAAACACAAACTAAAACTTTTGTCCTGGTCCTCTCGGCTTTCACTGTCATCACTCCTCCTTTTATCCTTCCGAAGCTCCTCCGTGGGACGCGAGAACGGTGAGTGGTGCAAGTGTCGTTCATTATAATTTACTCCACCGGCCTTGCTCCATTCCCACGGCTCTTGGCCCCGCCCCACTTGTCACAACTGGTATAATATATATATATATTTTTTTATTGTATTTTTTGGGGGTATATTTTACAATCCATATGGTGTATTAAAGTAGTATGATGTTGTTAAGAAGAAAACAACTGTTGAAAGTAAAATACATTTTACACTGATTTATTATGTTTTTGTAGTCGCATGAAAGATGATCATCTGTTGTTGTTCGTGTCATGTATTCATGACATATCATTCTTACAGGAACTTCAGACTGAACATTCCCCTTTAGCTGTATGATAGACTGTAAATCTTACTGACCTTTGCCGTGTGGTGGACTTCACCCACAGTTAAAGCTTTATTATTGCTCTCATATACTCAATAAGGAAAGAAACCTTTAAACATGATGGAACTTCAGCATACTTTACAGGTATTCTCAAATTCTGAAATATAATTTTTTGCTTCTATTAATACTCTATGTTTGTTATATGAAATCTATTTGAGAGATGCAACACTATATTTAGTTTAATCATGAATGTGATTAATAACTGTTCTTGTTGTCAAATTAACATGGCATTTTGTATTACGAATATTGTTGGCTTCTTGACAAATTGCTTTTGCTACTCTTTGTCATGCATTTCAAAGTGGCTTTGAAATGCTTAAAAGCGTTTAAAATCTTCAGCAAAATGTATAAATGTATATGTAAACCGAGTTAGTTTTATTGGATTTCACTTTCATTTTTGAAACAGAAAAAAATCCATTTGAAAAAGTTTGTGTTCAGAAATATGTTATGACATGAAGTGTTCAGTTTATGTTCACATGTGCATTATGCATGAATATGAGGCAGAATTGCTCCATAAATTCTGCATATAGAAATAAAAGTTAATTGTCAGCTTGACATATTGACTCCTTGCAGACTGTGCCACTCAGCGCATCCAGTACAGGCATGGACGCTGATATTTTATCGTCCTGTCTAATGCTTTGGAGGAGCTTGGTTTGGAATGCTCTCCTCCAGAGGAACCGTCCCGTAGCTACCTGGATGAATGGTTCTTGCCGGGGCGCCGCCAGGCCCCTCGTCAAGGAGCTTTGCCATTCTTCCCAGAGGTCCATGACTGTGATCACCAGATCTTGGCATGCACCCTACTTGTCCTGCCTACGTGCCTCTTCTTCCTCCGCCCTCACTTCGGTCGACGGTGCTGATGAAAAAGGATACGATAGCCTGCCCCCATGGATGAGTCAGTGGCCACTCATCTTTGCCTACACATGACCATTGGCTGGAAGGCAAAGCCGCCCACCCGTCCAAGCCGTGTAGGACAACTTAAGCTATTGCTGGGATGAGCCTATTCATCAGCTGACAAGCGGCCTCAGCGCTTCACTCCATGGCCGGCCTGCAAGTGTTCCAGGCAAAACTCCTTCGCTCCATTGACGGGTTCTAACCAGAACTCCAAATCTTTTAAGGAGCTGTGCAGTGCGACTGACGTGGCTCTGCGTGCCACCAAGATGACGACTCAGCGATCGAGATCAATTTAATGCAATTGAATCATTTCAGCTCTCTCAGGCAAGGCTTTCTCCCTGAGGCTTGTTCTCATGAAAATTCCCTGCTGCTTGTGTTTGCTGTCTGTAGGCAAAAGCTCCAGTAAATACGCTCAGATTGAAATCAAGGCGACGGAGGCGGCTCACAGAGCGGGATCCCAGCATGCACTGGGACGAGAGGAAGGCCTGCACAGACTGGAGCAGCAGAGGAGACGACGAGGTCTTTCTTACGCTGAAGAGAGTTCAGCTCACCTCTGGACAAACTGACCAAAGCACCTGCTTCAGTCCAGACAGCATAGTGCAGTAGTGCAGTGTCTGCAGGCTTGTTTCTGTGGAATTCACTATGTAGTGAACAGGGAATGAGTGCATGTAATATATATTCACACCACACACGTCTGTCATGCTTAGACGGGCCTGTTAAACACACATTCAGTCTACAGCGAGCCGCTGCTACATGAATAGATATCTGTGTTCTCATGTTAGATAAACGTGTGCAATGCACAGAACCAGAAATTCATTTTTTTATGTATTTCATTTTAAAATGCTACATATTTTTTGTATTGATATCTATTTGCATTTGTATGAAATAGACTGTATTTGTGTAGCATCTTTAGTCTTTTTATTAACATAAATTCAAGTGTACTGAGTAATTTTTACATTAAACTGCTGATTTTGTACATTACAGGCCTGTTTGTTCTCCTTTTCTTTTCAGCACTGAAGGAAGTGAACATATAGATTTTGTATTGCGGTCATTTTGTTGTATATTGTGATTGCAGTTTGAACTGTGATATGATAACCATTTCATACTGATGCTGCAAGATATACAGGGACAATGAAACTGAAAGACTGTCCAAAAAAGGGTTGCGGTTCCATGGCTATATTTACGCAGCCTGGTGGCCAATATTCACTGACTGCATGTTTCACCAGTAAGAGCAAAGTGTGACAGTTGAATTAGCAGAGCAATAGCACAGATGTACATAAAATAGTGCAATGCACACTATACGAGCGTAAGGGACGCTCAAGGGTTGATTGGTACTAGTAGAAATGGTGGTGAGAGTTTCCGGTTAGAGAAACGAGAGCAAGAGAGCAAGTCCTAGTTCAAGGATTTTATTTGAATTATCCTTGCATGTTTGAATGGTTGCATGCACTTGCCCATAGAAGGTGCATGTGGGCGTGTGTGGTAGAAGAAACAAACATGCAGTAGTCCCTTTTCTGGCACAATGAAGTCAATCGCTCCACCCACAAATATAGACTGCCTCCTGACACTTGTCCGGGCATGTCTTGACCTGTTCAGCTATGTCCAAGCATTAAAGTTACAGACATAAAGATACCTCTGGTGGCGCTTGGGCTTTCATACATAAAATGTCACTCGGGACATTTGAACATGTTAGTAAGCCCTACCTAAGTGGCAGGATTGTCATCATCCTCAAGTTTGGGAAGTGGGATTAGCAGAGTCACCAGTCTGACATAAGTTCAGTCCTGAACCTGAACTGCAACTATCCTTATCCGTCCGTCA
Organism: Gymnocypris eckloni scoliostomus; assembly: GCA_027564155.1. NCBI lineage: Eukaryota > Metazoa > Chordata > Actinopteri > Cypriniformes > Cyprinidae > Gymnocypris > Gymnocypris eckloni. The sequence goes on along the minus strand of CM050413.1, from coordinate 3,453,148 downwards.
GGTCCAGGAAGGTACGGGTCACTTTTTCCCACTAGCCAGAGGGCTCGTGGAAGTTGAGGGTCCATGATGAGCACTACCTGGTTGACCCTGAGCTGGTCGTTGTCCTTTGCCACTTTTGTCTTTCTTGGAGACCTGGCAGGTAGAGATGAATAAATCTGGCCCAGAATTGGTCTGCAAGTACCTGACTATGTCTCCATCTCCTGGTTCCTATAAGATGGCTGGAGTCATACATCATTTGAGGGAGAGAGGAGTCATGGCGTCCCATGAGCAGGATACTAGGTGTGATTGGGTCTGGATCTGCAATATCGGATGATATATAGCCTAAAGGCTTGGCATTCATTATGCCCTCCACTTCAATGAGAACAGTGCGGAGGACAGTTTCAGGGACTGTCTGTTCCTTTAGAATGACTTTCAAGGCTTGTTTCACTGATTTGACTTCTCTCTCCCAAATACCACCAAAATGTGGAGCGCTGGGAGGAATAAATCTGAAAGAGATTTTCTGTTCAACTAATAGCTCTTTGAGTTGGGGTGCCATAGCTTCATATGCCTCTTTGATCTCTCTGTTCCCTCCAGTGAAGTTGGTGCCATTATCCGAGAAGAGCTCAAAGGGCTTGCCTCTTCTAGCAATAAATCTCCGAGAGACATCAAGAAGGCGTCCGGTGTCCAAACTCTCGAGTAGATCCAGATGGAGGCATCGGGTGGTCATACGTTTGAAGACTATTCCTATCTCTTTTCAGTTCGTCGTCCTATTCACACACCATAATGAAGACATATCAGAGTTAAAATATGGACAAATTATTGGTGCGTGTTTCGCTGGCGTATCTGTGACCAGGAAAGCAAGTCTCCGTGGTGTATCGAGAGATAATGTCAGCATACTACCATGAAGGACGAACCACATTCAACAGGAGTATGCAAGAGGAAGCTGTCTGAAAGGGATGTCCGGGTGCTAACCTGGATTGTCTCCAAAAAACATGAAACCACACCTGCCCAACTCACTGCAGAATTAAATGTGCATCTCATCTCGTGTTTCCATCAAAACTGTTCGTCAGGAGCTCTACAGGGTCAATATACATGAACGAGCTGCTATAGCCAAACATTTAGTCACTCGTGCCAATGGCAAATGTCGGTTTCGATGCTGCCTGCAGTGGAAATGGACAATGCGATACATGTATTGTTCTCTGAGTCCACCTTCACTGTCTGTCCCATATCTGGGAAAGTTACGGTGTGGAGAAGCCACAAAGAAGCTTACCACCCAGACTGTTGCATGCCCAGAGTGAAGCATTGGGGTGGATCAGTGATGGTTTGAGCTCCAATATCATTGCACTCACTATAGACCCAATACTTGAGCCAAGGACTACCGAACCATTCTGGAGGACCATGTGCACTCAATGGTTAAAGCATTGTACCCTGAAGGTGGTGCCATGTATCAGGATGATGCTGCCTCAAAACACACAGCAAGACTAGTGACAGAGTGTTTTTAAGAACATGAAAGTGAAGTTGAACATCTCTCTTGGCCTGCACAGTCACCAGATCTGAATAATATTTAGCCACTTTGGGGTGTTTTGGAGGAGCGAATCTGGAAACGTTTTCTTCCACCAGCATCACAAAGTGACCTGGCCACTGTTTTGCAAGAGGATGGCTCAAAATCCACTGTGCAGGACTTGTATCTGTCATATCCAAGACAAGTTGATGCTGTATTGGCTGCAAAAGAGGCCCTATACCATACTAATAAATTATTGTGGTCTAAAACCAGATTTTTCAGTTTCATTGTCCAACCCTTCATTGTCCAACCCAACCATAACTATATTATGTAGATATAATAATCAGTTATTATTACAAAATAATAATGCTATTTATAATCTTTTGTTATTACTAGTGTGTTATAAAACATACTTTTCAGTACTGTTAGTTATTATTTATTATTATTAATATTGCAGTATTTTTATTTTACATCACAGTTAGTACAATAGTGATTTATTTCTTACATGAAACCCTCAAAATTTGTTTTGGTGGAAAATTGTTCATCTGTGTGTAGTTGACAATGATTTCCATCTCAATCATTGCAAATCTGGTGAAGTGCTCTATTCCTGTCTTTAAAAATGACAAAATTACGAAACTTTATGATAAAATAATTAGCAAATATATATATATATATATATATATTTATATATTGTATGCTGTCATTTTCCTTTTCACACAGTAGGCTAATACCAGCAAATAGCAGTAATATTACCAGAGCAACTTTACCATACTCACACATCAGTTTCAAAATACAAGTGAATTCTGTGATATCTTTAACAAGAAATGACCTCTAATCGGCACCTCCCATTGTTAAAAAATGTAAATACTGGTGTAACACAGTTAGATCAAGAAGGAGGCGGAAACCGCTAACATTTACAAGACTTTAATAACAAAATAAAATAAACAAAAGTGGCAGCCCCTCACAGACGACTGCCGCACACAAAACACAAACTAAAACTTCTGGCCTGGTCCTCTCGCTTTTCACTGTCGTTGCTCCTCCTTTTATCCTTCCAAGCTCCTCTGTGGGACGCGAGATTGGTGAGTGGTGCAGGTGTCGCTCATTATCATTAACTCCACCGGCCTCGCCCATTCCCACGCTCTCGGCCCACCCCACTCTTCACATACCCCCATCGCCTCGCAGGCCGGGGTACCCTCGAGACTGCGCTCTACTCCACCCCTCCTCCAGGGGGGCCCGTCAGGGTGGCATCGGTGTACTTGGGGGTAAGGACAGACGAGGCGTGAGAAAAGGAGACGGAAGTATGAGGAGCGACAGAGGGGAGAGAAAAAAAAATCAGCCCGGTTCCCGGACACACTGCCGGGTGGTCCTTAACCAGCTAAGAGGCTCTCACTCGCGGTGCCATGCGATGGTACTGGACATCTTTGGTGGATGGCCGATGCTCCTCCGCCTGCTGGCAGATGACAATGGCTCCTCCGGTCGAGGGCAGCCGGCAATGAGTCCTCAGTTCCCTGATCCTCCCCAGACATGGTGGATGGCAGCAGGCTGGCCCACTGGCGAACGGCACTGACTCTCCGCCCTCTCGACGGCAGCCATCCCTCCTCGACCCAGGAGCATGCCAGCGAGCCTTCTGTCCCACCTGTTCTTCTTTGCTCCAGCACCACTGCCTCGGCAGCTCCTGGCGATCTCCGCCTCCGTGCTGCCAGATCTCCTCAGCACCGCGATCCCCTCAGCAGCGAGGGCTCTCTGACAGCGCATCCTCCTTCCTCCCAGGTTTCGCACCAATGTAACACAGTTCATAGATCGAAGAAGGAGGCGGGAACCAGCGAACATTTACAAGACTTTAATAACAAAATGAAATAAAACCGGCAGCCCCTCACAAATGACCACACACAAAACACAAACTAAAACTTTAGTCCTGGTCCTCTCTCGGCTTTCACTGTCATCACTCCTCCTTTTATCCTTCCGAAGCTCCTCCGTGGGACGCGAGAACGGTGAGTGGTGCAAGTGTCGTTCATTATAATTTACTCCACCGGCCTTGCTCCATTCCCACGGCTCTTGGCCCCGCCCCACTTGTCACAACTGGTATAAGATATATGTATTTTTTTATTGTATTTTTTTGGGGTATTATTTACAATCCATATGGCGTATTAAAGTAGTATGATGTTGGTAAGAAGAAAACAACTGTTGAAAGTAAAATACATTTTACACTGATTTATTATGTTTTTGTAGTCGCATGAAAGATGATCATCTGTTGTTGTTCGTGTCATGTATTCACGACATATCATTCTTACAGGAACTTCAGACTGAACATTCCCCTTCAGCTGTATGATAGACTGTAAATCTTACTGACCTTTGCCGTGTGGTGGACTTCACCCACAGTTAAAGCTTTATTATTGCTCTCATATACTCAATAAGGAAAGGAACCTTTAAACATGATGGAACTTCAGCATACTTTACAGGTATTCTCAAATTCTGAAATATAATTTTTTGCTTCTATTAATACTCTATGTTTGTTATATGAAATCTATTTGAGAGATGCAACACTATATTTAGTTTAATCATGAATGTGATTAATAACTGTTCTTGTTGTTAAATTAACCTGGCATTTTGTATTACGAATATTGTTGGCTTCTTGAAAAATTGCTTTTGCTACTCTTTGAATGAGTGGCGGACTCCTTGCAGACTGCGCCGCTCAGCGCATCCAGTACAGGCATGGACGCCGATATTTTTATCGTCCTGTCTAATACTTTGGAGGAGCTTGGTTTGGAATGCTCTCCTCCAGAGGAGCCGTCCTGTAGCCGCCTGGATGAATGGTTCTTGCCGGAGCGCCGCCAGGCCCCTCTTCAAGGAGCTTTGCCATTATTCCCAGAGGTCCATGACGTGATCACCAGATCTTGGCATGCACCATACTCGTCCTGCATACGTGCCTCTTCTTCCCCTGCCCTCACTTCGGTTGACGGTGCTGAAGAAAAAGGATACGATAGCCTGCCTCCCATGGATGAGTGGGACTCTTATGAAACGGACGTTCAGGATGATTACATCGAAGCTGATCCTCACGAAAATATGCCCAGGGGACTGGTTCTTTTCGATGGATATGAAATACACTTACTTTCACTTCCAGATAGCTCCCCACCACAGGCGATTCTTGAGATGTTTCTTGTAGCTTATCAACACAAAGGTCCTCCCCTTGTGCTGTTCCTGGCTCCCCGCACTTTTACGAAGTGCATGGATGCGGCTCTTTCCCCGCTGACAGATGGTAATCCACATCCTGAATTACCTCGATGGCTGGCTCATTTTGGCCCAGTCAGATGACGAGGTTCTATCTCACAGATCAGTGCTCCTCAGCCACTTAGAATGCCTAGGACTCAGGGTCAATTTTGCCAGGGCGCACTGTCCCTGCCAAACAATATCGTTACTGGGAACAGTTATTGACTCAGCTCAAATGAGGCAGTAGTCACACCAGAACGTGCACTGGCCATTCAGCAGCTCGCGGCTTTATTCAAAATCAGAACCCCTCGCCCTCTCAAAGTGTTTCAAAGAATGCTGGGTCTCATGGCCTTCGGTACTTTAGCTGGGCCGGCTTCACATGCGGATTGCAAATTTCTCCACACACTTGGCGTCACGGATGCCTTCATGTCAAGGTGAACCAGGCCTGCGTTGCAGCTCTGGTCCCTTGGAAAAACCATCAGTGGATGGAAAAGGGTTTGCCCCTTGGAATGGTCTACAGAAGGAAGGTGGTCTCGACAGATGCTTCCAACTTAGGTTGGGGCGCTGTGCAACGGCAAACTGGCTTTCGGCCTCTGGTCGAAAAAGGAAGGTCACCTTCACATCGAATGCCTGGAAATGCTGGCAGTGTGTTTGGGCTTTCGCAACTTTCTTTCAGACCTGAGTCGGTGCCACGTCTTAGTCCGCTCGGACAGTATGACGGTGGTGTCCAATATAAATCGCCAGGGTGGTCTTTCCTCAAAGCTCCTCTTTATTCTAGCAGAGTGCCTCTTGATTTGGGCTCAGCTTAACTTGCGTTCGCTGAGAGCAACGCTTGTGCTGGGCAAACTGAACCTGGGAGCAGACATGCTATCTCGGAGCAATGTCCCCTCAGACGAGTGGGTACTCCACCCACAAACGGTTCAGGAAATCTGGGGAATCTTTGGCAGGCCAGAGGTCGACCTCTTCGCCTCAGAAGACAACACTCATTGCAAAACTTACCTTTCGAAAGACAGCTGCAGCTGTCTAATGGTCTCCTTTGGAAGGCCGGTGAGGAGACCATTGCAATAATCATCCCTGCTTTTGATAAAGGCATTAACAAGTTTCTCCAAATCTTGACTGGAATCAAAACATCTAATTCGTACAATGTTTTTGAGATGAAAGTATGTTGATTTTGTTACTGCTTTGACATGACTACTAAAACTAAGGTCTGTCTCCAGATTCACCCCAAGATTTTTGGTGTCGGCCACGAAGCAAAAACTGTCCAGATGGATAATTGACGCTATCATGTTAGCATACTCATCCTGGGCGTGGTCTAGCAGTGTGGGCCTCGCCGTCCACATTTGCCAGGTTTTATAATCTGGAAGTCCCAACCTTACAGGTTCCCCTAGCATCTTTAAGCAAGACACAATGCAAAGTATAGTATCGATAGGGAATGCACTCGGTTACTAACCTGGGCGTACGAATGTACACGGTTCCCTGAGATACGAAACGGGTAATGCGTATTTTGCCGTCCTATGCAGGCTGCTGGACAGTACTAAATAAAATAAAAATAACATGCATTTTGTATCATCTCTCTTATTGTTATGGTAAGCAGACTGGACACAGATGAATGTTTAAGCAATGCTGTATATTTATTGATTCAGCAATTGTGGGAGCAGGGAGAAATGGTGAGTATGACTTTTAGTAGTTTGACGAGAGAGTAAAGGATATACTGAAGGTACTTGTCTTGCCAGGTACTCGTGGATGACGAGGAGAAGCACACACCCCAGATCAATGGCGGCCCGCTGACAGATGAGGGGAGATAGATGAGGAAGACACAGGAACCCACGAGGAGGAGGAACAGGAGGTAAGTTTCTGAACAGGTAAGTACCAAGTAGGTCGTAGCGTGTAGCTGTTGAGAGTCCACTTCGTATAATCGAGATCGGACAGAGTGCTGGAGTTGGGTGTGTGCCTTTATAGTGCTGGGTAGATTGGGTGATTAATGAGGTGCAGGTGACGTGAATCAGAACTCAGGTGATTGAGATCGTAGTGACGGATTGGTGGTGGAGCCTGGCTGATCTGTGACACGTATGGTGTTAAAATTACTCACATTTTCACACATTCTGCAAGGGGTTCACAAACTTTCTAGCAGCACTGTATCTGGATTCACAGAAACTTATCACAATTCTTTTTTTTTTTACTACAGACAAAACTGTATTCAATTTGTGTAAGACATAACACATATTTCTTGTGCAGAGTGACCTCAGGAAGTGGTGAAATTAACTCTTACATTTCTTTGGACAGGATGATGAGATGAAAACTAAAGAAAAAGACTGAGAGGAGAGACTGAACATCATATCATGTTCAACACAGGTGACTGAAACATACAGACAATTTCACTGAACTGTCAAACTCAAAGTCAAAGTCTGCTTTATTGGCAATTATACTGTAGGCCTACAGCACATACATACAGATAATTGAAATTGTGTTACTCTCGTCTTTAAGTATATCCAAAACACAAATATACAAATATACAAATAAGGACATGTAAAAAAAAGATAAGTTAGCACAAGACATGCAGATAGAGTGTGAATATACACATGAGTTTAACATAATTCTACAATGATTAAAAGCTTTTATTAATGCACAACACTTCTGCTGTTATTGAGGTGTGATGTTGTCGATGATGCTTTGCATCAAAAATATAGTGTGTGCAAATGCATTTAGCCAAACTAACTAACCACCGTTTACACAAACATTGCACAGCAGCTAAAAGTCCAGTGCTCATAAATATTCGAAATTATTAGTACATTTTTATAAGCATTTCCATATGATGATTAGGTTCCACTGCAGATTGGGTCCTTCAAAAACATGAACAAGTAATTAATACATGATTTGTTAAGATGTGTAAATAGAAGAAATCTATACAGCAAAGACCAATATGTGACCATTACAGACTGTGACTATCAATTAATGAATACTATGCTATATTTTGTGAAGTGCTTAACATTACTAATTCTGTTTGTTTGTTTTGTCCCACAATATGTGTACATTTAAACATATAATTAGGTAATATATGCACTGAAGTTTAATGACATGTGTAATCGTTCAAAAGTATATTAACAAAGACATTTTTAACAATTGTATAATTTATGTTAAAATAATTTGTAGATCTTTAAAATGTGCATGATCGTATGAATTGGACATTAAATTATATTTATAAGCATATTAATTTACATGACATAATGATCTGTTAATCTCTAGGTGATATTTAATACGTTCATTAGTAAACATTAACAAGCATGTTATCTCATATTTCTAGCTCTATGATGAAAGCATGATATAATGTCTGTTATTGATTTATTTAATGAAGGTTATTATAAAATGTTACTGTACCTCATCGTTTAGCAGATGCTTTTATCCAAAGTGACTTACTAATGAGGATAATAGAAGCAATCAATCCAAAAAAGTGTTTATCCTGAGGACTATTATTATTTTTACAGTTCCATTCAAATGTTTGGGGTCATTAAGGAATTTATACTTTAATTAAAATATCCATTTAATTGATTTAAAAAAAGACTGTAAAGTATGTTTTACATGGAACTATTTGACCGTAATAAGTGCATGTGTTAATATTAGTTAATGCACTGTGAACGAACATGAACATGAACATTTTTATTTAGAATTATTAACAAAGATACAAATAAATTATGTAAATTGTATTGTTTGTTTTTAGTTTGTTAGTTAATATATTGTATATTTATAAATGTATAATAAGTGTTATCATAAACTGTCACAAATTCAGCATCTGTGGCTCCCTCCAATCGCCACCAGAGGGAACCGTCACCTGAGTATTAACCGTCATGAGCTCCCATTCCCTTTATTCCCCGCACCTGCGGCTGATCACTGGCACAGGTGCTTCTCATTGACTCTGGTCCATTTATGCTGTTCTCCCCGTCACCTTATTGCGAAGTCTTGTCTTGCCATGCAAACATTTCCGAGCGTTTACCCTGTGTTTGATTCCCTGTGTATGACCTGGACTGTTTATTGTACTCTGATTCAACCTGCCTTGTTATCTGATTATCCCGAGTGTTCAAGGTTCAAGGTTTCTTTATTTGTCACATAATAAATTATACAGGGTATAATCAAAAGTGAAATGTAGGTCAAATCAGGTCCGCTCAGTGGACAGTGCAAAGAATAAAAAATTATATAAAAGTAACACCACACAAGAGCATATATATAGGTAAAAAAATAAATAAAAAGTAAAATGTGCAGTAGAATAAAGAAAAGTGCAAAACAGTAAGATGTGCAAACAAGTAGGATGTGCAAAAACAGTATATGGGACTTAATAAATAGTACTATAAACAGGAGGGATGAGAGGGATGTGCAAAGGTTGTTTTTTTATTTTTTTTTATTAAACAGAGTTTGTGTTAAGGAGCCTGATGGCCTGAGGGAAGAAGCTCCTCCTTAGTCTTTCAGTCTTTGCCATCATGCTCCTGAAGCGCTTGCCAGATGGCAGTAAACGGAAAAGATGGTTACTGGGGTGATTCGAGTCCTTGATGATTTTTACAGCTCTGCTTTTGCAGCGTTTGAGGTAGATGTCCTGCCAGTTCACCGCCAGCCTTGATCCTCCACCCGAACTCTGACTTTGATTCTGCTCTATCTACGTTGTACTTGAAGCCCGTGATTGAACTCTGCCTGTTTAACTTGCATTTTGTCTTAATAAAGCTGCACATGGATCCTAACGCCACTGACTCCTCGTTACATAAACTATTACTGCATCCCGCACTATACACTGTGCACTTATACAAGGCAAGGCATTTGTCATTAATAATCAGAGTATGTTAGCCCCTCCCCTACCCTACCCTACGCAATTAAAGCTGTGACAGTTGAGTGTCCAACATTACACTTTTTCCCCCGTTATTTAAGTGCATCATCTGAGTATTTAAAGTACACTTTTTCTTTTTGGAATGTTCATTGTGAATGCATTTCTCACACTATTTATATTACAAAATGTCATAGAATAGTGCATAAGTACGCAATTTGGGATGCACATTATATCTCAGTGATACTAAAATAACAATTAGCAAAAATATTTTAATTTCCTCAAGGCAACAACACAGACAATGTAAGCTAGCTGTATTTTGCAATTACATTTTCTTGCATTTCACACAGAATCATTCAAATATATATTGCTTTCTGTTGGTTTGTGTTAATGAAAGACTTTTGTTTCATACAGGGACTGTTGCTGATGTTCTTCTTCATAGAAGATCAAGCAGAAGCCTACCTCCTGAGAGTAAGTCTTTATATAGATGAACAAATACACGAAGAGGCGAAGAGAGTGTGGGAATTATTTTTATTTTGTTCAACAATGTGATCTTGGATTAAGAGTATCTTCGCATCCTAACATGTATTTTGTGATTCAGTGAGCGATCTGAGGATTGTTCTTCTGGGGAGGAGTGTGTCAGAAAACAGTAGCGTGGTCAACTTTATATTAGGACGAGCAGCATTTGATAATGAAGCTCCTGCAGATGTTGTAGAGAGAGTCAGAGGAAGAGTGAAGGACAGACATGTGACAGTCATCAACAATCATCGGCTGCTCCAGACAAACATCTCAGATCATCAGCTCACACAGACAGTGAGAAAGTGTGTATATCTGTCTGATCCAGGACCTCACGTGATCCTTCTGGTCCTTAACCCTAATCAGTGTTCGACAGAAGATGAAGAGCGTGTAAAGAAGGTGCTGGATGTTTTCGCTGAGCAGGTTTTTCAACACACCATGGTGCTCAGCACAGAAAAGTCAAATGAAACCAATGACATCCTTCAGAAACTCAGTCAGAAATGCTTCAACAGACACTTTAGTCTTCAGAGGAGCAGTTCTCCTGACGACCTTCTGCAGATGTTTGAGGACATCATACAAATGAATGCTGGACATCACCTGGTTTGCACTGAAGGTTCACTGTATTTCACAACAAACCAACAGGCCAGAGCAAGATGTGAGTGTGACAATATGTGATGTTTCTAGTGATACATGAACTACAATAACAATCAGTTATACAGTAGGTTCTTTAGATTTTAATGTTCTTCGCACTAAGAAAAAAACTGAAAGGTTATTTGAAAAAAAAAGGCTATTCTAGGCATAATTTTTCACTCTTAAAAATAGCTCTAAACAACACTCAGAAAATGTTTATTTGGCTTGTAGCAATAGCAGAACATTTTAAATAACGTTTTAAAGATAGTTTGTTTACATTAACATTATTATATCAGTATATTTATATAATTAATATAATTAATATTCTTTTATTCATTTTTTATATTTATTTTATATGATTTATTAATATTGTTTTGAACCCTTTGTCTTTGTGGTCTAGTAATATCCTATAGATTCTATTTCGGTTTCTTACAGGTTTTACATTAAAAACAGGAAAAGCAAAGTTGGTTTACCACAGCTCCAAAAGTAGACAAATATTTATTTCCTCACCACAGACGACATTTTGAGCCTAAAAGCTCTTCTTCTGATTTAAAGGAGTCATTGGATGATCATTTTCCACAAGTTGATAATGATCGTTTAGGGTTTTAATGAAAAGTCAACATAGTTTGGTTAAATTTCTCAATGGTAGTATAAAACAACACCTTTTTTACTCTGTCAAAAACAGCCCTGTTCACAGCTAGCCATTTCAGTGCATGTCCCTTTAAATGCTAATGAGCTCTGCTGACCCTGCCCCTCTCTTCCATGTGTTGATAAGTCATTTTCATAAAAGACATTTAACTTTAGCCGCATTCATCATGAAACTTGCTAACTAGCACATTATTAAGAAAGGAGATTTGCTAAGTTTCTTAAAAAACATATACTCACTTCGTCTGCAGGTGAAGTTGGATCACAAATGATTCACGCAAACATAGATTATTTAGGTAGATCGGGGGTGCATTCTCTTCAAAAACAAATAGCGGCTCTGATGTCGGGAGAAAATTACGACTGCTATGTTCATTATTACATCCAACAACAAAACACTTCAATTGCTTAGGAGCCATTCTTGTCAATCCCTGCTCCGGCATCAAAACAATGGTGGACTGATGACAGCTCGCTCAGGGCGAGTCTGTGATAAAATATATCCGTATAATCGTATGGAGGGGCCTGGGTCTGTGTGACATCACACATCCAAAAGTTGATGGATGGGTGGATTTATATTATTATAGTGTGGTTGTGTACACACACTGCCAAGACACATTTCAGTTCAAACAACATGTAAAAGTGAATTTTGCATTCGATGAACCCTTTTAATGCTGGATAACTTCTTTTTTTATATTTCTACTTCTACTTCTACTTACTTCTACTACTTATTTCTACATAATAAACATCTGCAGTGTATTATGGTTCTGACATGGCCACCGGAGCTGATCATGGCCACTCTTCAATGTTTGTGTTTATACCAGCCATGCCACACAACGTCTAAACAATAAAAAAAATGGTTAGTGTGGTGGCTACGATATTTGTAAACCTACCAACATCTGGGTAGACTGAACCAAGGAGCAGACATGCAATCCCGGAGCAATGTGTCCAAGTCGTTCAGGCAATCTGGAATGTCGTTGGGAGTGTAGAGGTGGACCTCTTTGCTTCAGAAGACAGCGCTCACTACCCAACATTATTCTTGAAAGAGTGAGATGCTCTGGCTCATGACTGGCCCAGCACTCGCCTGTATGTCCTCCCTCCAATTGCCCTGCTTATTCAGGTCATCAGACAAATCAAGGAGATAGGTCCTCCTTGTGGTCCCACTCTGGCAGGACCAGATGTGGACTAGATGTGGACACACAAATAGTTCTCCTGTGGCTCAGTGGTAGAGCATTGCATTGGCCGCGCAAAAGGCTGTGGGTTCAATTCCCAGGGAACTCATATACTGACAAAAAAAACCTGATGAAAAAATGTATAACCTGAATGCAATTATAAGTCGCTTTGGATAAAACCGTCTGATAAATGTGGTTCCCTGAGTTAATATTCCAAAACTTACTACACTTCTAGCTCCTCCCAACTCAGAGGATAAGCAAGGGTCCTAATTTCCTCTGCCTGGTTTGGGCCTTTTTATAGTCTTTGGAGGACTCTATCCATTTCCGGCAGTCAAAGTAGCTCTTTGTATCATTCGGCGGCTGTTCAAAAGGGCTGCCAGTTGCAAAGCTGAGTATGTCCCACTAGATAGCCTTGACTTATGCCTCAGTGGGCTCACGTTGTCCTATTGGAGTGAGGGCTCACTCCACCAGAGGAATGATGCCCTCCTGAGTTTAGTCCATCGGAGTCCCTATCAGCGATCTATATAGAAATCAATATTAGTCTATATCCTGCCTTTCAGGCATGGATTCTGTCCACCTCATTCCCCATAAGTATATTTTGCGCAACAAGAAAGACCATTTAGACAGGGATTACTCCGGTTATTACTGTAACCTTATTGGTTCCCTGAGATAATGGGAAGTACCATTCACATCCCTTGGTTAGGAATGCATTTGTACCATGATTAATTTCAGCTCTAACAAACCACAATGTATACTGACCTATAAGAAACTTGAACCATTGCACCCCTAATTTAATACTAATACATTTCCTTATTTTCAGGTCACTCAGAGAGTGAAGATGAATTAAGGATTGTGCTGCTGGGAAAAACTGGAGTTGGGAAAAGTGCAACAGGAAACACCATCTTAGGAAGAGCTGCGTATAAAGCAGAAACATGTCAAGAGTCAGTTACCAAAGAGAGTCGGAGAGAATCATCTGACATTAACGGCCGATATGTTACTGTGATCGACACTCCAGGACTGTTTGATACTGAACTGAGTAATGAGGAGATCCAGAGGGAAATCAGCAACTGCATCTCCATGATCCTGCCTGGACCGCATGTGTTCATCATTGTGCTCAATTTAGGACAAAGATTCACTCAAGAGGAGGCAACAACTGTGAAGATCATCCAAGAGACGTTTGGTGAACACTCTTTAGTGTTCACCATGGTGCTCTTCTCCAGAGGAGATTATCTGAAGAACAAAACCATTGATCAGTGTTTGGGAAAACCTGGATCTTCTTTGATGAACTTTATGGAAGCATGTGGAAACAGATACCATGTGTTCAATAATAATAATCAGACTGGAGACCGGACACAGGTGTCTGATCTACTGGAGAAGATAGACGCCATGGTGGCTGCAAATGGAGGGAGTTTCTACTCATGTAAGATGTTCAGACAGATGGAAAAAGAAAAACAAGAGCAAGAGATGAAGATCCTGATGGAGAGAGTGGAGCAACTGAACAGAGAAAGAGAAGAACTGATTAAGAAACTAGAAGAAGAGAAAGAGAGAATGAAGATGATAATAGAGGAAGAAAGACATAATCATTATAAAGAGATAAAGAAATGAGAAGAACTTAGAGAGATTGAAGAACGATATAAAAGAGAACTCAAGGAGCAGGATATGCAGAATAAAGATGAGATGAAAAGAGAACGAGATATGTTTAGAGATGAAATTAAGGACAGGAGACAAGAAAAGGACAATTTACTGACCAAATATGACAAATAAATTGACAGAATGATGAACAGAATAGAGAATGACAGACAGTATCATGAGAAAGAGAGAGAGAGAAAAGAAAACCAGATTGATGAAAGAACAATATAAAATAGAGATGAGAAGAGAACGAGAACATTGGGAGAGCCATAAACTAGAGGAACAGATGAGAAGAGAAGAAGAAGATGAGAAATTAAAACAGGCTTTAGATGAACGGTACCAGAGACTCCAGGGTGAATTGGAGGAAATAATCAGGGAAAAAGAGAGAACAGAAAGAGAGAGACGAGGACAAATAGAGGATTTTGCGAAGACACTAAATGAAGAAAGAAACGTAAGAGAAAATCAACAAAAGTCTTTCGAGGAAATCCTGCAACTCCTTGAAGAACAGTATCAAGATGAGCTAAAAAGAAAACTTGAGGAAGAAGTGAATTGGAAAAATGTACATCAAAGAGAGAAAGAAGAGATGAAGATCTCCTCTGAAATTGGTGCTTCGCGACAGGTGAGTGTTCATGAACCTTTTGTTATGTTAGTAATAGAGCTTTCAATGGTAATAACTTAAGCTCTTGAGGCTTTCTTTACTGAATAATTTGTGTTGGTTTCAATTCTCAAAGGTCGCAGCCTACAGAAAACTGGAGGCGGAATACAGGAAATGGTCCTGGAGTCTTTACAGCGCCATGAAGGAAACTGAGGTCAACATACTCAACCAAATAGAAAATGAAGGACTTGATGAGGTTGAGGAAACTGAACTTCAAAGAGAACTGAAAGAGACGAGTGAAGAATTGGAAAAATCAATATCACAATTCTTTGAGAATGACAGAGATGCCGCTATACTGATTCAGTGGAAAACATCTTTCGAAATCCAACTCCAAGTGCTTCAGCAAAATATCATCAGAGAAACGAAGCAGAAATTAAATGAGATTCTTCAGCAGCGAAACCTTAAGGCTTATGATCCCTGGAATAATCCTAAAAACACTGTCTATGAAAAGAGCAGAGAACTCGGCCTAAAACTCAAGGACAAAGCAACAGATGAAGAAACTCTGAAGAAAGGGTTTGATTGGTTTTGGGAAAAGTGTGTAATGAAGCTCATCAGAAACAGTCATTGGCTCAAAGATATGGACATCATGAGAGATGTGAATCTCGTCCTTGGGGACATCTATAAAAGTTATCCTGTATATCAATTGAAACAGAGCAATGGGTACAACAATATTTTCACCATGACGAGTTATTCTGAGTGTGCTATTTTCAAAAAGCCCTCAAAAAAAGGGATTCGAGTGGCTCAAGCATCGCTCAAAAAACTTTCTGCTAAGGATGATGCTCCAATAAGAAAGTTCCTCAATGATATCAGTCAGCAGACGGATGTTTTGTTTCAGTCGTTCAACATTTCAAAGATTGGCTACAACATCAGCTGCATTCAAAAAGTCACACATTTTGTCATTGAGACAATAAACAAATATCAGGAAGGACCAGTGAAATATGTGTTCATGGAGGAATTCATCATGGATTTGGTTTATTCCATCTGTAAGAGCATAAACAGGACGATTACTGACCGACACAGCGACCCTGAAAAGTATGTTGAGGAGAAGAGATCAGAGTACTATAGAGTTTTCCAGAAATACTGTCATGAAGCTGCATCTGCCGCTATTTTTTGTCAGAACATCTGTCAGAAACTCAAAGAGTCCATTGAGTGGAGCATCTACAATAAAACCGCAATTGACCTGGCAGATGAAATGAAGATAAACTGTCCATCACTGAATGAAAACAGGCCAAATCTGGAGAAACACATCCTGGCAACACTAACAGAAAATGAGAATTTTTCTACATACATGGACTACAACCACAAAAAATCAGAGATCGAAAATGAAGTCAGTCGATACATCACTGATAATTTCAGATTCACTGTTTTACCCAAGTTGATGGAGAATATTGAATTACTGGAGCAGAACCTCATGGAAAAAGCACGTGGATCTACTGAACATTTTCACAGGAAACATGTTGATGCTGGTTTGTGGTTGAAGCATTTTACTCAGCACCTCTCAGATGTGCTGGTCTTCTCTGAAATAGACCTCAGCGGCATCAAATACGATGATGTTGATGATTTCCACCTCCTAGTTGATGTGCTAAGACATGAACTTTCTGCTGTAATGTCTGAGATCAGCAGGCGATTCAGTGTCAGCACTGTTCCATTAAATGAGGACTTAAAGTTAAATGAGGAATCTCAGTGCTGATATTTGCACAAATTTGGTGACAAGTCATCAAGACGTTTCTACATTACAGTTCCCTATGCAAGAATACAGGAGGAGTTTATCCAGGTGAAAAATGTGCACTTCCATAATATACTTAAAGTGCTCTATTTTCACACACTAATTTTGTACTTAATATACAAAAAATTAGTACTTCTTACGATTATCTAAGTGTACACGACTGTGCTATTTTGAGACACTGTGGACATTAAATAAAGTGCACTTTTACCATACTATCTCTGTAGTTAAAGAATGTATTTAGTTACCACTTGTAGTGCACTTGAACTATCTTTCATACACTAGTACACTCAAGTATACTACAAGTGGTGACTAAATATTTTATTTTTAAATACAGAGTATGTAAAATAATTTTTTTGTTATATTAATGGTTTCCCAAAATAGCACAGTTAGATGATCTTAAGTTTATCTTAAGAAGTACTGAATAATCACTTTTAGCATATTAAGTACAAAATTAGTGCATGAAAATAGAGCACTTTAAGTACATTATGGAAGTTTTTCACCTGGGATGATTTCTGGAGCATCACATCTGACCTTTCTGATCGACCTAACTGAAGGTGGTTTGTGTGCAGATTCCAGAAATATCTAGAAAAATACCTTACTAAAACATTTGAGATGCCAGATAAAGGGTGAATATACTTGAAACAGTACGCTATCGAGAGTTTGGACAAATACAATGGAGAAGATTAAGAATGAGACACATAATCTCTCTTTTATGATTATCCTCCGATCACAGTAAGAAGTGAGCGTATAGATAACTGTTTTATTCATAACTGTTAATTTGACTTTGTTGCTGTAATCTGAAACTTTGTTTTAATATAAACCATGAAATCACTTTTATTTTAAAACCCCTATAGCAGATTTTCATTCACGCTTTACATTATTATGAGTGGTTTTGAAATTATGAAGCGTGTCTTCTCAGCAAACATTTGTTATAGTGCCATGCCAAATAACATATCCATAAGTTGCATTCTCATATTTAAAGTGTAGCTATGTTGTTCAGACAGAGATATAGTGACTGCAACCAATAATGAAACTTAAAACTTAAGACAAAACTATCTTGCCCCTATTTTACGTAGTTACGTTACTGTTGCACTGGGCGGTGCCATAGTATTACATCAGAATCTTTTTCACTAACATGTGTATTAGTTTGAGTGGACTCTCTTCTGACTTGGAGTAATTGTAAACAGGCAGCAAACACTTGAAGATCGCTCACTGCCCATATGCCCTGTCTGAGTGTACAGCCAAGATCTTGAGCCCGGTTTAAATACAATAGCCTATACAATCACAAGGACTAAGTTAGACTAATTATGGCACATGACACAGTTGGTTTTGCATTTTGAAATAAAGTGGTCAAAATTATATAATTTGGAAATTATGTATTCATTAGGCCTAGTTTGATACCATCTAAAACGTTTTAGAAGTTAAGAAACACTTTTTTATGAAGTTGTCTTAATGCTGAAGTGTACTCATTATAGTTTTCTATGAAAAGTGTGTTAATTATACAGTAGGCTATAGTTGCGCTGTGTTTCTCCATGTTGAAATGACGTGACACGCTGTGAATTATCTCGCTCATTGGCTGCCGCAGCGTCTCTGAAAACACAGTGTAGTGTTGTTTGCTGACTGGAAGAGCACAAATTAGACAAAAATGACCGTGCTTTACCAGCGGACACAACGCCTGGAGAATCAGTACCTGTTTGGACGAAGAATCGGAAAAGCTCTGAAAGCAGAAGACAGAAAGACAGACGAAGATAAATAAATAATAATAAAAAATAACAACACCTTTTTGATGTGATAATGGAAAAAATCCTGAGTAGTTATGCTCATCCAGCTCAACTTCTCTTTCATCACATTACATTTATACCATTAATTTGGTTTACAAAGATTCCACCTTTTTATGTATAGCCTATATGGTATTTTCCTATTTAAATCAATTAAATAATTGCTTTATGTGTTATTATTAGTTTTTTATACATACTATGAATACAAATTCCAAGAATTTAAATCCTGATAAATACAAGATCACCTCAAATACATACATTTCACCTCTGTTTTCTTTAATATATGCCTAAAAGTCCTACATAAATAATCTTGACTTAATACAAATTCCATGTGAAAATATGAAATAGAACTGTCCAAAATATGCTTAGTTGGATAAAGGAGAGGGTGGAAAGGGAGAGACCCCCCCCCCCACACATGATTGTAAAGCACTTTGGATGTACAACAATACACAATAAAGCGCTATATAAAAGCATCATTCATTCATTCATTCATAAATTCTAGTATTTTGTGGCCAAACTATCTCCTCGTTAAAGAGCCCAGTACTAAGGGTGTTCCTGACACACTGCTGCCCCAAGGTGGCAACATCGAGCAGCTTTTTACTATTTAAATATATTGTGTACTGTTTGCAGAACATAAATATTTTCAGTTTATTTTAATGGTCATTCATTTCAGATCTACAAGAAAAATTGAATATATATATTTTTCAAATTATTGTTACATTTCACAAACCGTTCTAAAGAAATAACATGCATTGAATTAAACATGAAATAGTAAGCGTGAAAGTAGAACAAATTATCTATATCTATATATATATATTATTTTTTTTTTCACTGACAACCTGCACTGACAATTGTGTGGTAAGTACTGCCGCTCCTGTACTTGTGATCGCAAATTTGAATTTTGAAGAAATTAAGAGTAAAATATTTAATGGTAATAAAATATTATACAAAATAGACTCAAATAACTATATAAGGAATATACTTAATAACATTGTTTATCCTCCAGCTCACTTTGTCTGGTCTTCTGTATTTGGATATGTGAATTGGCATAAAGCTTGGCGAACAGACACATTCTATATACATAACAAAGTAAAAGAGGTTTATTTTAAAATAATGCATAGAACACACCCAGTTAAACGTGCAGGAAAGTTTTTTTTTAATTTATTTTAAATAAGTAAAAAATTATTTTAGTGATTTCTGCAAAGGTGAAAAGGAAAATATTTTTCATAATCTTTTTTAACTGTATACATTCAAATATATCTTGGATTGATGTGGAGTTATTTATTAAGAAAATGTTTGAATTTCTTTTGCAGCTGAGTGGATTTGATGTAATAATATACTTTGTTGATCATGGATTTGATAAAGATAAAGCATACTTAATACAGTTGTTAATTTTAATGGGGAAGTTTCATATTCATAAAATGAAGTGGTCAGGCTTGTTGAAAACTCTGTTCTTCTAAAGTGTAGAAAACTCAGAAGAGAAGACCAGGAGACTTCGGATTCGATCGTCAGCAGAATTTCTTTATTCTATGACATGTGTTGTTATCTGCAGTCATCGAAGATCTCATCTTAAGTCATTTTTACAGGGTATCTTTATAGTCAGGATTGGAGGAGGGACTTTTTTTAGGTTGAGACAAAACATCAAAGCTGAGGGCAATAAACCTAACGAATCCACATCTGGCCAGGACAAAGTCATTTGCAGAATAAAGGTTCAATCTCTCAGTAGTCATTGATCTCATTGACAAAAGGCACAGTTGTCCCAAGCCCAAATGGTCAGGAAACAATCTCAAGCACCTTTGCCTTGCTCGACACCTCTTAGTCAGGACGTGAATTCAAATCAAACATAGAATAACATTTGTGATCCTTCAATCCTCTTTGAGAGTTCTAATAACTCTCACAAAATACAAATTTAGACACTTAAAAGTTAATTCTTGTAACTTGTAATCGTTACAGGCACATTGTACATGTTCTGTGTTGCTTATATGTAATTGCATGCTGACACAGAAACAAAACATGCAATTAGGGTCCGTGAAGATTTTACGGTAATAGTCTCTGCGTTGTGTATTTTTATTCTTTTTCTTCTTCTTTCTTTTCTCTTTCTTGTGTGATAGTTGGCTCGGTAATGGGTCTAGTTGTGTTCTAGAGGTTGTGGCTTTATCCGCAGGTGAGAAGGGTGGTGCATATGGATCTCAGGACAGCCATCAAATGGTATCTGCACAGAGGAAGAAAGAAACACAAACAAGAGAGAACAACGGCACAGAGCAGTATTTGTAGAGTCTGCATACATTAGGGTTGTATCCTCTGTTCAAAATATAGTCTGCTATGGTTGTTCCTTCTTTCCTATTTCTCAATTCCTGACACCTAAAGAACAGTGAGGAAAGGATGGACTAATGGAGGGAAAGGCCTATGAGGAAATCTTCACCTCAGGGTTGGCCCCGAAGCCTGTTGCTTTCGGTTCTTCCCTGGGCTCCTCACTGGTTCTTGTGTCTGCCCTATCCTATCCCTGCAGGGGGAGGAACAACCTTAATATGTGACACATGAGTCCAAGTTTTCCTTCCCTGACACAATACTGCAGCTGCTGTAATCAACATCACTTGATGTGGTCCGCATTACCACTTAGGCTCTAATGGCTTGTTTTTGAATGTCTTTATCATGACCCATTGACCTGGGACGATTGTGTGTCCACCTTCTGGTGGAGTCTGCCAACACGACTCAACTCTCTTTGGCACTCTGCACTGCCTTTGTGAGGTTTTCACAGTAAGCGATCAGGGCATCTGAAGCAATGTGCACATCAGCATTTCTAAGATCAATCACACCTGGCATCTGCATTGGGCCCAGTAATAATCTCATGAGGGCTCAGTCCTACTGATCTGTTAGGTGATGCTCTCATACTACCCAGTACTGCGGGCAGTGCTTCAACCCATGGTACTCCTTCCTGATGCATTTTGCTTAGCCTGGTTTTGATTGTTCTGTTTGATCGCTCAACCTGTCCTGATGCTTGTGGCCTATAGGGGCAGTGAAGGTTCCACTTAATCTTCAACATTCTAGACACTTCCTTGACTACCTGTCCTGTGAAGTGGGTACCTTGATCTGAGTCAATGCAATCTGGTAATCCCCATCTGGGAATGAAATCAGTGACAAGACATTTAGCAGTGTGTGCAGCTGTAGCGCCCCTGTTGGATAAGCTTCTACCCATCTTGAGAACTTGTCTATTACCAAAACGTCAGTTTTTCCTTTACAAGGGCAACGATATGTAATCAACTTGCAGGTGACGAAATGGCCCTGGTGGAGCTGGGGTATGTGCTGCTGGTGTAATGGCTGCTGGTACATCATTATTTTTCTGACATGTAACACATCTCTTGACTGTTTCAGTGGCTGCGTTTCTGAATTTTGGATTCCACCATTGATTTGAGAACCTGTGATTCATCGTTGCTGGACCACTATGACCCAAACTGTGTATTTGTTGAGCCAAATATGGCAACAGTGATTCGGGAGCAACATACTTTCCCCTTTGGTCCAGCAGCCGGATGAATCCACAGTGGCTCCTTTGTCTAACCATGTCCATGCTTCATATAGAGGAACGCCTTTATACAGATCAACGATTGATTCAGGAGGTAGAATTATCTTCTGTGCTGTACTACCTGAACACACTTGTACAGTTGCATAGAAACAAGCCTGTTTAGCCGCTACATCAGCAAGAGCATTACCTTTAGCTTCCGTAGTATTAGTTGTGAGATGTGCTTTCACTTTGATCACTGCTAATTTCTTTGGGAGTTTCATGGCAAACATTAAATCTTTCACTAATCCAGCATGCTTAATGGGGGATCCAGCAGAAGTTAGAAATTTTCTGGTTTGCCAAATGACACCAAAATCATGAATTACCCCAAAAGCATACCTGGAATCTGTGTAGATATTTGCAACCGATCCTGAAGCTAGCGTGCATGCTCTAGTTAAGGCTACTAGTTCTGCAGCTTGAGCTGAAAAATGATCTGAAGACGACCTGAAGCAACTACTTCAGTGGTGGAAGTTACTGCATATCCTGCTCCTGTTACCTTCAATAACTTGAGCTGAACCATCAACAAACAACCCAATTCTATGCTCTCTATGGGAGTTTCTGCTATTTCACTTGTCGCTGCATATGTAAGCGTAACACAATCATGAGTCATTTCGCCTTCATCCTCTAACACAAATTCAGTCATTGCAGACATCATACATGAGGATGGGTTCGTGACTGGTGCACGCTGTATAACAATATTCGGGGCTGTGAGAGTTGCTAACCAATTTCCCCAACGGGAGGAGGTGACAGAAGTGACTTTTGCTTGTTTCATTAGTGCGGACACTGTGTGAGGGCATTTTACGTTTACAGTCTGACCTAACACCATTCCTGATGAAGCCTGAAGCGCTAGATGAACTGCCTGTACTGCTCTGAGGCATGGGCCCATACCTTGAGCGACTATGTCAAGTTTACCGGAATAGTAATGAATTGGGCGTAAGCTGCCCCCATGATCTTGCATTAGACATGCAGTCATAAAGCCTAAGTGTTCATGGACATAAAGCACAAAGGGTCTATCAGATTGGGCAATTCCTAATGCTGGTGCTTGACATAGTGCTCTTCAAATCATTAAAAGCTTTAAGATGAAATTCTTCCATACAAACAGTATCTGAATCTTTACCATGGCCTTTCAACAAATCATAGAGAGGCTGAGCAATCGAGGCATAGTCTTCAATCCAAGGTCTACAATAACCTGTTGTTCCTAAAATGAGCGGAGTGTTTTAATGGTATTAGGCGGAGGTATGGCTTTGACTGAAGCCGCCGATCCTGTGTAATGGATCTATTTCCTGCACCAATTGTTTGACCCAGAAATGTGACTTGCTTTTTAGCAACTTGAGCTTTGTGAAAGCTGCATTTGTGTCCTTTTTTATGCAAATAGTCCAACAATGATGCCAATTCAGTTTGATGTACCTCATGATCTGTTGAGGCAATCAAAATATCATCAACATATTGGATCATAGTGGACTGTTTTACCGGACATTCTGGGTCACACAAATCACGCCTGACAGCCTGATGATATATGGTTGGGGAGTTTTGAAATCCCTGTGGCAATCGTGTCCACTGGTATTGTTCATAGTCAACTGTGAAAGCTAACCATGGCTGGCTGTCAGAGTGCAACGGTACAGAAAAGAATCCATTAGACATATCAATTACTGAAAAAATCTTACAATCTAATGGTAAGCCATTACAAATTGTAGATGGATCTGCCACTAGGGGGGTGATTTTTTCAATATGTTTATTGGCTACTCTGTAGTCTATTGTAAGTCTCCATGTCCCATTAGATTTCTTGATGGGCCATATGGGTGAATTACATGGACTGTTGGTTTTAACTAGCACTCCTTGCATCAGCAAATTTTCTACAATAAGTTTGATTCCCTGTATAGCTTCCTTATTAATCGGATATTGTTTGGTGACCGGAGGTGGAGTTCCTGTCAATTTAACTGGTTCTACACCTGTCAACAACCCACAATCATCCTTGTCTTTAGCCCAAATTGGATGATTCTGTAAGAAAACATACTCGGGAGGGGTTGCATTATTGGTAGAAATCTGTGCTGAGGAAATTTTATGCTAGTAGATTCTGAGGACATGTCTAAAGTTAGATTTATTTGTCTCAGAAGATCCATGCCTAAAATTGCACCTGTATTTAATGGAGCATAGTAATTTTGTAGTCAGAGTTTTTAAATTGTACCTCTATGGGCGGAGTTTCATACAAAACAGAATCTTCACCTATTACACCAGTTAAACAAAGTTTGGTTTTCTTGTATGGGATGTTTAAACCTTGCCAATTTTGTAGGAATTACTGTAATTTCTGCACCTGTATCAAGCAAAAATCAATCTCTTTCTTTTATGCTACCTTTCACAAAAATTCTTTGGTCATTGTGTTGGATTACAGGGAAAGGTAGCTACCACAGCCCCAATAATTAGTTTTTTCCTGGTCTTGTTGTGCTCTTAGAAGAGCCTGAACTAACTGTCCTATAGTTTCAGTGGTCACTGGCGGAACTACTTCAGGGTTGTGTGCAGGCTGAGAAGGAGCAGAATTATGCATAGCATTTCTTTTACTATCTTGCAACTTCTTCCTACACTCTTTCTCCCAATGTCCAAATTTTTCACAGTATTTGCATTTGCTTTCTTTTTAGACCATCTATTGTCTTGTTTCGTTAAACGTAGCTGCTGCTACTCTTACTTTTGCTTTGACATCAGCATCTCTTTCCCATGTAGTTAACCTGTCTAGGTTACTTCTGAGAGTTCTGTTAGACCAAGTTAGATCTAAGAATGGTAAAGCTTTTCTGTATTCGGCTACAAGGCCATCTGACCAGATACGAACCAAGGGTCCCTTGTCATCTAGCACACTTTCAGGGTCATCAACAATTCCACTGTAGATTACAGCTGACTGACAAAATCTCTCAGTATATTCACTCACAGTTTCTTCTTTCCTTTGCACACAGGTAGTAATTCTAGACCAATCTATTTTGGGTCCTAAGATATTCTTTAGGATTTTCAAAATACCTTCTCTTAAATCACCCTTACTGGCATTTCGCAGTTCAGAAGTGACAGCAGATTCAAAACTGTTGAATTCAGATTCAGTTAGTATTTGTGACATCAGCTGCGTGACTTCTGTCAACGACATGTCATAAAGACGCATTTTACTGATCAATGTTCTTCTAAATTCAGAAAAATGTGTGCGTGCTGCTGGTAAACTTTGAGATAGTCTCTATATCTTTAGGACCTAAAGCTTTGGCAACAGTTTGTATTTGCACCACAGAAGAATTGAGAGGAACACTATCAGTTTCCTCAATCCCCTGAGATCTCCTCCTCGCACCACACACATTGAAGGAATTTACAGGCACATCAGTTACTGATTGGAGAGCTACATCTGTTTCAAAAACGCTTGTAAATCAGGGTAAATGTTATCAGGCTGACTTACTTCCACATCAGTTTTGCCTCTTTCTTGAGGTTCAATTTCTTGGTCAAAGTGTATATTCTAGCACGGAGCTCATTGTTCTGTTTCTCTAGCTCTGAGTTACGCTGAGACTGTTGTGTGGCGAGCGCTAAACCAAATTCTCTGTGGCAGCAGATAATGCCTTTCACATTGTTCTTGCGAATACATGCTCCCAGTACCTTTTTACACTCATCTACAGACCAAGTCTTGTCTGGATGGATCTCATATTTCTGAGTTAGTTCTTGTCTAACTTTCTCAGTGACTATTATGTTCATTTGCACTCCTAAAAGTGATTTGAATTCGCTATCTGACCACAAAGGAGTCGCTAGACCACCTTTTTCAGTTGTGGGGATCAGTCTAGCATTCTTTCTAAACATTTTGTGAGTTTCTTTGTTATCACACAATCAAAACACTAAAACTTCTCTGATCAACAGAGGGTACACTTGTTAACACAGATCAACTATTGTTAACCTTCCCTGGCAAAGCAGAGGATAACACAATTCACTAGCACTTTACGCTAATCTTCCCTGCATGAACAGAGGATAACCAATTCTTCCCTGCCAAAACAGAGGATAACAAATATTAGCACGTAATGCTAAATCTTCCCTGCCTGAACAGAGGATAACAAATATTAGCACGTAATGCTAAATCTTCCCTGCCTGAACAGAGGATAACAAATATTAGCACGTAATGCTAAATCTTCCCTGCCTGAACAGAGGATAACAAATCTAGCACGTAATGCTAAATCTTCCCTGCCTGAACAGAGGATAACAAATCTTAGCACGTAATGCTAAATCTTCCTGCCTGAACAGAGGATAACCTTCATCTCTAAAAGACATTTTAGAGGATAACTTAGTTAACCAAACCCTACAGCTGTCTGTTAACTCTTCTCTGACGGCGCAGAGGATAGCACATTTGTTCTGGTCTTAAAGGTTCTTTTGGATAGAGTGACACTCACCAACCTTTGGTTGTACGGAAAGCAGATCGTTGTTTGAGCTTGAAATTTCAATCTGAATTCAGGTGAGGAGCTCTATCCGGGTCACGGCACCATCTGTTGAAAACTCTGTTCTTCTAAAGTGTAGAAAACTCAGAAGAGAAGACCAGGAGACTTCGGATTCGATCGTCAGCAGAATTTCTTTATTCTATGACATGTGTTGTTATCTGCAGTCATCGAAGATCTCATCTTAAGTCATTTTTACAGGGTATCTTTATAGTCAGGATTGGAGGAGGGACTTTTTAGGTTGAGACAAAACATCAAAGCTGAGGGCAATAAACCTAACGAATCCACATCTGGCCAGGACAAAGTCATTTGCAGAATAAAGGTTCAATCTCTCAGTAGTCATTGATCTCATTGACAAAAGGCACAGTTGTCCCAAGCCCAAATGGTCAGGAAACAATCTCAAGCACCTTTGCCTTGCCCGACACCTCTTAGTCAGGACGTGAATTCAAATCAAACATAGAATAACATTTGTGATCCTTCAGGCTCCAACCCAAACTTTTCTCATTTTATAAACCATTTCAAGCTGTATTGTAAGGTCCTGTGTAATTGCACAACTAAAACATACACTGATTGGCTTCATCACTCTGTCTCCTTTCCACCAGTAAGCTGGTGTGTGGTGGGCGTTCTAGCGCAATATGGCTGCCGTTGCATCATCCCTAGATGCAAAAAATATATATTTTTTTGTCTAGTATATTTTGTTACTGTACTCTGGCACGGTTTCATTATATTAATGTTGTTCATCTTTTTATATTTTTTCATTTACATTAGATGTAAATGTTTCTAGTTGTATTGTTCTGATTTAAGGCATAAAAAACTATTTTTAAAAGACAGTCGTGCCCGGGGTCCGCGTGCAGGCAATTTATTTGGAATGTGTGGATGGTGAGCGCATGCGCGAGGTGAATGTCGAGCTCGTCCATGTCCGTCCGCACTCATCAGTGGAGAGTATACTTTGGAAGCTGCGAGGGCGTGGCTGTACGCGAGACGGAGTGGAAAGTGAAGTATACTCGGGGCTTTAGGCTAATGTACATAGTGGAAACCCTGATTAATCCTCTGTTTACTGATGTCGACTTTCGTAGAGACAGTGAGGGGACGGATCTGGTCACTATGAATCTGGGGGTCATGTGTCCCCCGTCTCTAGTGCCATCTGCCTGCCTCTCAGATAAGTCCGTCAAGGTATCCTGGAGAGGTGACGTATCCAAAGTCGCAACATCTAGCTACTGGGGTGCCTCAGGGCTCAGTTCTTGGACCCCTTCTCTTCTCTGTCTACATGGCGTTACTAGGTTCTGTCATTCAGAAACATGGCTTTTCATATCACTGCTATGCCGATGGCTGGGGGTTATTTTTTTCTCCTCACTATCCTCATGTAATGCTGTATTTTTCTTCAATTCTACTTGCATTTCACTACTGATTATACTTGTATGATTGTGTATGTGACGAATAATAAAGAACCTAGAACCTTGAACCTTGAGCCACAGCAAGACTAGTGACAGAGTGTTTTTAAGAACATGAAAGTGAAGTTGAACAACTCCCTTGGCCTGCACAGTCACCATATCTGAATAAAATTTAGCCACTTTGGGGTGTTTTGGAGGAGCGAATCTGGAAACGTTTTCTTCCACCAGCATCACAAAGTGACCTGGCCACTGTTTTGCAAGAGGGATGGCTCAAAATCCCTCTGGCCACTGTGCAGGACTTGTATCTGTCATATCCAAGACAAGTTGATGCTGTATTGGCTGCAAAAAGAGGCCCTACACCATACTAATAAATGATTGTGGTCTAAAACCAGATTTTTCAGTTTCATTGTCCAACCCTTCATTGTCCAACCCAACCATAATGATATTATGTAGATATAATAATCAGTTATTATTACAAAATAATAATGTTATCAATAATCTTTGGTTATTACCAGTGTGTTATACTATTAATATTATTACTATTATTGCAGTATTTTCTATCTTACATCACAGTTAGTACAATAGTGATTTATTTCTTACATGAAACCCCCAAAATTTGTTTTGGTGGAAAATTGTTCATCTGTGTGTAGTTTACAATGATTTTCATCTTCATACAATCATTGCAAATCTGGTGAAGTGCTCTATTCCTGTCTTTAAAAAATTTAAAAATTACGAAACTTTATGAAATAATTATTAGCAAATATATATATATATATATATATATATATATATATTGTATGCTGTCATTAGCCCCTTTACACAGTAGGCTAATACCAGCAAATTGCTGTAAAATTACCGGAGCAATTTAAAACCTTCAGCAAAATGTATAAATATATATGTAAAGTGATTTCATTTTTAGTGGATTTCACTTTCATCTTTGAAACAGAAAAAATCAATTTGAAAAAGTTTGTGTTCAGAAATACATGATGACATGACGTGTTCAGTCTATGTTCACATGTGCATTATGCATGAATATGAGGCAGAATTGCTCCATAAATTCTGCATATAGAAATAAAAGTTAATTGTCAGCTTAACATATTGACCCCTTGCAGACTGTGCCACTCAGCGCATCCAGTACAGGCATGGACGCCGATATTTTTATCGTCCTGTCTAATACTTTGGAGGAGCTTGGTTTGGAATGCTCTCCTCCAGAGGAGCCATCCCATAGCCGCCTGGATGAATGGTTCTTGCCGGATCGCCGCCAGGCCATTCGTCAAGGAGCTTTGCCATTCTTCCCAGAGGTCCATGACATGATCACCAGATCTTGGCATACACCCTACTCGTCCTGCCTACGTGCCTTTTCTTCACTTCGGTTGACGGTGCTGAAGAAAAGGAAACGATAGCCTGCCTCCCATGGATGAGTCAGTGGCCACTAATCTCTGCCTACCCATGACCATTGGCTGGAAGGCAAAAGCCGCCCACCCGTCCAAGCCGTGTAGGACAACTTAAGCTATCGTTGGATGAGCCTATTCATCAGCTGGACAAGCGGCCTCAGCGCTTCACTCCATGGCGGTCCTGCAAGTGATCCAGGCAAAACTCCTTCGCTCCATTGACGGGTTCTAACCAGAACTCCAAATCTTTTAAGAAGCTGCACAGTGCGACCGACCTGGCTCTGCGCGCCACCAAGATGATGGCTCATGCGATCGTCAGGTCCATGGCCAGTCTAGTGGTGCTCGAGTGCCACCTGTGGTTGAACCTTACAGAAATGAACGATGCGGATAAAATCCCCTTCCTCGACTCCCCGGTCTCCCCTACTGGCCTGTTTGGTCTTGCAGTTGAGGGCTTCGCTGAATGCTTCACAGCCACACAGAAGTCGTCCCAGGCAATTTTTGCAGCTGCTTCTAGTCGCCCTAAGATGGTGCCGAATCAGCAGCCAGCAAAAAAAATGCACCCCCAGTTGTAGTGCTGGACCCAGCACCTCAGGCGTCTTCCTGATCAAATGGACACAGGAAGGGGCCAAGTTCCACTGCAGCCGGACTACCCCTCAAAAAGCCTCTGTTATGCCTCCTAGTGCCCTGTTCAGTTCTGGGTATGGACGGCAGAGTGTTTGTGGAAAATACCCCTCTGAACACTGGGTCCTTTCGAATAGCGCACACACAGCCAATCGATGTTATAGAGAGAAAAATAAACACCCTTATCATGACTTTTACTTGAGCTCATGCCAATATAAATTAGAAAAGGGAAAACTATGTTCAAGAAATTTTGAAAGGCATTATAGCAATACGTAACCGATTCTGGGGATAATACAATGAGGTTATACACTTAAATTCGCTCAAAGACCCCCTCAATTTGGCGGTGTCTTCTCCACATCGGTTCAGCGCAGCAACACTCACGTCCTGCGTGCCGAAGTGATGAGTTTGCTGGTGAAAGGAGCCGTGGAAACGGTTTCCCCAGCTCAGAGTGAGTCAGGCTTCTACAGCCGTTACTTCCTCGTCCCCAAGAAGGATGGTGGTCAAAGACCCATTCTCTTCTGAGATAGAGAGTGGGTCTTTGACCACCATCCTTCTTGGGGACGAGGACCCATTCTCAATTTCAGACATCCTCCCCTTTGGGCTGTTCCTGGCTCCCCGCACTTTTACGAAAAGTGCATGGATGCGGTTCTTTCCCCGCTGACAGATGAGAATCCGCATCCTCAATTACCTCGATGGCTGGCTCATTTTGGCCCAGTCAGAGGATGAGGTTCTATCTCACAGATCAGTGCTCCTCAGCCACTTAGAATGCCTAGGACTCAGGGTCAATTTTGCCAAGAGCGCTGTCCCCCAGCCAACGAATATCGTTCCTGGGAACAGTTATCGACTCAGCTCAAATGAGGCAGTAGTCACACCAGAACGTGCACTGGCCATTCAGCAGCTCGCAGCTTTATTCAAAATCAGAACCCCTTGCCCTCTCAAAGCATTTCAAAGATTGCTGGGCCTCATGGCCTTCGGTACTTCAGCTGGGCTGGCTTCACTTGCGGAATGCAAATTCCTCCACATGCTTGACGTCACGGATGCCTCCATGTCAAGGTGAACCAGGCCTGCGTTGCAGCTCTGGTCCCTTGGAAAAACCATCAGTGGATGGAACGGGGCGTGCCCCTTGGAATGGTCTACAGAAGGAAGGTGGTCTCGACAGATGCTTCCAACTTAGGTTGGGGCAAACTGACTTTCGGCCGCTGGTCGAAAAAGGAAGGTCACTTCACATCAAATGTCTGGAAATGCTGGCAGTGTGTTTGGGCCTTCGCAACTTTCTGTCAGACCTGAGTCGGTGCCACGTCTTAGTCTGCTCAGACAGTATGACGGTGGTGTCCTATATAAATCGCCAGGGTGGTCTTTCCTCAAAGCTCCTCTTTATTCTAGCAGAGTGCCCTTGAGTTGGGCTCAGCTTAACTTGCGTTCGCTGAGAGCAACGCTTGTGCCAGGCAAACTGAACCTGGGAGCAGACATGCTATCTCGGAGCAATGTCCCCTCAGACGAGTGGACGCTCCACCCACAAACGGTTCAGGAAATCTGGGGAATCTTTGGCAGGCCAGAGGTCGACCTCATTGCCTCAGAAGACAACACTCATTGCAAAACTTACCTTTCGAAGGATAGCTGCAGCTTTCTAATGGTCTCCTTTGAAAGGCCGGTGAGGAGAAAATTGCAATAATCATCCCTGCTGGTGATAAAGGCATTAACAAGTTTCTCCAAATCTTGACTGGAATCAAAACATATAATTCTTGCAATGTTTTTGAGATTATAGTATGCTGATTTAGTTACTGCTTTGACATGACTACTAAAACTAAGGTCTGTCTCCAGATTCACCCCAAGATTTTTGGTCTCCGGCCACGAAGCGGAGACTGTCCAGATGAATAATTGACGCTATCACGTTAGCATACTCATCCTGGGCATGGTCTAGCAGTGTGTCTATTGTAGATATATGTGCGGTGGCCAGCAGGGCCTCGCCGTCCACATTTGCCAGGTTTTATAATCTGGAAGTCCCGATTTTACAGGCCTGTGTCCTTTTTGCATAATGGGATCACTCTTGTCATAATGACAAACCAGTATGGGTATTTGCCTTCTTCTTGTACGCTCTTGGCTCTCAGTAGAGCTCCGAGGCTGTACAGAGATATTTTGGGATGATTACTCAAGGCCAACCGACCTCTATGAGTTTGGCCCTATTGCCTCCTACAGGGCTTTCCTGCACAATACTTGCTCCCTCCTGGCCCCTCTTTGATGCCTAAGGCAAGTTCAAGTGTTAGTCATTCCCCTAACATAGACACGGCGGGATTATACTGGTTCCCCTAGCATCTTTGAACAAGACACAGTACAAAGTATAGTATCGATAGGGAACGCACTCGGTTACTAACGCAACCTCGGTTCCCTGAGATACGGAACGAGTACTGCGTATTTTGCCGTGCTATGCGGCTGCACTACTCAGTCGTCGCTTCAGTCGAACTAAGCTGAGGAGCCTTTGGCGAAGACCGCATTATGTAGCCAGAAGCCCCACCCATTCTGGAGGGCTTTGGCGGGCTTCCCAGCCATAGTCTTGTGCAGCTCCACTGCCGAGCCATTGGTTCATTTTCAGTGCACTTCACAAACCAATGGCCATGCAATTACACTGCGTCATTAAAATACAAATCTGAAAACTTTTGAACAGTATGAAGATGACAAATTGTTGTCTTATTTTGTAGAAATATATATATATTTTTCCATTTAGTACTGCCCTTCGGAAGCACCAGAAGATACTTGCATGTTTCCCGGAAGACAAATTAAGTACAATTTACCTTGACCTTCAAATTCAAAACGTTTTCACCCTCTGCTCTTAATGCATCATGTTTCCCTCTGGAGCATCAGTGAATGTTTGAACCTTTTTTAATCGTTGTGTTTGAGTCCCTCAATTGTATTTTGGAAGCTGCATTCAAAATCTTGGCTCACATTGGCTCAAAAATGTGAGGGGGCACGTGCCCCTCACTTTTAACGGACATGGCTCCACAGGTGAATTCGTAGTACACTTGTACAACAACTCGTAAACACCTTTTACCTAAAATATCTTACTCAGGACAGTACTAAAGAAAAAATAACATGCATTTAAAATTACTCACATTTTCACAGATTCTGCAAGGGGTTCACAAACTTCCTAGCAGCACTGTATCTGGACTCATGGAAACTTATCACAATTCTTTTTTTTTTACTACAGACAAAACTATATTCAATTTTTGTGAGACATAACACATATGTCTTGTGCAGAGTGACCTCATGAAGACAGTGGTGAAATTAACTCTTAAATTTATTTGGACAGGATGATGAACAGTGTAACATATGTCGGCAGGAATTCAACTGTCTCTACAGGTCACCAAAAGAATCAGCGTCTCTCTCTAAAGCCCCTCCCCCTCATCCAGCACCAAAAGCGCGCATTTTCTTTTGGCCACAGAACAAAGGAAAGTGACGGGAACGTTTCTAAAAGACATTTGTTCATTTCATGACTTTTAAAACCATCTACACAAGAACATATGGATATTAATGTTGTACTCTTTCTCTCATATACTTGTGTGAATATGAATTACGTAAGAAATGTGGGCTGATTTTTAATCGTGCTTTAAGCTGCAACGTGTAGGTTGCGCCAAAAGCAGTGTTTAGACTTGTATGAACGGTTGCAAAAATGTATGAATCAGTAAGATAACGAATGTGGTGATATTATAAATGTGTAAACCTAGTAAGAGTTTTAATACATGGGTAAAAGTTTATTTTTCATCACATGAAAGTGTAACGAGGGTAGAAACCGTGGACATGGGTGGGGCTCCGCCCCATACAGACACTCTGATTCGACCAGCCACCTGTGGGCGGTGTCCAAATCAGACTGTTTAAAACAACGCGCCAGCGTGCGCCCGCCCTCTCTCTTGTGCTCCTGAACTCTCTTCCTGCTCTTGCAACTCGCCCTCCAACACGCGCAAGGCTGACCTGGAAGCCGGTCCGCTGGACTCTCGCCTTGAAACCAACCATTTGAAGAAGTCCAAGACCGTGCCAAAGCTGTAACATTGCGGAACCAGCAGCATCAACTCCGCAATTCCAACACGGCTCCCCGGTGACGTCACGCAGCAGCTTCCAGATATATCACGTGTTTCCAAATGAGAGCCATCGGAGAAACCCGAACCAACCCACGTGGTTTTCCGAAGCAAAGGACCGAAGCAACACGTCGAACTCACGCGGGAAACAAGACGAGAGCCAGCCTGCTTTTCCAACGAAAGCAAGTATTCACAACAGTATTTCTAATTCTGACTGAACTGGTAAAATTGTTCTGACTGCAGTAACAAAGCCTAGCATTTGTCGTGATCTTTTCTGGTTAGTTAAGTTATGAAATAGGAAAGAATGTTATTGAGAGCATGAGTGATGAGTGATGGAAGCCGGTATGCATGTGTGTATGTTTGTGTGTATTACGTATGTTAGAATATTAGTATTGTAAATAAACCTTGTTTCGTTTTATAAAGAATTGTCTCTGGAATGTGATTTTCAAGTATTGTATCCTTCTTTCCACAAATAGAACGTACCTAAGCTCGAATTTGAGAGACTAATAAGAATATACTGTTTAGTGATCACTGGACGACCACTTAATAAGGTATAAATTGTAAGTTAAATATTAATATTACTTTAATCAAGCAATATTGAATCTTTAACAATAATTCCCGGAGCTGAAATTATAGCTTCATATTAAATTGCATTACAACAGTCAGAGATGATCAGATTAAAACTAAAGAAAAATACTGAGAGGAGAGACTGAACATCATATCATGTTCAACACAGGTGACTGAAACATGCAGAACATTTCACTGAACTGTCAAAGTCAAAGTCTGCTTTATTGTCAATTATGCTATACAGCACATACATAGAGATAATTGAAATTGAGTTACTCTCGTCTTTAAGTATATCTAGCTCTTCCTATCCAAGATGGCGGCGCGTTCGGACGCAGCGGCTACTCCGGGTCCTAAAAACGGTGTTTTTATGTCTGTTAGTCTTGTCTCATCGTCTTCAAACTGTCTGACTTTATTGAAAAATCAAAAGACAAACACCCGGAAACACATATATGATCGCCAGAGCCTCCTGGATATCGACAATGTGTACAAACATCAGCTTTCACCGGCGACTACTGAGAAGCTACAAGGCCTCTGTCTGCTGCTGAAGCCGGACCCCGAGACCGCGGCCTCGCCTACTGATGCCACCCGCACAAAGCGGCAACGCCGGCGGTGTGAGAGGGGACAGAAGCGCGGCAAGCGGGGAGGTATTCGAGCTAGGCTAAGGGCTAATCCAACTAGTCCAGCAATTCCATCACTCATGCTCTCAAACGTTCGCTCTCTGGAAAACAAACTGGACTTAATTAAATTCAGCCGGTCTACACAGCATGAGACAAGGGATTGTTGTGTGTTTGTTTTCACTGAAACATGGCTAAACGACAACATCCCGGACTCCGCCATTCAGCTGCACGGACTAACCTGCTGCCGAGCGGACAGAGATTCATCACTGTCTGGTAAGACTCGCGGGGGTGGCTTGTGTGTGTATATCAACAAAGAATGGTGTAACAATGCAGCGGTATTATCAAAACACTGTTCATCGCTGGTGGAGTTTATGGTTGTGAAATGCCGACCGTTCTATCTGCCGCGGAGTTCACGGCCATTGTTATTGTCGCGGTGTACATTCCCCGTGCAAATGCTAAGGACGCGCCGTGAACTGTACAGCGCCATCAGCGAACAACAAACAAATAACCCCGACGGCTTTTTCATCATAGCCGGCGACTTCAACCACGCTAACTTAAAGACAGTTTTACCAAAGTTCTATCAACATGTGAACTTTGCAACAAGGGAAATAACACACTGGACATTGTTTACACAACAGTTAAAACGCATACAAAGCCGAACCCGCCCCCACCTCGGATACTGGACCACATCTCTGTTATGCTAACCCCAGCATACAGACCGCTTCTCAAACTGGCCAAACCGGTTCAAAAGCAGATCACGGTATGGCCAGACAATGCTACCTCAGCACTGCAGGACTGCTTCCAGGACACAGACTGGAACATGTTTAAAGAGGCGGCCACCTATAATAACCATACAGACCTGCAGGAGTACACGGAAACTGTGACTGCTTACATCAAATACTGCATTGATGATGTGACAGTCACCAAGACCATCACCACACGTGCAAACCGGAAGCCATGGATGACAGCAGAGGTTCGTGGGCTGCTAAATACCAGAGATGAAGCGTTCAGATCAGGAGATAAAGCGGCCCTCAAAACAGCAAGAGCCAATCTGTCCCGTGGCATCAAAAATGCAAAACGGTCATATGGCAATAAAATCAACAATCATTTCACAAACAGCAGAGATACACGGAAGCCTGTGGCAAGGCATTCAGACCATCACTGACTACAAGCCCCCGCCACAAGCCTGTGACGACGACACATCCCTCCCAGATGCACTCAACCACTTTTATTCACGGTTTGAAATGCAGAACGACACATCTGCACAAAAACTGCCCACACCTCCCAACGACCAGGCACTCTGTCTGTCTCCAGCCGACGTAAGGAAGACCCTATCTAGGATTAACCCACGCAAGGCTGCGGGTCCTGACAATATACCTGGCCGCGTACTGAAAGACTGTGCTGAACAGCTGACAGATGTCCTAACAGATATCTTCAACACCACGCTGAGCCAAGCAGTCATCCCCACACGTCTCAAATCCACGACAATCATACCGGTACCAAAAAAATCACCTGTGTCCTGTCTAAATGACTACCGTCCCATAGCACTGACTCCAATCATAATGAAGTGCTTTGAGAGGCTAGTCATGCACAACATCAAAACCAGCATCCCCAACACACTCGACCCGCTCCAGTTTGCATACCGCCCAAACCGCTCTACGGATGATGCAATTTCCTCCACCCTCCACCTGGCTCTTACCCACCTAGAAAATAAAGACTCATATGTTAGAATGCTGTTCATCGACTTCAGCTCAGCATTCAACACAATAATCCCACAACAGCTCATCAATGAATTAAGCCTGCTGGGCCTCAACAATTCCCTTTGCAATTGGATCCTGGACTTTTTAACCGGAAGACCTCAGTCAGTCCGTGTCGGCCACAACACCTCGAGCACTACCACACTGAGCACAGGTGCCCCACAGGGCTGTGTGCACAGCCCGCTGCTCTTCACGCTGCTGACCCACGACTGCACTGCCAAGTTCAGCTCCAACCACATCATCAAGTTTGCCGATGACACATCAGTGGTAGGTCTCATCAGCAACAACGATGAAACGCACTACAGAGAGGAAGTGGCACAGCTGGCTGAATGGTGTGGCGCAAACAACCTGTCCCTCAATGTGGAGAAGACAAAGGAGGTTGTGATGGACTTCAGGAGAAACCCCGTTGACCACCCCCCACTGACCATCGACACCTCGACTGTGGAGAGAGTCAGCAGCACTAAATTCCTGGGGGTGCACATCACAGAGGACCTCACCTGGACTACCAACACCAAGTCTGTCTCCAAGAAGGCACAACAGCGCCTACACTTTCTCCGCCGGCTGAAAAGAGCAAGCCTCCCTCCACCCATCCTCACCACCTTCTACAGGGGTACCATTGAGAGCGTGCTGACCAGCTGCATCACTGTCTGGTACGGAAACTGTTGTGCAGCAGACCGCAAGACCCTCCAGCGGACAGTGAACACCGCTGCAAAAATCATTGGTGCCCCTCTCCCCTCCATCCTGGATATTTTCCTTACACGATGCTCCAGCAAAGCAAAAAGTATCGTGGAGGACCCCACCCACCCCTCCCACAGTCTCTTCCAGCTCCTACCCTCAGGTAGACGGTACCGGAGTATCAGAGCCTGCTCCGCCAGACTGCTCAACAGCTTTTTCCCCCAGGCTGTGAGAGCCCTGAACTCACATCACACCGCCCCTCTCTGAAACCCCTAACAACCCCCCACCCCCCACATACACCTTACCACATCTCAGGAAAAAACTGTTAAACTTTTATTTCTGTGCAATTCAGGTGAGCGGGCCTGCACAAGCCACCTGTAGCAACACACTCTCCTCTGCATGCACTAGACACTTTCACACACCATTGTGTGTCCATAATCCCACAAAAGACTGATTGTAATATATGACTGTAATGTATGTATGTTTACTGGCTCATGCACCACAAATCACCTTACACTGTTCCCCAGCCAGCTGCTTGAATGTCTCTCTTTTTGCACATGTACAGTATTTGAAGTCATTTGCACAGTTGTACAGTTTGTATTTTATTTTTTAGTTTTTAGTTTATGTATAGGTAACCACTTTTATATATAGCATATGTATAGTCAAAGCTGACAGTAGGTTAGTTGTGTATAGGTTTATACTGTTTTACGTGTCGTATATCTGTATTTATGTAGCACCGTGGTCCTGTGAGGCACGACATCTCGTCCCGCTATATGTCCACACATGTAGTGGAATGACAATAAAGCTCAACTTGACTTGACTTGATCTAAAATACAAGTATATAAATAAGGACATGTAAAAAAAGATAAGGTAGCACAAGACACATGCAGATAGAGTGTGAATATACACATGAGTTTAACATAATTCTACAATGATTAAAAGCTTTTATTAATGCACAACACTTGTGCTGTTATTGAGGTGTGATGTTGTTGATGATGTTTTGCATCAAAAATATAGTGTGTGCAATGCATTTAGCTAAACTAACTAACCACCGTTTACACAAACATTGCACAGCAGCTAAAAGTCCAGTGCTCATAAATATTCGAAATTATTAGTACATTTTTATAAACATTTACATATGATGATTAGTTTCCATTTCAGATTGGGTCCTTCAAAAACATGAACAAGTAATTAATACATGATTTGTTAAGATGTGTAAATAGAAGAAATCTATACAGCAAAGACCAATATGTGACCATTACAGACTGTGACTATCAATTAATGAATACTATGCTATATTTTGTGAAGTGCTTAACATTACTAATTCAGTTTTATTTTGTCCCACAATGTGTGTACATGTAAACATATAATTAGGTAATATATGCACTGAAGTTTAATGACATGTGTAATCGTTCAAAAGTATATTAACAAAGACATTTTTAATAATTGTATAATTTCTGTTAAAATCATTTGTAGATCTTTTAAACGTGCATGATCGTATGAATTTGACATTTAATGATATTTATAAGCATATTAATTTACATGACATAATGATCTGTTAATCTCTAGGTGATATTTAATACGTTTATTAGTAAACATTAACAAGCATGTTATCTCATATTTCTAGCTCTATGATGAAAGCATGATATAATGTCTGTTATAGATTTATTTAATGAAGGTTATTATAAAATGTTACTGTACCTCATCATTTAGCAGATGCTTTTATCCAAAGTGACTTACTAATGAGGATAATAGAAGCAATCAATCCAACAAATGTGTTTATCCTGAGGACTATTATTATTTTTACAGTTCCATTCAAATGTTTGGGGTCATTAAGGTATGTATACTTTAATTAAAATATCCATTTAATTGATTAAAAAAAAGACTGTAAAGTATGTTTTACATGGAACTATTTGACCGTAATAAGTGCATGTGTTAATATCAGTTAATGCACTGTGAGCGAACATGAACATGAACATTTTTATTTAGAATTATTAACAAAGATAAAAATAAATGATGTAAATTGTATTGTTTGTTTTTAGTTTGTTAGTTAATATATTGTATATATAAATGTATAATAAGTGTTATCATAAACTGTCACAAATTCAGCATCTGTGGCTCCCTCCAATCGCCACCAGAGGGAACCGTCACCTGAGTATTAACCGTCATGAGCTCCCATTCCCTTTATTCCCCGCACCTGCGGCTGATCACTGGCACAGGTGCTTCTCATTGACTCTGGTCCATTTATGCAGTTCTCCCCATCAACTCATTGCGAAGTCTTGTCTTGCCATGCAAACATTTCTGAGCGTTTACCCTGTGTTTGATTCCCTGTGTTTGATTCCCTGTGTATGACCTGGACTGTTTATCGTACTCTTATTCTCTGCCGCCTGCCTACTCTGATTCAACCTGTCTTGTTATCTGATTATCCCGAGTGTTCGCCGCCAGCCTTGATCCTCCACCCGAACTCTGACTTTAATTCTGCTCTATCTACGTTGTAGGCCTACTTGAAGCCCGTGATTGAACTCTGCCTGTTTAACTTTCATTTTGTCTTAATAAAGTTGCACATGGATCCTAACGCCACTGACTCCTCGTTACATAAACTATTACTGCATCCTGCACTATACACTATGCACTTATACAAGGCAAGGCCTTTATCATTAATAATCAGAGTATGTTAGCCCCTCCCCTACCCTACTAAGTTAAAGCTGTGACAGTTGAGTGCACGAAGTGTCCAACATTACACTTTCCCCCCCGTTATTTAAGTGCATCATCTGAGTATTTAAAGTACACTTTTTCTTTTTGGAATGTTCATTGTGAATGCATTTCTCACACTATTTATATTACAAAATGTCATAGAATAGTGCATAAGTACGCAATTTGGGATGCACATTATATCTCAGTGATACTAAAATAACAATTAGCTAAATTATTTTAATTTCCTCAAGGCAACAACACAGACAATGTATGCTAACTGTATTTTGCAATTACAGTTTCTTGCATTTCACACAGAATCATTCAAATATATATTGCTTTCTGTTGGTTTGTGTTAATGAAATACTTTTGTTTCATACAGAGACTGTTGCTGATGTTCTTCCTCGTAGAAGATCAAGCAGAAGCCTACCTCCTGAGAGTAAGTCTTTATATAGATGAACAAATGCACGAAGAGGCGAAGAGAGTGTGGGAATTATTTTTATTTTGTTCAACAATGTGATCTTGGATTAAGAGTATCTTCGCATCCTAACATGTATTTTGTGATTCAGTGAGCGATCTGAGGATTGTTCTTCTGGGGAAGAGTGTGTCTCAGTAGCGTGGTCAACTTTATATTAGGACGAGCAGCATTTGATAATGAAGCTCCTGCAGATGTTGTAGAGAGAGTCAGAGGAAGAGTGAAGGACAGACATGTGACAGTCATCAACAGTCATCGGCTGCTCCAGACAAACATCTCAGATCATCAGCTCACACAGACAGTGAGAGAGTGTGTAAATCTGTCTGATCCAGGACCTCACGTGATCCTTCTGGTCCTTAACCCTAATCAGTGTTCGACAGAAGATGAAGAGCATGTGAAGAAGGTGCTGGATGCTTTCGCTGAGCAGGTTTTTCAACACACCATGGTGCTCAGCACAGAAAAGTCAAATGAAACCAATGACATCCAACAGAAACTTAGTCAGAAATGCTTCAACAGACACTTTAGTCTTCAGAGGAGCAGTTCTCCTGACGACCTTCTGCAGATGTTTGAGGACATCATACAAATGAATGCTGGACATCACCTGGTTTGCACTGAAGGTTCACTGTATTTCACAACAAATCAACAGGCCAGAGCAAGATGTGAGTGTGACAATATGTGATGTTTCTAGTGATACATGAACTACAATAATAATCAGTTATACAGTAGGTTCTTTAGATTGTAATGTTCTTCGCACTAAGAAAAAAACTGAAAGGTTATTTGAAAAAAAGGCTATTCTAGGCATAATTTTTCACTCTTAAAAATAGCTCTAAACAACCCTCAGAAAATGTTTATTTGGCTTGTAGCAATAGCAGAACATTTTAAATAACGTTTTAAAGATAGTTTGTTTTCATTAACATTATTATATTAGTATATTTATATAATTAATATAATTTTATTCATTTTTTATATTTATTTTATATGATTTATTAATATTGTTTTGAACCCTTTGTCTTTGTGGTCTAGTAATATCCTATAGATTCTATTTCGGTTTCTTACAGGTTTTACATTAAAAACAGGAAAAGCAAAGTTGGTTTACCACAGCTCCAAAAGTAGACAAATATTTATTTTCTCACCACAGACGACATTTCGAGCCTAAAAGCTCTTCTTCTGACTTAAAGGAGTCATTGGATGCTCATTTTCCACAAGTTGATAATGATCGTTTAGGGTCTTAATGAAAAGTCAACATACTTTGATTACATTTCTCAATGGTAGTATAAAACAACACCCTTTTTACTCTGTCAAAAACAGCCCTGTTCACAGCTAGCCATTTCAGTGCATGTCCCTTTAAATGCTAATGAGCTCTGCTGACCCTCTCTTCCATGTGTTGATAAGTCATTTTCATAAAAGACATTTAACTTTAGCCGCATTCATCATGAAACTTGCTAACTAGCACATTATTAAGAAAGGAGATTTGCTAAGTTTCTTAAAAAAAAACATACTCACTTCGTCTGCAGGTGAAGTTGGATCACAAATGATTCACGCAAACATAGATTATTTAGGTAGATCGGGGGTGCATTCTCTTCAAAAACAAATGTAATCCACTGCGTCTTCAGCGGCTCAGATGTCGGGAGAAAATTGTACGACTGCTATGTTCATTATTACATCCAACAACAAAACACTTCAATTGCTTAGGAGCCATTCTTGTCTATCCCTGCTCCGGCATCAAAACAATGGTGGACTGATGACAGCTCGCTCAGGGCGAGTCTGTGATAAAATATATCCGTATAATCATATGGAGGGGCCTGGGTCTGTGTGACATCACACATCCAAAAGTTGATGGATGGGTGGATTTATATTATTATAGTGTGGTTATGTACACACACTGCCAAGACACATTTCAGTTCAAACAACATGTAAAAGTGAATTTTGCATTCGATGACCCCTTTAATGCTGGATAACTTCTTATTTATACTTCTACTTCTACTTCTACTTACTTCTACTACTTATTTCTACATAATACACATCTGCAGTGTATTATGGTTCTGACATGGCCACCGGAGCTGATCATAGCCACTCTTCAATGTTTGTGTTTATACCAGCCATGCCACACAACGACTAAACAATAAAAAATGATGGCTAATCTGGGCAGACTGAACCAAGGAGCAGACATGCAATCCCGGAGCAATGTGTCTCCAGGGGAATGGCAATTACACCCCCAAGTCGTTCAGGCAATCTGGAATGTCTTTGGGAGTGTAGAGGTGGACCTCTTTGCTTCAGAAGACAGCGCTCACTACCCAACATTATTCTTGAAAGAGTGAGATGCTCTGGCTCATGACTAGCCCAGCACTCGCATGTATGTCCTCCCTCCAATTGCCCTGCTTATTCAGGTCATCAGACAAATCAAGGAGATAGGTTCTCCTTGTGGTCCCACTCTGGCAGGACCAGATGTGGACTTGATGTGGACACACAAATAGTTTTCCTGTGGCTCAGTGGTAGAGCATTGCATTGGTCATAAAAGGCTGTGGGTTCAATTCCCAGGAACTCATATACTGACAAAAAAAACCTGATAAAAAATGTATAACCTGAATGCAATTATAAGTCGCTTTGGATAAAACCGTCTGATAAATGTGGTTCCCTGAGTTAATATTCCAAAACTTACTACACTTCTAGCTCCTCCCAACTCAGAGGATAAGCAAGGGTCCTAATTTCCTCTGCCTGGTTTGGGCCTTTTTATAGTCTTTGGAGCACTCTATCCATTTTCGGCAGTCAAAGCAGCTCTTTGTATCATTCGGCGGCTGTTCAAAAGGGCTGCCAGTTGTAAAGCTGAGTATGTCCCACTAGATAGCCTTGACTTATGCCTCAGTGGGCTCACGTTGTCCTATTGGAGTGAGGGCTCACTCCACCAGAGGAATGACGCCCTTAGTTTAGTCCATCGGAGTCCCTATCAGCGATCTATATAGAAATCAATATTAGTCTATATCCTGCCTTTCAGGCATGGATTCTGTCCACCTCATTCCCCATAAGTATATTTTGCGCTACAAGAAAGACCATTTAGACAGGGATTTATCCAGTTATTACTGTAACCTTATTGGTTCCCTGAGATAATGGGAAGTACCATTGACATCCCTTGGTTAGTAATGCATTTGTACCATGATTAATTTCAGCTCTAACAAACCACAATGCATACTGATCTATAAGAAACTTGAACCATTACACCCCTAATTTAATACTAATACATTTCCTTATTTTCAGGTCACTCAGAGAGTGAAGATGAATTGAGGATTGTGCTGCTGGGAAAAACTGGAGTTGGGAAAAGTGCAACAGGAAACACCATCTTAGGAAGAGCAGCGTATAAAGCAGAAACATGTCAAGAGTCAGTTACCAAAGAGAATCGGAGAGAATCATCTGACATTAACGGCCGATATGTTACTGTGATCGACACTCCAGGACTGTTTGATACTGAACTGAGTAATGAGGAGATCCAGAGGAAATCAGCAACTGCATCTCCATGATCCTGCCTGGACCGCATGTGTTCATCATTGTGCTCAATTTAGGACAAAGATTCACCAAGAGGAGGCAACAACTGTGAAGATCATCCAAGAGACGTTTGGTGAACACTCTTTAGTGTTCACCATGGTGCTCTTCTCCAGAGGAGATTATCTGAAGAACAAAACCATTGATCAGTGTTTGGGAAAACCTGGATCTTCTTTGATGAACTTTATGGAAGGGTGTGAAACAGATACCATGTGTTCAATAATAATAATCAGACTGGAGACCGGACACAGGTGTCTGATCTACTGGAGAAGATAGATGCCATGGTGGCTGCAAATGGAGGGAGTTTCTACTCATGTAAGATGTTCAGACAGATGGAAAAAGAAAAACAAGAGCAAGAGATGAAGATCCTGATGGAGAGAGTGGAGCAACTGAACAGAGAAAGAGAAGAACTGATTAAGAAACTAGAAGAAGAGAAAGAGAGAATGAAGATGATAATAGAGGAAGAAAGACATAATC
This sequence comes from Gymnocypris eckloni scoliostomus, assembly GCA_027564155.1. Classification (NCBI taxonomy): domain Eukaryota; kingdom Metazoa; phylum Chordata; class Actinopteri; order Cypriniformes; family Cyprinidae; genus Gymnocypris; species Gymnocypris eckloni. The sequence continues at coordinate 3,408,657 of CM050413.1, read as the reverse complement.
ATGATAAAGAGATAAAGAAACGAGAAGAAGAACTTAGAGAGATTGAAGAACGATATAAAAGAGAACTCAAGGAGCAGGATATGCGGAATAAAGATGAGATGAAAAGAGAACGAGATATGTTTAGAGATGAAATTAAGGACAGGAGACAAGAAAATGACAATCTACTGACCAAATATGACAAAGAAATTGACAGAATGATGAACAGAATAGAGAATGACAGACAGTATCATGAGAAAGAGAGAGAGAGAAAACCAGATTGATGAGAGAGAAGAACAATATAAAATAGAGATGAGAAGAGAACGAGAACATTGGGAGAGCCATAAACTAGAGGAACAAATGAGAAGAGAAGAAGAAGATGAGAAATTAAAACAGGCTTTAGATGAACGGTACCAGAGACTCCAGAGTGAATTGGAGGAAATAATCAGGGAAAAAGAGAGAATAGAAAGAGAGAGACGAGGACAAATAGAGGATTTTGCGAAGACACTAAATGAAGAAAGAAACGTAAGAGAAAATCAACAAAAGTCTTTCGAGGAAATCATGCAACACCTTGAAGAACAGTATCAAGATGAGCTAAAAAGAAAACTTGAGGAAGAAGTGAATTGGAAAAATGCACATCAAAGAGAGAAAGAAGAGATGAAGATCTCCTCTGAAATTGGTGCTTCGCGACAGGTGAGTGTTCATGAACCTTTTGTTATGTTAGTAATAGAGCTTTCAATGGTAATAACTTAAGCCCTTGAGGCTTTCTTTACTGAATGATTTGTGTTGGTTTCAATTCTCAAAGGTCGCAGCCTACAGAAAACTGGAGGCGGAATACAGGAAATGGTCCTGGAGTCTTTACAGCGCCATGAAGGAAACTGAGGTCAACATACTCAACCAAATAGAAAATGAAGGACTTGATGAGGTTGAGGAAACTGAACTTCAAAGAGAACTGAAAGAGACGAGTGAAGAATTGGAAAAATCAATATCACAATTCTTTGAGAATGACAGAGATGCCGCTATACTGATTCAGTGGAAAACATCTTTCGAAATCCAACTCCAAGTGCTTCAGCAAAATATCATCAGAGAAACGAAGCAGAAATTAAATGAGATTCTTCAGCAGCGAAACCTTAAGGCTTATGATCCCTGGAATAATCCTAAAAACACTGTCTATGAAAAGAGCAGAGAACTCGGCCTAAAACTCAAGGACAAAGCAACAGATGAAGAAACTCTGAAGAAAGGGTTTGATTGGTTTTGGGAAAAGTGTGTAATGAAGCTCATCAGAAACAGTCATTGGCTCAAAGATATGGACATCATGAGAGATGTGAATCTCGTCCTTGGGGACATCTATAAAAGTTATCCTGTATATCAATTGAAACAGAGCAATGGGTACAACAATATTTTCACCATGACGAGTTATTCTGAGTGTGCTATTTTCAAAAGCCCTCAAAAAAAGGGATTGGAGTGGCTCAAACATCGCTCAAAAAACTTTCTGCTAAGGATGATGCTCCAATAAGAAAGTTCCTCAATGATATCAGTCAGCAGACGGACATTTTGTTTCAGTCATTCAACATTTCAAAGATGGACTACAACATCAGCTGCATTCAAAAAGTCACACATTATGTCATTGAGACAATAAACAAATATCAGGAAGGACCAGTGAAATATGTGTTCATGGAGGAATTCATCATGGATTTGGTTTATTCCATCTGTAAGAGCATAAACAGGACGATCACTGACCGACACAGCGACCCTGAAAAGTATGTTGAGGAGAAGAGATCAGAGTACTATAGAGTTTTCCAGAAATACTGTCATGAAGCTGCATCTGCCGCTGTTTTTTGTCAGAACATCTGTCAGAAACTCAAAGAGTCCATTGAGTGGAGCATCTACAATAAAACCGCAATTGACCTGGCAGATGAAATGAAGATAAACTGTCCATCACTGAATGAAAATAGTCCAAATCTGGAGAAACACATCCTGGCAACACTAACAGAAAACGAGAATTTTTCTACATACATGAACTACAACCACAAAAAATCTGAGATCGAAAAGGAAGTCAGTCGATACATCACTGATAATTTCAGTCACTGTTTTACCCAAGTTGAAGGAGAATATTGAATTACTGGAGCAGAACCTCATGGAAAAAGCACGTGGATCTACTGAACATTTTTTGCAGGAAACGTGTTGATGCTGGTTTGTGGTTGAAGCATTTTACTCAGCACCTCTCAGATGTGCTGGTCTTCTCTGAAATAGACCTCAGCGGCATCAAATACGATGATGTTGATGATTTCCACCTCCTAGTTGATGTGCTAAGACATGAACTTTCTGCTGTAATGTCTGAGATCAGCAGGCGATTCAGTGTCAGCACTGTTCCATTAAATGAGGACTTAAAGTTAAATGAGGAATCTCAGTGCTGATATTTGCACAAATTTGGTGACAAGTCATCAAGACGTTTCTACATTACACAGTTCCCTATGCAAGAATACAGGAGGAGTTTATCCCAGGTGAAAAAATGTGCACTTCCATAATATACTTAAAGTGCTCTATTTTCACACACTAATTTTGTACTTAATATACAAAAAATTAGTACTTCTTACGATTATCTAAGTGTACACAACTGTGCTATTTTGAGACACTGTGGACATTAAATAAAGTGCCCTTTTACCATACTATCTCTGTAGTTAAAGAATGTATTTAGTTACCACTTGTAGTGCACTTGAACTATCTTTCATACACTATTACACTCAAGTGTACTACAAGTGGTGACTAAATACTTATTTTTTTTTAATACAGAGTATGTAAAATAATATTTTAGTTATATTAATGGTTTCCCAAAATAGCACAGTTAGATGATCTTAAATTTATCTTAAGAAGTACTAAATAATTACTTTTAGCATATTAAGTACAACATTAGTGCATGAAAATAGAGCACTTTAAGTACATTATGGAAGTTTTTCACCTGGGATGATTTCTGGAGCATCACATCTGACCTTTCTGATCGACCTAACTGAAGGTGGTTTGTGTGCAGATTCCAGAAATATCTAGAAAAATACCTTACTAAAACATTTGAGATGCCAGATAAAGGGTGAATATACTTGAAACAGTACGCTATCGAGAGTTTGGACAAATACAATGGAGAAGATGAAGAATGAGACACATAATCTCTCTTCTAAGATTATCCTCAGATCACAGTAAGAAGTGAGCATATAGATAACTTAATCAGAATCGCTGAAGAGGATTATTTTTATGATCTGAATGTCAAAACAACATATTTCTTAACATATGCTGTACTGATAAAGATCAACATGTTTAATGTATTTTCTTTAACTGTTTTATTCATAACTGTTAATTTGACTTTGTTGCTCTAATCTGAAACTTTGTTTTAATTTAAACCATGAAATCAATTTTATTTTAAAACCCCTATAGCAGATTTTCATTCACGCTTTACATTATTATGAGTGGTTTCCAAATTATGAAGCGTATCTTCTCAGCAAACATTTGTTATAGTGCCATGCCAAATAACATATCCATAAGTTGCATTCTCATATTTAAAGTGTAGCTATGTTGTTCGGACAGAGATATAGTGACTGCAACCAATAATGAAAACATAAAACTTAAGACAAAACTATCTTGCCCCTATTTTACGTAGTTACGTTACTGTTGCACTGGGCGGTGCCATAGTATTACATCAGAATCTTTATCACTAACATGTGTATTAGTTTGAGTGGACTCTCTTCTGACTTGGAGTAATTGTAAACAGGCAGCAAACACTTGAAGATCGCTCACTACCCTGCTGTCTGAGTGTACAGCCAAGATCTTGAGCCCTGTTTAAATAAAATAGCCTATACAATCACAAGGACTAAGTTAGACTAATTATGGCACATGACACAGTTGGTTTTGCATTTTGAAATAAAGTGGTAAAAATGATATAATTTGGAAATTATGTTTGAGGTGTATTCAGTACGCCTAGTTTGATACCATCTAAAAAGTTTTAGAAATTAAGAAACACTTTTTTATGAAGTTGTCTTAATGCTGAACTGTACTCATTATAGTTGTCTATGAAAAGTGTGTTAATTATACAGTAGGCTATAGGTGCGCTGTGTTGAAATGACGTGACACGCTGTGAATTATCTCGCTCATTGGCTGCCGCAGCGTCTCTGAAAACACAGCATAGTGTTGTTTGCTGACTGGAAGATCACAAATTAGACAAAAATGACCGTGCTTTACCAGCGGACACAACGCCTGGAGAATCAGTACCTGCTTGGACGAAGAATCGGAAAGGCTCTGAAAGCAGAAGACAGAAAGACAGACGAAGATAAATAAATAATAATAAAAAATAACACCTTTTTGATGTGATAATGGAAAAAATCCTGAGTAGTTATGCTCATCCAGATCAACTTCTCTTTTATCACATTAAATTCATACCGTTAATTTGGTTTACAAAGATTCCACCTTTTTATGTATAGCCTATATGGTATTTTCCTAATTAAATCAATAAAAAAATTGCATTATGTATTTTTCTATACATACCATGAATATAAATTCCAAGAATTTAAATCCTAATAAATACAAGATCACCTCAAATACATAAATTTCACCTCAGTTTTCTGTAAAATATGCCTAAAAGTCCTACCAAAATAATCTTGAGTAAATACAAATTCCACAGGTATGAAATATGAAAATATGAAATAGAACTGTCCATAATATGCTTAGTTGGATAAAGGAGAGGGTGGAAAGGGAGAGACCCCCCCACACATGATTGTAAAGCACTTTGGATGTACAACAATACACAATAAAGCGCTATATAAATGCATCATTCATTCATAAATCCTAGTATTTTGTGGCCAAACTATCTCCTTGTTAAAGAGCCCAGGACTAAGGGTGTTCCTGATACACTGCTGCCCCAAGGTAGCAACATCGAGCAGCTTTTTACTATTTAAATATATTGTGTACTGTTTACAGAACATCAATATTTTCAGTTTATTTTATTGGTCATACATTTCAGATCTACAAAAAAATGTAATATATATATTATTTTTTTCAAATTATTGTTACATTTCACAAACCATTCTAAAGAAATAACATGCATTGAATCAAACAGTAAAGAAATAGTAAGCGTGAAAGTAGAAAAATTATCCATATATATATATATATATATATATATTTGCACTGACAAGCATCCTGTCTTGTAAAATGTGTGGTAAGTACTGCCACTCCAGTACTCGTGATCGCAAATTTGAATTTTGAAGAGATTAAGAGTAAAATATTTATTGGTAATAAAAATATTATAGAAAATAGACTCAAATAACTATATAAGGAATATACTTAATAACATTGTTTATCCTCCAGCTCACTTTTTCTAGTCTTCTGTATTTGGAGATGTGAATTGGCATAAAGCTTGGCGAACAGACACATTCTATATACATAACAAAGTAAAAGAGGTTTATTTTAAAATAATGCATAGAACATACCCAGTTAAACGTGCTGGAAAGTGTTTTTTTATTTTATTTTTTCTGTAAAGGTGAAAAGGAAACTATTTTTCATTTATTTTTTGTTCATTTATTCATTATAACTGTATACATTTAAATATATCTTGGATTGATGTGGAGTTATTTATTAAGAAAATGTTAGAATTTTTTTGGCAGCTGAGTGGATTTGATGTAATGATATACTTCGTCGATCATGGATTTGATAAAGATAAAGCATACTTAATACAGTTGGTAATTTTAATGGGGAAGTTTCATATTCATAAAATGAAGTGGTCAGGCTCCAACCCAAACTTTTCTCATTTTATAAACCATTTCAAGCTGTATTGTAAGGTCCTGTGTAATTGCACAAGTAAAAACACACACTGATTGGCTTCATCCCTCTGTCTCCTTTCCACCAGTAAGCTCCAGTAAGGTGAATGTCGAGCTCGTCCATGTCCGTCCGCACTCATCAGTGGAGAGTATACTTTGAAAGCTGCGAGGGCGTGGCTGTACGCGAGACGGAGTGGAAAGTTAAGTATACCCGGGCCTTTAGGCTAATGTACAAAGTGGAAACCCTGATTAATCCTCTGTTTACTCATGTCCCCTCGTCCCTAGTGCCATCTGCGCGCCTGCCTCTCAGATAGGTCCGTCAAGGTATCCTGGAGAGGTGACGTATCCAAAGTCGCAACATCTAGCTACTGGTGTGCCTCAGGGCTCAGTTCTTGGACCACTTCTCTTCTGTGTCTACATTGCTTCACTAGGTTCTGTCATTCAGAAACATGGCTTTTCATATCACTGCTATGCCGATGGCTCTCAACTCTACCTCTCATTGCACCCTGATGATCCGACGATAGCCACTCGCATTCACTCAGCTTGTCTAACAGACATTTCTTGCTGGATGAAGAACCATCACCTTCAACTCGACCTAGTTAAGACAGAACTGCTTGTCATTTCAGCAAACCCATCACTTCATCACAGTTTCACCTTCAAGTTAGGCTCATCAACCATAACTCCTTCAAAAACAGCCATAAACCTTGGAGTTGTGATTGATGTTAAGCTACATTTCTCAGATCACATTGCAAGGCTTTGTTTGCCTGACATTTTCACTGACTTTTTCATAAAATGTTCCCTCCTGGTGGAATGATCTGCCCAACTCAATCCAAGCAGCTGAGTCCTTAGCCATCTTACATTAACATTTAGTCATTTTGCAGAAACTTTTATCCAAAGCGACTTACAATTGGGGAATACATAAAGCGATTCATCTTGAAGAGGCAAACAGACAGAGGAAGTGTTCATAACGCCAAGTCTCAGACATTGTTCAAATAAGTATGAGCTAGCAAGAGAAGGAGAGAAAGATTAAGAGAAAAATCTTCAAGAAACGGCTAAAAACACATGTTTTCCATCTTTATTTGACCCTCTCTGTCTGCATGGCATGAATAGGCTATTGAGAGGGAAAGATGAGTCAAAATGTGTGTGTAATGCTCTATGACAGGCCTGTTCCAGCGCATGTGAAATGATCCATTATCTACTTTTTTATCTATCTATCTTTCTATTATCTATCTATCTATCTATCTATCTATCTATCTATCTATCATCTTATTTTTATCAAATAAAAAAACACACACACACTTGACCCTCTATCAATTGCATATTTATTCTCTAACTGCTAGCTTTTCTTGAAAAACTAACACTAGCTTTCTTTTTCTATTCTATCTACTTGTTTCTTAAAAAACCTGCTACGTGTACTGTGTTAGGCTAACCGAGACTTGTCATTGCACTTGCATGTTGTTGCTCGTTTGTTGATTTTGATTGCTTCTATTGTTCTCATTTGTAAGTCGCTTTTGGCATCTGCTAAATTACTACAATTGAAAATTTAAAATGTATAAAAATAATAGTAGTAGTGTCACGGTCCTGCTGGTGTGCCCTGACCGGCCACCAGTTGTCTATGTATGTTGAGCACATGGCTTGTTGTTGGTGCCATGTACTCTCCTGTCTATTGTCTGCCCCCTCCCATCTTGTTTCCTAAAAAGAATTTCAGTTGCTCGACCTGTGTCTCCCTTTTACCCTCGTTTGTCTCCCTATTTAGCCTCCTGGTGTCTATAGTCCTGTGCTGATCCGTTGTCTTACGTCGTGTGTGTATGTTGAGTGTACACAGCTCTCTACCTATCTGTTTTTCCCCTTTGGGGTGTTTTTGTTTTTCTTTGTTTTATTTCATTATTAAAAGACCATCTTCCTGCATTTGAGTCCTCAACTTCATCTCTCCAGTCGATTCCTGACAGAACGGATCAGCCAATATGAGGACTCAGCAGAGGAAGGGTTTGTGTCATCCACTACCCGCCACTATTTCCAGCCCCCTATACCAACGCATCCTCCAGTTAGAGGCCCTGAGCTCCTGCCATCAGCAGGGCAATGACGTGAGGATTTTGCCGTGGAGTTCAGTGGTGCAGCAAGGTACAATGAGGAGGCCCCCAAGGACCTCTTCAACAGTGCCCTTGATGAGCCCCTCAGCTGGTGGAGGATAAGGGGGCAGGACCACCTGACGTTTGGGGAATTTGTGGAGTTTTTGGCATGTTCCCCAGCTAAGGTGGCTGATGTGCCTCAGGTGGTGGGCGACAAAACTACATCACCTCCAGTGGTGGCCAGCGAAGCTGCAGAGCCCCAAGTGGCGGCTGACGAAGCAGCAGTGTCCCCAATGGCGGCCGACGAAGCTGCAGCGCACCCTATGATTCCTGGGCTGGTACGCAAGCTGGCGGATACACCCATGAGGACGTTAGGGGCAGCTGGCATTCCAAGACTGGCTCCTCCCAAGGCGGCGGTGCCAGTTCCAGAGCCCGCTCCATACCGTGAGCCCACAGAGTCCACTCCAGAGTTCGCTCCAGAGCCCGCTCCAGAGCCCGCTCCGTTCCGTGAGCCCACAGAGTCTGCTCCAGAGCCCGCTACAGTCCGTGAGCCCACAGAGTCCGATCCAGAGCTTGCTGCGTTCCGGGAGCCCAGAGAGCCCGCTCGGTTCCGGGAGCCCACAGAGCCCGCTGCGTTCCGTAAGCCGACAGAGCCCACTCCGTTCCGGGAGCCCACAGAGCCTGCTCCGTTCTGGGAGCCCACAGAGTCCCCTCAAGAGCTCGCTCTGTCCAGGTAGCCCACAGAGCTCGCTCCGTCCCGGGATCCCACAGAGCCCGCTGCGTTCCGGGAGCCCACAGAGCCCGCTCCGTTCCAGGAGCCCCGAGAGTCCGCTCAAGAGCTCGCTCCGTCCCGGGAGCCCACAGACCCCCGGGAGACCATCTTCCTGCATTTGAGTCCTCAACTTCATCTCTCCAGTCGATTCCTGACAAGTAGTAGTAGTAGAATAATAAACAGAACTATATATTCCACCTTCAAGATCAGTGAGCATTGTTGAGGACAGACTGCCATCATTGTAAATATAGTGAGATGTGAGTTAACACGAGCTGACTGTAATTCAGATTGAGTCATGATTTACAGTCTGCTTGTGTAATCAGTGACTTTTAATGAGACAGCAGGATTGTATATGTGTCTCTCTCTCTCTCTCTCTGTTTGTGTGTGTCTGTGTGTGTGTGTGTGTGTGTGTGTGTGTGTGTGTCTGTCTGTGTGTGCCTGTGTGTGTGTGACTCTTCTCTGTGTGTGTGTGTGTGTGTGTGTGTGTGTGTGTGTGTGTGTGTGTTAATGAGGGCGAGAGTGTTCTGGATTCTGAGTGGGCAATTGTAATAGATTCAGCAAAAATGCACTGCTGATCTGCACATTACAGAAAAAAACAACCAAAAAAACAACGCATTATTGCTCGATTAAACATTCCCAAACAATAACACAAGCAACACTTTCACACTCCTGTCTCCTGAGAGTCAGTAAACACAACCATTACGTTACAAGTCTAAAAATGGAGAGTCTCAATCTGAGACAAATATGACAGATTTAGAGCATCGATATATTGATCTGTCCGCCACCCTCCTTCCTCTCCGCCTGAACAAATGTACTTACTCCACACATGAATACAGCCTGACTCCTTGTTTTTTTTTAATGCAGAGGGTTTATCCAGAGAGGGAGACAGACAGAGATCCTTTCAAAAGCTATTAATAACATTTAAATATGAACATGTACACTTGAGGTTATAATATGTGACCTTAAACTACTAATATGCACCCTTCAAGGGTAAACATACCCTTTCTAAAAGGTACGATACCCAGTGTCTGCTTCTTTGTTGTTGTTGTTGTTGTTTGTTGTTGAAAGACATTTTAGTTTACCAAATAAAATCAAAACATTTTGTGAATATGAGTGAATCTCATGAAAAGCTGTACAGAAAATTGCTCAAAATTATATTATTACTCTTAATTAAGATCCTAAATCTCATTAATGCAATGAATTGTTGCAAGCTACTCTTATTCTGATTTTCTCATCACTATTATGTGATTTTCTTATATGTATTACTATCTATACTACATGCCTTGCAGTAAACATAATCACTATGTAAAATAATGTGTTAAAAAAGTACATCGTCAAGACTAGTTATTGTAATTTATTTAAAAAACGTTTTTTTATCTAAAGAGAAAACGATGCTAATTTCCTTTCTTCCCATGATTGTTTATGTATATTAAATATTATATTTTCGCTTTATTTTATTCAAAGGCATTTTCCACAAAACACATGTCATGTAATGGATTGCGTTACTAATTGCATTTTTGTCGGACTACAATTTGTGCCTTATTTTTTTTATTTTTAACAGCACGGTTTTTCTTATAATATGGTAAATATTTTTGGTAATATGGTGTTAGTGGCCATTGTGAATGAGAACATAATGACTTGTGCTCTTTCTCTCGGTCTAAACTCGTGATGAGGTGAGAGTCAGAGAACGCGCTGCTGTAACCACGGCAACGCTTCCACTCGGGCCATCCTGACGTCTTGACGACACCTGCACAGAGAGAGAGAGAGAGAGAGAGAGAGAGAGAGAGAGAGAGAGAGAGAGAGAGACACACACACACACACACACACAGAGAGTCTAGGAATAAAAGCATAAACTGGACACAGATGCGCTGTCGTAGCTCCGCCCATGAATAGCGTCACCGTCACCATCAGAGTCGGAGAGGAATAACTGGAGAGCACGAGAGAGGACGCACGCGGACTGTCATCCCGCTGCACGCGTCGCGTTCATCCGTCGCCTCTGAATGTAAGTCATAGTTTTCATTAATTCGACCCGTGACTTTATCAGTGCCTTTATTTGCTTTTATTAAACTGTTCGGAATTGTTACATTGCAGATGATGCATCATTAGTGATTGTATGAGTATAAACAGAGACCGGCGCGTTAGATCATAACTCATCTTCATATATCCAGACTATTCATCATTCCGCGATTTTATGTTTGGAGATTAATGTCCTCAGAGGTCATGAGGATGACAGGTCTGTTGCATGTCAGACAGACGGGGCTTATTCAGGTATGACAGCCATACCCCTTTAATAGAAGCATGATCAATGACAGCATTATTAGAAGTGACATTGCCATGCATGGAGAAATTTACTGATGATGTGCACAACGTGAAATGACAAATCACTGGGAGAGAGAGAGAGAGAGAGAGAGAGAGAGAGAGAGACAATGCGACTAGCACGAGTAAAGGGTTTAGAGACATGCAGATATTCATTTAATTAACCAGCAAGTCAAAATATCAAAAACCCTCCAACCCCACCCACAAAAAAATAACATATATATACATTTTTTTTTATAATATAAACAAAATAAAAATAAAGATAACGACTAGGAGAAGAGCTATTATCTTACCAAATGACCCAACACGTCTATTTGCTGTAATGCAGATATTTCTGCTACTACATTGTTCCTGGACTTTTTTAGCACTTTTTTTTGATCAGCCTTAAGCATAAATGCCTCAATGCAATATATGGGGTGAATTTCATTAATATACTAATATACTACAGTATGCATAAATGCCATTCATTTGTTTATTCTGGTATCCTAATAGCATAATCATCAAGTATGCAATTCTGTTTATCTAGAGAGGAAAATAAGACTTTTATAAGTGTTGTGACATATCTCTTAAAGCAGACTATGAAAGCTCCATTCTTCTTTTTTAAAGACAGTAACGAGTCCAAATGAAAATAATTTGTTTTTGTGGCAGTCAGATTTATCAGTAGCATCAATGTGAATGGTTTTGAGCTCCTATTTGTGGTTATATAAGGTTCATGCTGTGTAATGTGCTGTGTCGAGCGTGAGAGGGATGCAGACATGCTTCTGACATTGTGCTGTGTCACTGTGACCTTGAAAATGCAGACGCAGCTGAGAGCAAGAACAAGTCAGCAATCGCAGATGCTCACAGATTCACACGCACAGACACACCTGACCTGGCAGCACAGATCGCGTCGGCTTTGTGTGATTAACCCCCTCCCTGCTCTCTCTCTCTCTCTGATTATTTTTCTTAGGCTAATATGAGGAAGCCTCTGGTGTGCTGAAGGACATCTGGATTTACTGTACAAGTAGCGTTCTCAGCATGCACTAAGCCTGACTGTAGTGTAACGAGAGAGCATTGAAGCAGAGAGAACGGCCATGGCCTCTGACATCCAGCACCATCCGATTGTCTTCATCCGCCAGCGCTCCTGGAAGAAACTCAGGCCTGCGCGGGTGTTTGGCCTCCTCGTTAGTCTCATAGCAATAAGTGCAGTGGCCTTGTCATGGCGAGCTACTGCTCAGTGGGAGGGGCTACAGAGCCACACCCCACACAGGACACTGCTCTCCACACACCTGAGTTACCATAGTAACCTCTCGGAGGACACACCCATTGCCATGCGCTCGTCCGCAGAGTCAAACGAGAGTCAGGGGGACTATCCGACTGACCTGTTCAGCCTGGAGGACCGTCGGCGCGGTGCTGTCGTGTTACACATGTTTGGCATGCTCTACATGTTCATTGCTCTCGCTATCGTCTGTGACGAGTTTTTTGTCCCCGCGCTCACGGTCATCACAGAGAAGCTCAAGATCTCTGATGACGTGGCAGGAGCCACCTTTATGGCGGCCGGGGGATCGGCTCCTGAGCTCTTCACCTCTGTCATCGGCGTATTCGTTTCCCATAGTAACGTGGGCATCGGAACCATCGTCGGCTCCGCTGTGTTCAACATCTTGTTCGTCATCGGAATGTGTGCGGTCTTCTCCAAAGAGATACTGAACCTAACATGGTGGCCTCTGTTTAGGGACGTCTTCTTCTACATTGTCGGCCTCATTATGCTCATCATTTTCTTCTTGGATAACATCATCACGCATTGGGAGAGTATCAGTCTGCTGCTGATCTATGCCACCTATGTGGTCTTCATGAAGTTCAATGGGAATGTAGAGACTTTTGTCAAGGGCATCATTAACAGAAACCAGGTGGTGGAAGTGGAGGCCCAACCAAAGGTGAGTTCCTTCCTCTTACTATCCAACCGTGGTAGAGTCAGCGGAATCCCATTTGAGTTTGAGACTGGTTGAGAACTAATTTGTGACCCTGGACCACAAAACCAGTCATTAGGATTTTTTAATTAAGAGAATAAATCAGCTTTCCATTTATGTATGGTTTGTTAGGATAGGACAGTATTTGGCCGAGATACATCTAGTAGAAAATCTGGAATCTGAGGGTGCAAAAAATCTAAATATTGAGAAAATTACCTTTAAAGTTGTCCAAATGAAGTTCTTAACAATGCATATTACTAATCAAAAATTAAGTTTTGATATTTTTACAGTAGTAAATTTAACAAATGGAACATGAGCTTTACTTAATATCCTGATTATTTTTGGCAAAAAAAAGAAAATGTATAATTTTTACTCATATTCATTTCTTGTATTTCTACAAATGTACCTGTACTACTTATGACTGCTTTTGTGCTCCAGGGTCACACTCAGTCTTTGGTATGATTGTAAAGAGTAGCCTATTGCTGCAGTATTGGGACCAGTGTTGGGGAAAGTTACTTTTTCAAGTAATGCATTACAATATTGTGTTACTCCCTATGAATGTAAATAATTTCATAATTGTTTTAATGGAAAGTAATGTAATATGTTACTTTTGAGTTTAAATCTGGGCAGGGCTTGCTTGTTTGTTTATAATATAAAAAAGTATTATTTTACAAATGTTAAATGTTTAATGTTGAATGTTAAATGTTAAAGTGAAATGAATGCACCTCAGGCTGAAGGAAATGTAAATTCACGTCTGTACAGTGGAGGGCACAGCTCAAGCAAATCACATGAACAATGTGACGCAGGAGAAGAAAGTTCAACACCATTCAGCAATAACAAAAATGAAACACAAATGTGTCGTTTTTGCTTAGTATGGTTGAATTGGATCATCGAAGGTCAGATATTAGTTCAAAATATTGGTATCAAAGATATTGGTTAATAAAGTGGGATTAAATACATATATTATATTTATCTTATTTAACAAATGTAATTATTGCAGGTTGAGGTTTTTATTATTTTTTAAGTTTGCATTTGACTGTTTTATTCATTTTGAGGAATACTGAATGTGTTTTTGTGCAGGCGAGATGAGTAAATGCATGTTGACATTTAGTCTAGATCTAGATCATGTTCACACACAGTGCCTCTGCACTTAATCACGATTTCTCCCAACTTGGCAAAACGAGAGCTGTCAGTCAAGAGTTTTGGCTTCCCAAACTCAAAAAGACAAGGTGAGGAACAGGGCCTTTGACTCCTGGAGGGCTGGTGTCCTGCAGGTTTTAGTTCTAAGCCTAACCAGATGCCATGGAACAAGCTTTCCACTGTGAATGAATGAATGAATGAATGATGCATTTATATAGCGCTTTATTGTGTATTGTTGTACACTGAAAGTGTTTCACAATCACGTGGGGGGATGATGCGACGGCTGCCACAGGACAACGGTACCAGTGCGCTCACCGCACATCAGCTACAGGTGGAGAGGAGAGAGAGTCATAGAGCCAATCAAGTGTACGCGCTCACCACACACCAGCTACAGGTGGAGAGGAGAGAGAGTCATAGAGCCAATCAAGTGTACGCTCACCACACACCAGCTACAGGTGGAGAGGAGAGAGAGTCATAGAGACAATCAAGTGTATGTGCTCACCACACACCAGCTACAGGTGGAGAGGAGAGAGAGTCATAGAGCCAATAAAGTGCATGCGCTCACCACACATCAGTTACAGGTGGAGGAGAGAGAGTCATAGAGCCAATCAAGTGTATGCGCTCACCACACACCAGCTACAGGTGGAGAGGAGAGAGTCATATAGACAATCAAGTGTATGCTCTCACCACACACCAGCTACAGGTGGAGAGGAGAGAGAGTCATAGAGCCAATCAAGTGTATGCGCTCACCACACATCAGCTACAGGTGGAGAGGAGAGAGTCATAGAGCCAATCAAGTGGATGCGCTCACCACACACCAGCTACAGGTGGAGAGAGAGAGAGTCATAGAGCCAATCAAGTGCATGCGCTCACCACACATCAGCTACAGGTGGAGAGGAGAGAGAGTCATAGAGCCAATCAAGTGCATGCGCTCACCACACATCAGTTACAGGTGGAGAGGAGAGAGAGTCATATAGCCAATAAAGTGTATGCGCTCACCACACACCAGCTACAGGTGGAGAGGAGAGAGAGTCAAAGAGCCAATCAAGTGGATGCGCTCACCACACACCAGCTACAGGTGGAGAGGAGAGAGAGTCATAGAGCCAATCAAGTGTATGGGGATTATTAGGAGGCCATGATTGGCAAAGGCCAGTGGTGGGAATTTGACCAGGACACCGGGGTTACACCCCTAGTCTTTATGAGAAGTGCCATGGGATTTGTATTGACCACAGAGAGTCAGGACCTCGGTTTAACGTCTCATCCGAAAGACAGTTCTTTTTGAAAGTATAGTGTCCCCATCACTACACTGGGGCATTAAGACCCACACAGACCGCAGGGTGAGGTTTTCTCACTAACACCTCTTCCAGCAGTAATCTAGTTTTCCCAGGAGGTCTCCCATCCAGGTACTGACCAGGCTCAACCCTGATTAGCTTCAGTGGGCAACCGGTCTTGGGCTGCAGGGCGTGGTTGTGTTCAGAATGACTTGAAAATTACACACAGGTGTGTTTAATCAGGGTGGGAACTGCAGGTCTGCTGGACACCGGCCCTCCAGGAGTGGAGTTGAAGGACGCTGGTATAGGCTGACATATAATAATCCACTGTGAAGTCAGCATCAGTGCTAACTTTGAAGAATATTCATGAATACCTTCCTGTCAAATAGTAAGGAGGCTGCATTAACATTTTAATAATTCATTAATAAACTATGATTTTATATATATTTTTTGGGGTTAAGAGATGAACTCGGCGACACTGACTCGTCATCTCTGAAGTAGAAGATACACCTGTATGCATGTTTCATACAGATTACATAATCAGAGAATATTTGTTTTCCATTTTAGTTGGTTCATTTGTAAGTAGACATTTCACTCTCTATAGATATATTTTGAATGTATGTAAGGCAAAGATATACATAGAATTTTGTGCTCAAGTTCACAGACCGAGACGACAGAAAGCGCATCCTGTTTGCATCCTGTTTGCACTTCAATAGCGCAAATTTTCCTACTGTAGATTAACATTAGATTGAGCGGCCATATAAAGTTGCTAATACTTACATATTTCAGATGATAAGCCATATTGGAGGTTGATGAATGATAGTCCAGCATTTGGATGTCCTGCCCAATGTACTGTATTGCCACATAGACCAGCCCATAATGATCTTCATGATTTCACCAGTGGATTTTTTATTTTTTATTTTTTTGCGACTAATACAATTTTGGTCAACCAAGGCTCTTCTGCTCGACTAACGGTTAGTCGACTATTAGGGGGCAGCCCTATTGGACACTCTACCACAAGGCTCTTCAACATCCTGCAATGGTTTGGTCAAATAAGAGAGACATCCAAAATGTGTACTGTAGGGGTTCTTCCAGGAACAGTGTTGACACTGTTTTAGACCTATAACTGGGGAGCTTAGTCATGTTCCTGGAGACCATTGTTTCCAAAACCTATTCCTGTAGACCCCAACAATCAAACACACCTGATACAACTCATCAAATTGTTAGTAGACTCTTCAAGACCAGAAATGCATGGGTCAGATAAAGGAGAATGTGTACTGTTGGGTGCCTCCAGGGTAGGGCTGTGACAATGGCCGTGACAACCGCGTCACCGGCGGTGGTCGGTTGCCACCGTGGTTGTGTATTGCCACCGACGGTATTGCACATGACGTCACACACTCTATAACAAGCATAATACAAAGTTTTGTAAACAAGTGTAATAATAGTAACAGTTGCAAATAGTTTTATTTAGACTATAAATCTATGCAAATTCACAAATGACCTCAAACGCCATTCACAGCGTTTTCTTTAGATTGGCGGTTTGAGCGCAGGATGAGTGCATTCCGTGATGAGCGATGGACCTTGTTGGGAAACCAAATACTAAATCGCCGATCTGGAATCATCTCCATCCATGTTACCCATCCGCGTTTGTAAAAGTGTCTTCAAATTTGCGTGATTGCAAACGCCCGGCACGTCAGGTGACTGAAAGTATAGTGTCCCCATCACTACACTGGGGCATTAAGACCCACACAGACAATACCACGTCAGGTGTGTATTGGTGATGCTTTCTCCAAACTGGCCAAAATACAAATGAGACAGCGGTAAATGGAAGATGCTAACAAGAAATGTAGCAACATACGCTGTGATTCCTATTCCACAGAGAGCGCGTGCAGCAGACGAGGAGTTAACGCGCCTGCTTGTTTGGTGGCAGAACAGTGAACCGTGTCTAAACCGTACGCCGCGTCACAACACAACAGGTTGAGTCTGTCTTCAGTACATTTGAACTTTGTGTCAGTGCGTCATAAATAGGATGAGGTAGTTTACTGTGAGGGATTTGTCATGTTGTATCGCGCATCTGGTGTAGACAGCATCACTGGGTCGCGCCGCTCGCTTGAAGTAGACAGAGTCCCAGGGTGTATTTAACACTTATTTAAGGCTACATTCCTATTTAACTGTATTATTTATTTGATATTTCTTTGACTGTTTTGCAGGCTGAGTGTTCCCTGACGTAAGTGCTAAAATAAACACGCACGTTTGTTTATAGATGATTGAGCCTCATTTATTTATTTTTGTGTTTCAGAATTGTATATATATATATATATCACAACTCTGCGCCACCGGCGGCAGTTGGTCCATTACCACCGTGGTGATAAAAATCTACCACCGTCACAGCCATACTCCGGGGACAGGGTTGGGGAACAGAGCCTTAGACCTGCCTTCCTGTTAATTTTACTTCCAGTTTTAACACATATGTTCGCAATTATCAGGTGTTCATGGCAAACTTAATAAGCTGGTTCAAGTGCATTCAAATATTGATTAGGGTTGTAACTTTGCAGGAAGTGGAACTTCCAGGAGAACCCCGTCCTATACTAATCTCATACCAAGGGCCCATCCCAAATGTAGTCTTCACTCATGCATTTCCATGAAGTCTAAGACAACGTAAGTCCACATCAAGTGCATTATTTGGGAGAGGCCAATAGTATAAGATAAGTACATAGTATAGTATTCTTTGGTGTGTAGCATTTTTATCAAAACATGCCTGTCACAAAGCACACCATCATAAATAGGTCTTATAATATTCTGTTCTGCATGTGTTTGTTGTTACTACTATATGACTCCCACTCATGCTATTAAGTACAGACTTAAACAATCACCAGTAACACTTTTATAATAGAAAGCATGTAATCAGTCTTTTTTCAGACCACACGGTGAAACAAACCATGATAACAGAAGAGCACAGGGATTGAAAGGTTATATTGCTGAATAGTGGGGTTTGGAGGAGGACAGGTTAGAATTGAATGGCGAGATCCTCTATATGAGTTCATGAGGATGATGGAGAGTCATATATATCCTAAACACTATATTGGACCTGAATCAGCCCTCAAATGTTGCCAGGCAACTGGGTGATGTTGTCTTTATAGGATGCAGGTAGACTCATATGCACATGTTCATGCATGACTGTGAATATAGCTTTCCTGCAGTTCTCTTTGTTTTGGTTGTTCATGAATGCATAAGCTCTTCATTTGCGATGCAGCAGTCATGGATGCAGCTGAAATAATCCTGCAGGCTTTATGTACTATAATCCAGTTCGCTCTGCTACTGCAACCAGGCCTCGACTAACAAGAATCATGATCTAATGCTGCAGTTTAACCTTGAGCCTAATCCCTAACCCCTGCAGATTTCAAAGCATCGTCAACCCGGCTCAAGAAGATTCACAATTTCCAAATAAACTTTAAAATGTCTGCTTTGCATGTTGCTTCATTAATACCAAAAATATTCTTGCAAATTTACAGAAGAATCCAGGAAGTATCTTTTCTGTTAATCTAAAATAAGACTGTTTCCAGAAACAAAATAGCAGCTGGGTCGTTTTTCCTTGTCTGGTTGACAGAGGTCCCCAGCTCAAATTATTGATTTTAATATTATTTTTCTCCAAAACAATTGGGAAATGATGCATTTCTAGTTTCAACATTGTTTATTCTTCAGACATTCTGCTTTAAATGTTATTATTATCAACTGCATAATGTGACCAACATGTGGTCTTCAACCACTGAAAATGGGTAATATTCAACTTATTTGAAAATGGAACCTCATTGAGATCCCCATATATCTGGGACTGAACGATGTAGGCCCTTGAAAATGAGGATTCTGAAAGAAAATTGTATTAATAACTTGAATCTAAAATCACATTGGGATATATTTAACACTTCTTGAGTTATAGGTGCACAAACTTTGGAAAAATGAATATTTATGGCACTCAGACAGGTGTGTTCAATGCAGTTGTTTTGACAGCAGAAAACAAGATATATCTCTAGTTTCAACTTTATTTGTTCTTCAGACATCACTCTTTAAAAGGAAATAAGTATCATATTTTTGCAAAGTGACACACATTTATTTTTTTGACCATTGAAAATGTGAATATTTTAATAGTTTGCTCCTGGGGCTATACTGATATTCCAATATCAATGGAACCGAACATACAAGGACTGAAACATTAAGATGTCAAAATATATATATATATTTTTAATTTGGTTCTGACTCTCAGGTGAAAATATTCATTTTGACCCCCCTCTATAAAATAGTGCATTACTCAGTAAATATTCATCCATGACATTAAATATTTTGCTTTCATCACTATTCATGTCTATCTTTTTCCAGAATACATAAATAAATAAATACATTTGCAAAAAACGATTATTTGAGCTGGGGTAGTTTTTGATATTTGGTTGATTTGAAATGGAACCACCCAGGTATAAGGGCAAGTTTTTGCTTGCACATTGATTAGGGCGTATCTAATCAGATACATTTGAACAGTCTGCACAATTTGTTTGCCATTTGCACATTTAACTCAAAACTTCCACAGATTCAGCAAACTGCTTTGGGGATCAATGCTGCAGTTATTGCAATCACATCCTTGCAGATACTGCAGGTTCATTACATGGCCTCAATAGCAGTTACTCCCACAGGATTGTAATGTTTGGTTGACTATTAATAAATATTGAAACATGCAACCTTTTTGTTAGCAGCTCAAGATCTTAAAGGAGAATAGTATGATGTACTGTATGTCACTGTTATATATGGGAAAGGAACTGTTCTCAATACTATGGCCCAATTCCAATTCTATTTTATACCCATTTACCTACCCCTACCACTTGTCCTTTGAAACAGAGTGTCGAGGGGTACACTCTAAAAAAATGGTGCTATACAGCCCTAAAAGGGTTTATTTGGCTTGTAATCATAGTGCAACCCCTTTTGGTGCTGTATAGCACCAAATATTGGTGCTTCAGTGGTTCTTCACCAGTTCTTTGGCATGACTGAGGGGCTATATAGCACCGCTACCATATACAGAAACTGTTAATAATAATAATAATTTCTTACATTTATATAGCATTTTTTGGGTCCTCAAAGCGCTTTACATTGAAGGGGGGATCTCCTCATCCACCACCAGTGTGCATCATCCACCTGGATGATGCGACGGCAGCCATATTGCACCAGAACGCCACCATACACCAGCTTACTGATAGAGAGAAAAACTTTTCCATTTCCGGCGCTGCTTTTGTACAGTCGACGTTACGATGGGTCCGCTCAATTTGTGCTTTTATCTACTTTTTTAAAGTATTTTTACTTTCTCTTTTTACACGTATAATGTCTGCACTATTTATATACGACAAAAGAACACTTTTGGACATTGGACACCGCTGCACTAACCTGCTTCAGGACACTTTATCCACGGATCCAGCGTGGCCATTGTAGATACTTAGGAACACCGAGGTGAACAAAGGCCACCTGAATAACCGCAGGAGGCAAAAGAAACCCTGCGGGAGACGTGCTGGAATCCGCAACAGCCTGAGGGAAAGGGCTCACAGTCCTCCTCTACCGAGTATTCTGCTCGCTAATGTCCAATCCTTGGAGAATAAGATGGATGATCTTAGAGCCAGGATAAGTTTCCAACATGACATTAGGGACTGTAACATCCTTTGTTTGACTGAAACATGGCTCACGCCGTCGGTCCCGGACACGGCTGTAAGGCCGTCTAATAACTTTTCTGTTTTACGGATGGACAGAACAGCCGAGGCCGGAAAAACCAAAGGTGGTGGAGTGTGTTTCACGATTAACAAGACATGGTGTGACCCCAGGAATATCTCCATTCTGTCGCATTCCTGCTCAACTCATCTGGAACATCTCTCCATTATCTGCCGCCCATTCTATCTGCCCTGGAAGTTTTCATCAATCGTCATTACTGCCGTTTACATTCCATCACAGGCAGGCACTAGCTTGGCTTTGTACAAACTCCACGATGAGCTCAGCGGCTACATCAATAAACACCCTGACGCTGCCTCTATCATCGCGGGGGACTTTAACAAAGCCAAACCTCAAGGTAATGCCGAACTTTCACCAACACATATCCTGTCCAACTAGAGGACCGAATACACTGGATCATTGCTACACTCAGTTTAAGAATGCCTACAAAGCTCGTTCCCTGCCGGCTTTTGGCAAATCGGACCATGCCGCCATTTTCCTCACACCGGAATATAAACAAAGGATCGTTCAGGAACCCCCGGTGGAGAGGGAAGTGACGACTGGTCCTGTCACTCTGAAGCTATGCTACAGGCGGCTCTTGGTGACGTCGACTGGGACATGTTTAGCCCCAATGAATACCTACACTGCCATTGTTGTAAGTGAAGATGGATTAAGGATTGTAGAGTCATGCTCATTGTGTCATTCTGTTCACAAGGGATTAAACAATTCAAAGTGTCTGCAAAGTCCTGCTGGGTTAAGCTGAACAAACTGTGTCCTTTAGAAAGGAAGAAAACATCTTTGGAAATATCAATGGCTCTTCGGCCCTCTGCTTGGATCTGCTGTTGTGTTTCAGATATGGCGACTTAAGTGGGCAGGAGTCATACAGGTTGAGAAAACTTAATCTGGAGCTTGGGAATCTCTGTATGTTGATGTCAAACACATAATATTAGACATGTAATAAGTGCAGTAGAACAGATGTATCTCACAGCGCCATTAGCTTAGGATGATGTGTCAAGGATGGCCACCGCTGTCTTTCTTCAACGCTAATTGCTTTGACACCAGACAGGTCTCTATGGTGATATGAAGTGAGGTGAAGCGTTTGAGAAAAACAGCCTAACAAAAGGGATGGAAAAAACACACTGGTGCTCTCTAGGAAGATGTTCGTACCGTGTTTCAATGGCTGTGTGACATGACTTAAAGGCAGCATTGGTGTCACGAGTCATGTGATTGTACTCACTTGGTGTTTTTTTTTACTCTCTAATGTTTGAAAATGAATATACTTGTGTTGTAGTTCAATTAAGTACTTCTATAGTATTTCTAAGCATCGTAAAGCTTAAGGTAAGCTGCAGGAACAAAAACAGATTGTAACTTATTTAAAATGAAGATCGGAAGCCATTGTTTAGTGATAGATAGGCGGTTATTTTGCATCAAATTGTTTTTTTTGTGAATTTTTTACCATATTTTTAATTTTGATATTGTACCAATTCCTGTAATCTTAGCCAATGGGAAGAATGGTTCCTCAAATATTTTATTACTAAATCCATTGCTAATACATACTGATTTATGTGCTACCACGCTCGTATTTACTTTCAGTTACAGAAATCGGTTTATGTTAAGTTTTATTTTACTTCATATTATTGCTCTTATTGCACTCAGGATTTCATGAGTCATCGCTCAAAATGTAAATGGCATTAATGTTGATATTTCTTTGTAAGATGGGTAATAATGTATAGCCTAATTTACAAAGATAGCATGTAGGGGAGACTGAGTTGTCAAACTGTCAGTTTAAGCATCAACCGTATTAATATTTTAAGATTTATGATGGGGACATGGAAGTAGAAATGACTCACTTCTGTCAGTCTTATTAAATTATTGTCATTTGCATTTCTAACTAAATGTTTCATAGATGTGGATTATGAACTGTAAAATATCTAAGCAACTTTAAATCAAAATCAAATTTACTTGAGAAGAATGTATAAGATACTAAGAAATGTTGGCTAATTAGCTAAAAATAATGCTATGCTTCTTTGTTTTAAATTGTTTTAATTCATGTGATATAGCAGATCTCAAGTGCTTGATTGATTGTATCATGGACAGATATAACTATACTATCATACAGCTGTAATCTACTAAATGCAACAACTGTACAAAGCATGAAGATATTAAGGTATTATAAACAGTAATATAATTTGTGAATTGTAAAAAGTACTATACATATATTTGTATTCATTTTGATACATTAATGCTTATTATACACATTTCTAATGGAATACAAAATACTGTAGCCTATAATTACAGAACTTTCTTATCAATTTTATGAAACTGATCGTGCTTTAAGAATGTTGAGATATTTTCCAGTCTAGAAATGTGTCATCGTCTAATGCAATTTTTACAGTGAGACAAAGGCATCCTTTTTGGCAGCATGTATCATCTGCAGAGTTCTTTTCAGGGTTGAGAAAGTGAGAGCGAGGCTGATTTGCAGTGTGTTTCCTGTGGGTGTTTTGCTGAGAAATGCGATCATATGCAGGGAATTTAGAGAGTCTTCTATTCTGTACTGATTCAGGTTACTGACGCTCTGATTATCCCCAAGGATTTAGTCTTACCTTGTGACAAGATATGGAAATTAGTTTTGGAGGTATGAGCTCCAAAAGCTGCCTGGTAAATCTGGATTTATCTCGAGTGCATAAATAATATAGACTATAGGACAGGAGCATGCTAAGATCATTCATCCACTTCCATTTCAGTAGCAAGCAGATTTATGAAATGATGAAGTCATATAGCTATGTATCATAAAATAATTTTGATGTTTACATGTTTTCACGAGACTAATAGAACTGTATTTTGCTTACACAACCAATAAACTGCCAGTTGTAAAAAAATTATGTTCATGTATTAAAAAGTATTTTCTTTTATGCATTACAAAATCGTAATCTTCCCAATACAGTAACTAAAATAAGTTAATTCTATCTTTTGTTTGGTTATTATTATTATTAATTTCCTTTTGAAACATTGCTTAGTAAATACTTGGTAAACACAAGGTGTAAATGAAGTCTGTGGTGTAATTATGGTTACAGGCATCTTTACTTTATTTATCTTTAGTCCGCATATAATCAGAACTGACCATACTTATTTTCTATACAAACATCTGGACAAGATCATTTTACGTTCTTTTAAATGACCTGTAAACTGTTCAAGCATCATGAATTGTTTCAGCTCTTAGAAAGAAATACATTTTTTATCCACTGTTACACAGTATCACTTTAGTAAAATGAGTTCTTCAGACTACTGGATCTGTTTTGTATTATTTCTTCTGCACCCTCGTCCTTCTTTGCAAATGTAAATGTGTATATTTTTGTAAATCTGCTGGTCCCACTGCCAGAATCATCTAGCTGGTCTATTATTTTAAAACCGTCATTGATCCGCTTCAGTGCATGTCAAAAGCTGGACTATTTTTATCCTGACATTGTCTTAAAAATGTGCCCCTATTGCCGTGAGATGCCCTCGGGGAGCAAACTTCAGTGTGCTTGGCTTTATATAGCTAAAACACAAGAGACCTGCCTCACAATTGATTCCAGCAGAGTTTGATGTTCGTGTGTTACCCAAATGCCCAGAAAAAAAATATATATATATATATATAAAAAGCACATAAAACTGCTGTGTAAATAATCAGGTTTTGATCAGACTGTTTTGTTGAAAATGTTCAGTTCTGAAATATAATAAATAATAAATATAAGAATATAATATAATACATAAAATGATATGTTATATACATAGTCAACATTATTTAATCAGCATAATGTTGTTGCCTGCTGTTTGAGCAAGGCTTGTTAAAATGCTTTCTAGATTGTAAAGAGGATCTTGGAAGAGCGGTGTGTGTCTCACACTTTTCTGAATGCCTGATATATAAACCTGTATTCATTTTTGCAGATTTTTTCATGTAGCTGCAGAGAGATGGTGAATAAGAGGTTTTTTTCTACATTTACACTTCCTGAGCCTCAAACATAGGAGAACTCATCTCTATCCAGTAATCCTCACATATATGCCCTTTGATTTGTACGCTTCCCTCCCAAAAACACACACATTTTAGCTGTTCTTCACACACAAGTGTTGATTGCTTTAGACAACTTGAAAGAAGTCATATGGAAGTCATATTTAATAGCTTGCCATCCTAAATCATTTATTCCCTCAAAAAGAGCAGCTTGGATATTATGCTTAACATCTTTATTTTTTGTTTAGTGGGATAGAGAAAGTGGCATGAGACCAGAACAACATGAGGAAATGATCCGAATATCAAATGCTTCTCATTTGGTGACTCAGACATGTACAGTACATATGCACTGAATCCATGACCCTGGTGTTGTTTTTGTCATACTCTTCAGTCTTCATCTGCAAGTACAGTAACACAGAGTGAAAACGCTCTTCCGGCTCGCTTGGCTACAAGCAAAGGTGTGATGCGTTTGCAGGGGATTTCGTGATCATTTTTTATTCTCTCTAATCTCCTTATTAACTAGCTTTGATCTGTCTCTTCTCATATTTGCGAGAGAGCTTGTGACACCTGGGTCCATGTGGGTGGGCAGATAGGTCATGATTAGCTTTAACTACAGATTTTAAGGTCGTGATTTATTACCACATTAACCAGCATCACCTAGACTTTTATACCAGAAAAGGGTGGTTCTGGTAAATGCACTAACTTTTTACATATTATTATTTGTATTATTGTAATAATTATATTTCAAATATATATTTCATAGGTTTTTTATGTCCATCCATCCATCCATTCATCAAGCATTGTGAATATGTGTATGTATCGAATCATTTTGTTCAGCCAGGTTTAGTAATATTTAATGCCGTTAGGAATACACTGATTATATTGATTTGAGGCTGAAGTGAAAATGATGTAATCTTTTTCTTATTTGTATATATTATATAGATTTGAGTGCTAATAATTTTGTAAACACATTACAAAACGTTTGGCATGCAGTACCAAAATGCACCACACTGAATAAAAATAAACAAAACAATTTACATTATGTGACATCACAAAATTAAATAAATAAAAACAAACTTGTGTTTTATTTCTTCTGAATGGTGAAAATCACTTTATTTATTTATTCATTAACTTACTTGCTTTATTAAATGAAAATATATATATATATATATTATTTATTGAAGAGTAAGAGCAGTCCAAGCATAAAGCCTTGGGGAACACCACATCACATCAAGGTTCACTGGCCACAGCTGACAGAAACTGTTGCTCTACACTGGTCGTCTGGTTTATTGTAGTGTGGTTTCTAATCATTTGAGTTTACAGAGAAACGTGGTCTCAGGTTGTCTCAGTTTAGAATAGGAGCAGGATTGGGTTTAAGCTTTGGGTGATTTACACTTCAGTAGCAGTTTACCGTACATCAGAGACTAAGTGGTCTTGATGCTATCACCCCATAAATGTTAAAAATAACACTCCCTGTCCATGTGAGACCAGTGAAAGCTTGACCCTGTAACCCCACAAAGACCCTCGATTCACCATCGCATCTGTTGCTCAAGTGTGTGTGTGCTCACCGTTGTCTGTGGACTTAATTACCACGCCTCCAGATCATTGTGCTGATATCAGCGCTCATCAGCATTAGAAGAGTGTCTGAATAGTAAATGTTAATGTGAAATAGAGATGCATATCAATCTCTCTCTTAAATAAACATAGATTACTGCAATGATGCATCCATGAAAAAAAGACAGAGATTTTGTTCGGTCAGGTTTAGTAATATTTCATGCTGTCAATCATTCAGCATACACTGTTTACATTCATTTGAGGCTGATGTGAAAGTTGTTGGTGTGTTTTTGTTTGTTGTTTTTTGCATATTCCATAATTTTTTGCAATGATTGAGTAACATCGATTTAAATGTCTCCTCGATTGTCACAATTTTAAGGAATATTACTTAAAAATACGTTTTTAAAATAAATGCATTCATATTAAATGCAAATCATAATGCATTTTGCTGGTCTTACTGTGAATGATTCACCCATGCATTTTGTAAATATATATTATGTATATTATATTATACATATTATTTTAAAACCTGTGAACTGTATGCAGTAGTAAAATGCACCGCACTGGAAATATTACACAACTGTATAAGTATTTATATGATATGATATTATATGACTCACTTCTTTCCACTGACGTCACATTCAGATCTGTCTCTATTCTGGTGTGCAGCGCTCACATTTCACAATCTAATCAATACTTGATGGAAAATATAAAGTCCTGCCCTGATTTTTTCTTGTTTGATAAGCAGTTTCACTCGAACATACGTCACAATACTGAAGTCAGTCAAAGTTTCTGTGTCTTATCGACTTCATATCGACATTGACTGTTAATGGGGTTGCATGGAAAATGTGGGAAACAATGCTGATTACAGTGAGGAAGGTCAAGAGTCTTCAGTCATTTCTAACAAATCGAATAGTCTTCTTTTGTGCCTCTATATATATATATATATAAGGTGTTCCTGTCCCGCAGTCAGCCGCTGTGTGAATGCATAATTACATGTGTGTATGTAAGGAGATCCCGTCAGTGTGTTTTTGATCGTGAGCGGCAAGGTCAGTCGTGACGAGGACTGAAGGTGAGGAGCTGCAGGCAGAAACTTGAGGCTCAATCGATCGAAGCTATTTTAAAAGAATAGGGAATTAGCTAATGTTGAAGGCAGAGCAGAGATGCAGGACGTTCCTTACTGAAGCATCATATGATACTGCTGCGGATTGCAGCTGGAGAAATACTTGCTGTTGCTGGGTGAATTTGCACAATGCATTAGAAACATCTTTATGACTATATAAAATAATCATGATGGTTTAAATCATTAGGCTATCAGTGTTTTTTAAAGGACTTTGACATTCAACACATTTCTAAATCTTCAGGAAAAATTTACTGAAAAAAATTGCATTCAAAATGTGGTCATGAAAATAAAATACATGCCAAATATAAAGAGATTAATGTGAATTTTTCAGTACACTCATATAGTTATGCTCATAATATAATGTAATGAAGAAAAAAATTATAACATTTTGTTAATTTCTTAAATCAATGCATAGTTTTATGCTCATAGCATGATTTGTAATGAAAAATGTATTATATTTAAATGAAATTGATTTTTAAATTCACTCAGATAACTAGGAAATTTGTAATTTGTGATTAAAAAAACAAAAAATAAATGTATTCAATTCACTCAGAAAGATATGCTTATAATATCTGTAATATCTAAAAAAAAAAATATTAAACTCACCCAGTCATGCTTATAATATAATTTTTAATGTACAAAAAAACATAATTAGTGGCCTTAGACTTTGGATGGAAATTTAAACATTAAAATAATTTAAAGTATTTTAAATATTTAAAAAAGTTATTACATTCCTATTTTGATGAATCATCAGAGTGTGTTACATTTTCTTGAAATTGCATTTATTAAAATTTCTCCTCCTGTTATTCCAATTGAAAAAATCAGTTCGACATCCTGTGGATTCAAATTCAAATTCCAACTCATGAATCAAAAAGGAGCCAATTCTGAAATTCTGAATTTCACCCGATTCTCGTCTTTTAGATTAGAGTATAAAATAGTATTTTTAATGAGTACATGTGAATATGTATGTGTGCGTGTACATACAGTGGTCACATTGTTGGAGTTGGTGGTACTTTGTAGGTTAAAGCAGGTCTGATTGCAATCAGTCTCTATGATGAGGCTTGTGAAAGGCTAATTATCATAATGACTTAATTTACTCTATACATGTTCATTCAGCAGCCTGTGATCATAATCACAACCTTAGCCAATTTTGTTTTGTTGGCCCTCACTCCATCTCCAAGGTGACCCTGACACACACACACACACACACACACACACACACACACACACACACACACACAGAGTCACTCCCATATCATGACCTCCTTAGTCAATATGAAATTGACCCTATGTAATTTTTTGCAAGATGCTTTTAAGTAATATGCTTAATCTTTAATCTGTAATGCCTTCAATTAGTCAGCTCAGCTCTTCTTATTATCAGCGCCACATTTGATTCAAATATTGCTTTGAGCCGCTTAGATAAAACTTAACTACATTTAGTTAAGATCTCTGAGCACAGCTGCATCTTTTATCTAGTTAATGGGCTTTTCTGTTACACATTACATTTACCAACATAAACTGGTGTTATAGCTGGAGCAGTGATTTGATGTTTTATTTTATTAGAGAGACATGCAAACATTTTGCTTATAGTGGCTTATTTTGGGATCATTCACTTTAATGAGGAGACTCTCTTTTTTGTATTAAATGTTGGAAATTGATGATTTGGCTCCTTTGTGATTTGTGCTGAAATCCCCTGTAGGTGATGAAAGTGGCTGCGTTTGTAATTAGTTCTGCTTGCAGAAAATTGGGTCAGTAATTAGCCAGTGGGGGAGGAGGCTTCAGATTTACAGATTTATTTATTTATAAATGAATTTGTGCATTTACACATTTATCTATTTTATTATGCTTGCATATTTGCATAAATTATGCATTTATCCTTTTTTTATCAATGTATGTTTATAATTATTTTCTTTATGCGTTTATCCTTTTTTTTCAATTATCAATTTTTGCATTTATTTATTTATGTTTTTATATTATTTGTGCATGTATGCATTTATTTATGCATTTACACCTGTATCCATATATTTATGAATGTATTAATTTATGCTTTTATTCATGCATTTATCCATTTATTTGTCTGTTTATTTAGATATGTGGAATTATATTTGAAATTGGATGAAGATACTAGATACAATTATTTATTTTTTTACTCTGAATGCAAATAGATTTAAATTACAGTTGAACTGCATGATTATTTTTAACACTCTGTGCAATAAAACTTGCGCGGCTGATCTGTTCAGATCTGTTCAGAATGGTGATGAGTGAACTGTGTGCAGAGACATTTTAAAAGGATTTTCTCCTTTTAAAATGCCCTTTCATGGCTCTATCTTGGAGCTAATTTAGCCCTAAGAGATAATTTTAGTCTTTTTCATCATAATTGAGGTTCCAATGGTTCTACTTTACCTGCTGAACTGATGAACTTTCAGCTCGATGGTGCTTTTTGCAGTTTGTTGGATTTAGAACACTGAAAGGATACAGTTTAAAGCTTACTCCGACAAGAACAACACACTTCATGAGACCATCTGACTATAAAACCGTTCTTGATTGAACTGGATTGGAGTAGATTGAACCACGTTGCTCCAGGCTGGGCTGTATTGACTGTGTTATTGTTTTATTGTTGTGAAATATGTTTTCCCAGGACTCACTTGTCATCATCGGAGGTCACACAGTCACAGTGGTATCTGGTGGCAAATCATCTAGGTGGGGTGCGACATCTCAAAAATGTAGCATACATCCCAATATGATTTATCCCAGTATAACAAAAAGATAAGGATTAAGATATGAAACATTTTAAATAAAGAAAATTGTTTTACCAAATTCAAGATTGAGGATGATTCTCGCAAAACTATATTATCTGCAAGCTTTTTTCAAGAAATATGAAAACATTTTGTTTTTAATTTTAATAATAATTCAAAATTGATATATAAAGTGCAACAGCAAAACATGTGAGAAAAATAAATAAATGTTACATTTGTTTAGACCATTTTCTATACATACAGTGCTCAGCGTAAATGAGTACACCCCTTTGAAAAGTAACATTTTAAACAATATCGCAATGAACACAAAAACATTTTCCAAAATGTTGACAAGACTAAGTTTTATATAACATCTGTTTAACTTATAACATGAAAGTAAGGTTAATAATATAACTTAGAGAACAACATTTTCAGTTTTACTCAAATTAGGGCGATGCAAAAATGAGTACACCCCACTGAAAGTCTCTGGAGCAAAGCTAAATTTTAGACTACAAATGTCTAATTTAACAAGAATTCAACCACAGGTGAGTCTAATTATTTATTACACAGGTGAAAGTTGACTATAAAAGGGTGTTACTTAAAGAAAACCCCTTCCCATTTCATGCTGTCAGCAATGGCACCACATGGAATAGAAATGTCACAAGACCTGAGAAAGAAAATAATTTCTTTACACAAGAAAGGTGAAGGCTACAAGAAGATCAGCAAAGCTTTACTTTTCAGTCAGAATACTGTAGCAAAAGTGGTACAAACATTTAAAAAAGATGAAACTGCAACCATCTCACAGAGACGTCTAGGTCGTCCACAGAAGTTAACACCTCGTCAGGAGCGTCTTCTGATGAGAAGGGTTGAAGAAAATCGACATGCAAGTTCACTGCAGTTATCTAAAGAAGTAGAAAGCCACTATTTCCCGTGACACAAAACGGCGTACACTGCAGAGGAATGGCATGCATGGGTGCCGTCCACGAAAGAAGCCTCTCCTAAAGCCCAGGCACAAAATAGCCCGCCTAGAGTTTGCCAGGGCCCATGCTGACATAGATGAACTGGGAAAGACTACTGGGACTCTATACTCTGGAGTGATGAGACCAAGATAAATGTTTTTGGAACTGATGGCTTCAAAACTGTATGGCGTCGCAAAGGTGAGGAATACAAAGAAAAATGCATGGTGCCTACAGTGAAACATGGTGGTGGCAGTGTCCTTATGTGGGGCTGCATGAGTGCTGCTGGTTTCGGGGAGCTGCATTTCATTGATGGCATCATGAATTCACAAATGTACTGCTCTATACTGAAAGAGGAGATGCTACCATCACTCCGTGCCCTTGGTAGTCGTGCACTTTTCCAACATGACAATGATCCTAAACACACATCTAAGGCCACTGTTGGATTTCTGAAGAATAACAGGGTGAAAGTGATTCAGTGGCCAAGTATGTCTCCTGATCTGAACCCAATCGAACACCTATGGGGAATTCTGAAGAGACAAGTTGAGCATCACTCTCCATCCAGCATCCAATCTCTAAAAGAGGTCATTCTTGAAGAATGGAAAAAGATAGATCTGGCAAAATGTCGCCAACTTGTTCATTCCATGCCTAGAAGACTTGGTGCTGTCATTAAAAATCATGGAGGCCATACAAAGTACTAGATTTAGTAGTTTTTGTTGTGGGGTGTACTCATTTTTGCATCACCCTAATTTGAGTAAAACTGAAAAATGTGTAATCTAAGTTATATTATTAACCTTACTTTCATGTTATAAGTTAAACAGATGTTATATTAAACTTAGTCTTGTCAACATTTTGGAAATGGTTTTTGTGTTCATTGAGATATTGTTTAAAATTTTACTTTTCAAAGGGGGTGTACTCATTTACGCTGAGCACTGTATATATACATGACTACAAGTCAAGCTGCAGTGCCAAGCAGGACCACACGGAGATGCCAACAAACCACTATCCCAGTCGCAGTTATATAAATATACACAGATATGTATTCAGAATTATTACACAGAGCAAAACAAAAATTAAAAAGTAAATAAAAACATTATGAATTTGTTGAGTGTGGTGATCTGAAGGCAGCTCAACATGACTGACATGAGGATGCCAAAACACCACTTTACATAGCGCACTTCTATAAAAACATGCCTTTTCAAGGAGTGTCCATTATAAAACCAGACTTGCCAGACATGCAATCATACTGATATGTGTTCATAAAGCTATCAGAGAGTGCACATATACAGTTTGTTTATGTGCACACTGCACTCACGCGCCTCTAATAATGTAAAGTTGCAATTCATGTCACTGACTTTAATCGTCTTTACCTCCATTAACAATCGTCATCCATCAAAACTTCACTGGTAAGATACTGGTTTGCTTTATTCAGCCCACACAGACTAGTCTTGACTGAAAGGGGTGGTACTACACAGAACCTTACTCGACGGTGATAGGACTATATTTCCAGAGGCAGAACAAACAGTAGAGAAGAGCAAGCGTAACACTATGATTGAACGTGAAATAAAAAAATCCCTTCCTGTCACACTTTGGTGGTGCGTCGCCCAATCGCCCTAATGGAGAAACTGCCCCTGCACAGTCAGTGAGGTCATATTCAATAACATGCATTTGGTGAGCTCACAGCATTTGGTGAGGTCGGAGGTCAAAACACACATTCAGCACACTCTTGAGGTCAGAGATAAAACAACTAAACTTTCTGTGAGTTCAGAGCTGAAACACACACTGTGAGATTAGAGGTCAAACACTCTCTGTGAGGTCAGAAGTCAAACACACTGTATGTGAAGGTCGGAGGTCAAACCAACTGTATGTAAAGGTCGGAGGTCAAACACAATGTATGTGAAGGTCAGAGGTCAAACACTCTGTGAGGTCAGAGGTCAAACGCTGCGTGTGAAGGTTGGTGGTCAAACACACTGTATGTAAAGGTCGGAGGACAAACTAAATGTATGTAAAGGTCAGAAGTCAAACATGCTGTATGTAATGGTCAGAGGTTAAACACACACTGTGAGGTCAAACACACTGTGTGTGACATTCGTAGGTCAAACACACTATATGTAAATGTCGGAGGTCAAACATGCTGTATGTAAAGGTCGGAGGTCAAACACTCTGTGAGGTCAGAGGTCAAACACACACTGTGAGGTCAGAGGCCAGATGTCAAACATACTGTATGTGAAGGTCGGAGGTCAAACACAGTGTATGTAAAAGTCGGAGGTCAAACACAGTGCATGTAAAGGTCGGGGGGTCAAACACTCTGTGAGATCAGAAGTCAAATGTACTTTATGTAAAGGTCGGAGGTCAAACACTTTCTGTTCGTTCAGAGGTCAAACACACTGTATGTAAAGGTAAGAGGTCAAATTAAATGTATGTAAAGGTCAGAAGTCAAACACACTGTATGTAAAGGTCGGAGGACAAACACTCTATGTGAGGTCAGAGGTCGAACACACACTGTGAGGTCAAACACACTGTGTGTGACTGTCGTAGGTCAAACACAATATATGTAAATGTCGGAGGTCAAACATGCTGTATGTAAAGGTCGGAGGTCAAACACTCTGTGAGGTCAGAGGTCAAACACACACTGTGAGGTCAGAGGCCAGAGGTCAAACATACTGTATGTCAAGGTTGGAGGTCAAACACAGTGTATGTAAAAGTCGGAGGTCAAACACAGTGCATGTAAAGGTCGGGGGGTAAAACACTCTCTGTGAGGTCAGAATTCAAACGTACTTTATGTAAAGGTCGGAGGTCAAACACATTCGGTTCGTTCAGAGGTCAAACACACTGTATGTAAAGGTAAGAGGTCAAACTAAATGTATGTAAATGTCAGAAGTCAAACACACTGTATGTAAAGGTCAGAGGACAAACACTATCTGTGAGGTCAGAAGTCAAACACTGTATCTAAATGTCTGAGGTTAAACAAACTGTATGTAAAGGTCAGAAGTCAAACACAACGTATGTAAAGGTCGGAGGTCAAACACTCTGTGAGGTCAGAGGTCAAACACACTGTATGTAAAGGTCGGAGGTCAAACACAGTGTATGTAAAGGTCAGAAGTCAAACACACTGTATGTAGAGGTCGGAGGTCAAACACTATCTGTGAGGTCGAAGGTCAAACGTATCTGTGAGGTCAGAGGTCAAACACACACTGTCAGTTGATGTGTTGTTGTTGGTGTTTGTCTTTTTGAGTCTGATGTCAGTGTTCTGTCCGCTGCTCCTGTCTCTCATCTCTGTGCTGTTGTCTCTTCTCTTTCTCTCTGTGTATTGTTCGTCTCTTGACTGTGAAGTTGAGCCCTGCTGCAGTGGAGGATGAGAGCAAGCTGTCGGTAAGTATTGTCCGTGTGTTTGTGTTTGTCTCTGTGTCGGTCTGTTTACTAGTGTTTGTGCTGTGTTGTGTCGTAAAGCATGACATTTATTTAATGAAATCCTGTGACCCACAATAAAAGAAAGACCCACTACTGGGAGTTTATTATTGTTATATATATATATGTACATCAAAAAAAATGTGTATATCATGATAAAGGTCAATATTTTTGTCACTCATTTCAGAAAGTGAAACCCATATATTATATAGATTAAAATAGAGTGAAATATGTCAAGCCTTTATTTCTTGAATATTTTATGATTATGGCTTACAAATAATGAAAACCCAAAATTCAGTGTTTCAGAGAATTTGAATTTTATATAAGATCAATAAAAGGGATATTTTAAACAGAAATGTCAGACTTCTGAAAAGTATGTTCATTTCAATGCACTCAATGCATGCTTGGGCCTCCTTTTGCATGAATTACTGCATCAATGCGGCGTGGCATGGAGGCAATCAGCCCGTGGCACTGCTCAGGTGTAATGAAGCCCAGGTTGCTTTGATAGTGGCCTTTCGGGTCATCTGCATTGTTGGGTCTGGTGTCTCTCAATTTGCATATTTGCAAACTGCACTCACGCGCCTCTAATAATGTAAAGTTACAATTCATGTATGTCACTGACTGTAATCGTCTTTACCTCCATTAACAATCGTCATCCATCA
This sequence comes from Gymnocypris eckloni scoliostomus, assembly GCA_027564155.1. Classification (NCBI taxonomy): domain Eukaryota; kingdom Metazoa; phylum Chordata; class Actinopteri; order Cypriniformes; family Cyprinidae; genus Gymnocypris; species Gymnocypris eckloni. The sequence goes on along the minus strand of CM050413.1, from coordinate 3,373,207 downwards.
AAACTTCACTGGTAAGATACTGGTTTGCTTTATTCAGCCCACACAGTCTAGTCTTGACTGAAAGGGGTGGTACTACACAGAACCTTACTCGATGGTGATAGGACTATATTTCCAGAGGCAGAACAAACAGTTGAGAAGAGTGAAAGCAAGCGTAACACTATGATTGAACGTGAAATAAAAAAATCCCTTCCTGTCACACTTTGGTGGTGTGTCGCCCAATCGCCCTAATAGAGAAACTGCCCCTGCACAGTTAGTGAGGTCATATTCAATAACATGCACTTGGTGAGCTCACAGCACTTGGTGAGGTCGGAGGTCAAAACACACATTCAGCACACTCTGAGGTCAGAGATAAAAAAAACAAAAACTTTCTGTGAGTTCAGAGCTGAAACACACACTGTGAGATTAGAGGTCAAACACTCTCTGTGAGGTCAGAAGTCAAACACTCTCTGTGAGGTCAGAAGTCAAACACACTGTATGTGAAGATCGGAGGTCAAACAAACTGTATGTGAAGGTTGGAGGTCAAACACACAAAGGTCGGAGGTTAAACACTCTATGTGAGGTCAGCAGTCACACAGACAATATGTGAGTTCAGAGGTCAAACACACTGCATGTGAAGGTCGGAGGTCAAACACTGTATGTAAAGGTCGGAGGTCAAACACGCTGTATCTAAAGGTCGGAGGTCAAAAATTATGTGAGGTCAGAGGTCGAACACGGTCGGAGGTCAAACACACTGTATGAAAATGTCGGAGGTTAAACATGCTGTATGTAAATGTCGGACGTCAAACACTCGCTGTGAGGTCAGAG
>CM050413.1:3067403-3367403 GCA_027564155.1 Gymnocypris eckloni scoliostomus | reverse complement strand
TAAACTGTGTGTAGTATAAAAGTCCAACCGTACACTTGAAAACAGTCTAAACTCATTGTTTATGACGCAGCGCTTATTGATGCGACTTACCAGCAGCAAGAGATGTGAAACTCTGCTGGTGGTGACGTAGCTCCGCCCTTAATATCACGCATGCCAATGCAAGCGACGCAACAGCCAATGTCGAGTTTTCCCAATTAATGCATGAATTTAACAACATTATTTAAACTCCGTTACATACACCCCCCTTAAATTCTGCTAAATTGGGCTAGAACCAGAATATGTAACAAACTAAATATACAGAAAATTGAGAAAAGAAAAAAAACAGGTGTGAGTAAAAGAGCTTTGCAATACAGCATGTCAGATAATTTATCTCTTCCCCAGGAAGTGTGCAAGAATGGAATGGTACCAGGTTCCACACTTAACACAGACTATAGGAGGTGCAGTCTACACTCCTAGTGGTTACAAATGTATCTCCGCTCTTCAAATATCTTTTGATGCAAATAAACTTCTCAGACTCTTTCTCAGAGAAGAAAAACTCACTTCAAAGTCATTCTCTTAACATCACAGTTGACTTAGATATGAATCATCATTTAGACAGACATTTTAAACAAAAATATTCCTTAACAACTCCACTACGAAGTTGTTTCCTTGAAAAATAACTTGTGCATTACTGTGTGAATCACTCTCCACAATTTTCTGACTATCAATTTCACAAATAAGTCTGTTAGGGGGCTTAACTGATCTCCCTAATCGTGTAGTGATGTGGCCTGTATGTGTGCTTGTGGGTTGTTTGCAAATGACAGGGGCAAGTCTGTTATCAGGTTCTTGCAAACAACTGGGGTACTCATTTGGCTTGGATGCAGATAAACTTTTTATACTCTCAGCAGGTTCAGGAACATGCTCAGGTTCTGGACTGTAACGATCATTGCCAGAGTTCTCAGGAGTCATCTCATCAGAAATGTCCGAAACTCCACCACAAGTGGCATCCTGCATATCGTCATGGTCATGTGTTCCATCCATCTGCAATAACCATTCTGATGTCTTTGAAACAGGATCAGGATCATCCATCAGAGCGGAATCGAGAGCACTGCCAGGGTAGCACCAGTGGAATCTGATCGAACTGATTCTTCCTCACCATCATCCCAGGATAAGAAATTCACTGGAAGCAACAGATTTCTGTGCACCACTTTTTCTTTGCCAGTCTGAACATCCTTAATCCTGTACACATTAATCTCTGGTCTCACTGATTGAATCTCATACAAAACAGAGTCCCATTTGTCCGCAACTTTCCTCTTGCCTTTCTCTCCACGGTTAGCCAGCAAAACTCTATCTCCCACTGCTAAGGGTGAACCTCTGACCTTCCGATTGTAAAGAATGGCATGGCGGTTCTGCTCTTTGAGACTGTGTTTCCGGCAATTTCTGCCGCTGTGCTCAGATCTCTTCTCAGCGCAGTGACAAACTCATGGTGGCTGACCACCCTCTCATCACAAAGGACATGCTGAAACATGATGTCGATCGGCAGCCTCGGATACGCCCAAACATAAGATAAAAAGGAGCGAACCCGGTTGTTTCATGCACCGTACAATTGTAACTGAAGGTTAATGTTCTAAGAAGCTGTGGCCACCTCGCCTTGGATTTCACTGGGAGAGCTCTGATCATATTACCCAAGGTCCTATTGAAACATTCTGCCAGACCGTTACCCATAGGGTGGTATGGTGTGGTGTGCGATTTTTGAACACCAGCCATCTCAAGCAAGTTCTTAATGATTTTGCTTTCAAAATTTGCACCCTGGTCTGAATGTATTCTCTTTGGAAATCCATAAATGCAGAAGAGGTCATTCCAAAGGCGATGGGCAACTTGCTTAGCTGACTGGTTGTGACAAGGGAAGGCATGAGCCATCTTAGAAAAATGATCTGTCACTACTAGGACATCAACGACCTTCCCTGAAGTCTGTTCAGCACTCCAAAAGTCTATGCATACTAGTTCCATAGGCTCAGATGTGCGAATATGCTCAAGGGGCGCACGAGCATTTGGCTCTGGAGTTTTCCCGACAACACACCTCTGGCAGTTTTTCACATAAAGCATGATGTCTTTACTCATTCCTGGCCAAAAGAACCTTTCAACTGCGAGGGAGAGCGTTCTCGCACTACCCTGATGTCCAGCTGAGTCATGAACACCACGGAGAACCTCAAGTTTTAGAGAATCTGGTACAACATATTGAAAGAGTTTCTTATTCATCAGTCGATCTTTCTTTACTCTGTACAGCACATGATTACGAATCTTTAGCTTTTTCCAGTGCTTCAAAAGTTTTGTCACAGAGCTAGATTCCTTTGCTTTCTCACTCTTTGAAGGACGTTTATTTCTCAGAACATAGTTGATGACTCTACCGACTATGTTGTCCTGCTCTTGGAGATTTGCAATTCTGGAAAACGGGATTGCAACAGATGGATCTTCATCAGGGAGCTGGAGTGACGTTGGACTTGACACGGGCAATGGACTAACTCCACCGTCGCAGTGAACACTCAGAAAAGCAGAAACTTCAGCAGCATCAATGGATCCAGAACATGAGTCATTCACGTCATCCTGCAACTCGTTCTCAGTTTCGTCGTCACTGGTAGCCTGCACGTTCTGACAGTTGTTAGTGACACGGAAGGCATCTTGCACGGTTCCAGTAACAACACCATTTACCTCATCCAAGAGAGAAATGTATGGTTCTTTCAACAGACGATGGCTGACACAAGACTTGACAAAGGGCTCTCTGCTCAAGGCATCTGCAACAATGTTTTTCGCGCCTGGCACATACTTCAGGTCAAAGTCGTATGCAGCGAGCTTCGCCACCCATCGTTGTTCACACGCATCCAACCTGGGTTTGGTAAGAATATAGGTCAGGGGGTTATTATCAGACCATGCAGTGAAATGTCTCCCTTTTAGCCAGTGGCTAAACTTGTCACAAACAGCCCACTTTAAAGCCAGAAATTCGAGTCTATGTGCTGGGTAGTTCATCTGAGACTTAGAGAGTGTTTTGCTGGCAAAAGCAACTGGACGTGCAATTTTCTCTCCAGGGGGCACCTGAGATAACACAGCTCCTATGCCATCAAATGAAGCATCAACAGAGAGAATAAAGGGATGAATGAAATCTGGGTGAGCTAGAGTCACACTGTGCAGTAAGTCTTGCTTTAAAGTTTCAAAGCAGTACGACACTCACTAGTCCAATCCTCAGGTGAAAGCTTCACGACACTGAGTGGCTTCCTCATCCGACTACACTTCCTCTGAGCTCTTTTCTGTGACTGACCTGATAGGAGACTAAAAGAGGTTTTGCCTTAGCTGAACAGTCTATAATGAAATGCTGGTAATATAAAATCATACCCAAGAAAGATCTGATCTTCTTTTGAGAAGGGGTTATGCCATCTGCCTCCATGAGGTCAGCAGTCTGGATGTCACTGATCACCTTCACCTTTTCTGGGTCGGTCTGGACACCATTCCCAGTAACAACGTGTCCCAAGAACCTGACAGATCTCCTGAGGAACATACACTTCTTTGGCGCTAGCTTTAAGTTGTGCTTAGACAGGCGTGAGAAAACAAGTTCCAGTCGGTCAAGAGCTACTCGCTCACTTGGAGCAAAACCATCAGATCGTCCAAGTAGCAGAGAAGGCTTGTGAAATTCTCATCACCGAAAATGGACATCATCATCCTCATAAAGGTTGCTGGACTGTTGGTCAAACCCTGAGGTAGACGATTGTACTCGTGGAGGCCAAAGGGAGAGGAAAAAGCAGTGTACTTCTTATGCTCTTCAAACAAGGGAACATTATAAAAGCCAGAAGTCAAATCCATGGTCGAAAAGAAAACATTGCCTCCCAAAGCTGCGAGTGCATCCGCTTGATGTGGGAGTGGGTGAGCGTCCTTCACTGTCTTCGCATTCAGCCATCTAAAATCTGTACAAATACGAAGGTCACCATTCTTTTTCCACACTAAAACTAGCGGAGATGCATATTCACTCTGAGACTTCCTTATAATGCCTTTAACTTCCATCTCATTCAAGGCAGTGCGCAGTTTATCATAGTGGCTGGGGGCTACACGTCGATAAGGGAGTCGAAATGGCTTCTCGTCTACCAAGTGGATTTTGTGGACAAAGTCGGTGGCTTCTCCACAATCCATTTTTCCACGTGAAAAGGTTGACTCGTACTTCTCAATGAGGTTAAGAAGTCCATCCTTCCACTCCTCTGACACTTCACAATCATCCAGGTCCAGATCCTGCAGTTCTAATTTATCCAGCACGTTTCTCCTTTCATCACTGGTCCGTACATGCTTTACATGACTGGCAGCACACTGAACGTTACTCTTCAGGGACTCAGGTGTAGACAACTCTTCCACAGCAATACAAGTAAAAACATCCACAATCTTCGTGTTTTTCTTAAGAATGATTACTTTGTCTGTAGGGTTAATTATTTTGAATGGCACCCATCTACTGCCCCACATAGGTGTGATGACTCTCCCTATGATCACATTCCTCGGACGGCATTTACAGAGGGTTGGTTCAACAATGACTGTGCACCCCACAGAAACAGCTGTTGACTCAGGAAGCTGAGCCCAAGCGAGATGTTCATGGTGCGGTTCTAGAATTATTTTCTCCTTTAACTTAGCTGTACCCACTTTATCAGGCATGTCTCCACCCTTCCATCGTTCCACATTTGAAAGTAGAGACAGGAATTGGTGACATTCAACATCTTCTGAGTCAACCGGGCTGGACACGAGTCTCCAGTATCCGTCAGTCTCTTTCATTTTTTGAATCAGCCACTTGATAGCATTGCTGCCCAGGATCAAATCGTCGGTTTGTCCTGGAACCACTAAAACTGGAACAACCATCTTGCAGGCATAAACTAAGAGCTCAAGCTCATACATCACTTTTGGTGTAACACGCTGTCCGCCACAACCAATTATGACAACATCACTGGCAGGGAACTTTTGTAAATTAGGCTTGTATTGTAACAAGAGACGTTCAGCAGCTTCACTCATCGTGCATGCCATAGAGCCACTGTCAACCATAGCTTTCAGCTGAAGGTCACCCCATACTGTCACTGGTGTGTAAAACAGACTATCAATTCGCTGTACTCTGTGCGTGTTCTGAAAAATTAAAGTTTTCCCTGCAGGCTCAACAGAACTAGAAAGACTATAAACTGAGGTTGGGTCATTCATACAACACTGGTTTGGAGGAATAAACTCACGATCCACACTGTCCTCCTTCAAGTGCAGATCTTCTAGTTTCCCAGCCCTTGAGAAGACAGAGATGTCACCCTCTCAGGACAGACAAAGCGGGAATGGTCAGGAGAGTGACACTGGAAGCACAGCTTTTTCTCAAGGCAATGCGTGAGGCCAGAATGATCAGGGCTCGAACAGACAGTGCATGGCAGGTCATTGAGACCTTTTACTCGAGGTAGACTCACTTTGGGCTTCACACGTGAACTTGGCTCTTTGCTGGCAGATTCTTTTAACAGGACTTTTTCCAATAAGCTCATGACTCGCTCTAATGCAGACGCTTCCAGAGACCTGGATTGCTGGACATCAGAAGGAGCTGGAAGTACTGCAGACGATAGTTCCACTTCAGTTCGGTTCACAGGAATTTTAGTGGGTGCTGCATTTCTTACTGCAGATACAAGACTGGAATCTGAGTGATATTCATTCAAAATATCTTGAACTTCTCGCACAGACCATGCGGCAATCGTCTTAGATCGAAAGGTGATGGCAAGCTCTTTACATGGACAGTGTCCGATGAACATGCGGGTTACCTCTGTTCCAGGACAATCCAGTACTTTACCCTGTTCTTTCAAGCGCTCAGCAGCGACGTCAACTGCACGGTTCAGCCTGATCCAGTACTCGTAGGCATCCTCATCTGGTCTGGGTAAGGTGGTATAAAAGTCAGCCAGTGGGAGAGGAGAACAAGGAGCAGCTTCGAAGTGTTTCCTGAGAACACTAAAGATTGCATCAGGGTTATGCACAATGTCAATGTCACAGTTTCTTATGCCAAACTTGACCACGTCCCTTGCTTTGCCTCTTAGATGGACCATAATTTCCTCCGCTTGATGCTCTTTCCTCAAATTATTGCATTTTATATAGTCTCTCATGATATCAATCCACTCATTTAAGTCAACAGAATCAGAAACTTCTCCCTGAAGCTAGGAGGTTCTCTCACATTCCTGGAAAAGGACAACTGGCTTTGTACCAGGTCCAGCATTTGTGAAGTTGATTTATCTGCAATTACATTTTTGAGGAATTGTCAACTGAATGTCGTCAACTTTATGTGTTGGACTTAGTCTGGTGACTATGCTATCAGCAATCTGCTGACCAACTTGGCTGATTATGTCAGTCATTGCAGTGATTACATTTGGTGGCTGTGAATTAGGGTATGGAGTAGACGAAAACACACCCTGCTGCCCTCTTGAAGCATCTGACTCATAACTTGTGGATAGGCCCTCACAAACTAATGGATCTGAAACTGAAGTGTTACTGTCTATGACCACATGGGCATCACTCAGTACACCAGGCCCACTGAACTGTAATGTCTTTGGCACTTTCAATAAACCCCATCCTCTACCTTTACTACCACAGACTGGAGTGTGATGGTTATCAAAATCACTCATAATGAATATCAGTACTCGTAAAAAAAAAAATACAATAAATCAAAAACCTCAAATGTGCTGTCGTCTCAATAGCAAATTGTCCTCAGCAAATTATGCAAATTGCTTGAGTGCAGTCACTAAATGAAAAGAAAAAATAGTCTCTTTTTTTTTCCTTAAAAAAAAGTTCCCGAGCAAGATATTGTCCACCTGACTCCAGCGGAAGCTTTAAGATGAACCCTCGGCCGCTTCAGGAAACATCTTGATTGAAGAAACAACGGGTCACGGCACCAATGTGACTGTGTGTGTTTGTGTGGATGGAATCACACTGAGCAGGTGGATGGTCACTCAAGATCTCTTTACTGGAGCCTGTCATAGACAAACTGGGACAAACACGACCAAAAGCTGGTTAAAGGACAGTGCATCAACGCATCAACGTTGCTCAAAGTCAGCAGCAAGAGATGTGAAACTCTGCTGAATATACATTGTTATAAAGTGAGCGTGAACATATAGTGGAATAAAACTCGAAATAAAACATACATTAAAGAAAAATATAAAATCACTTTGTCTGTTCTCATTTCTCATCAAATCACATAAATGCAGAGAAATTATAAACTTAAGTAACCATCTTTTACATATTTTGTATAAATGAAATACCAAAAGAGAAAAACGCACACCTAAAATGGCGCAGTTACACAGTTCAGCACGTGCGAGCACATAGCACGTGTGTTAATGCTGATACTCAACTCGGCTAATACATTTTTTACACAGAACATGACAAATCTGAATATAACACATACCTGGGACAAACACGACCAAAAGCTGGTTAAAGGACAGTGCATCAACGCATCAACGTTGCTCAAAGTCTTGAATGAAATAAACAGAGATACTGAGTTCATAAGCAGGTTACACACTTCATTTTATCAATCGCAAATAACACATTTGCCTCGACTGACAGAACTAGGAACTGACAGACATATGAAGTAAACTGTGTGTAGTATAAAAGTCCAACCGTACACTTGAAAACAGTCTAAACTCATTGTTTATGACGCGCTTATTGATGCGACTTACCAGCAGCAAGAGATGTGAAACTCTGCTGGTGGTGACGTAGCTCCTTAATATCACGCATGCCAATGCAAGCGACGCAACAGCCAATGTCGAGTTTTCCCAATTAATGCATGAATTTAACAACATTATTTAAACTCCGTTACATATATAAGAAACTAAATAAAGATAGGTGATAAGACGCTTTGGATAAACTATTTTATTCACAACATATTGTCTTAAAATACCGTATAGGGTTATAATAAACAAAACAGTCCTGAGCTAGATCAAGCTTTGATCTCTATAAACCAAACTATCACTTTAACAAAATTACTTTTTCCCACTAATACAAATATTTTATCATTAGCTAGCTCCACACTGGAGAGCTGATTTATAACAGAATATCACATTGTAATTCTAGCTGAAAGCGACACTGACTCTGTTTTTTCATGTTTAATACCATAAAGCTGCTTGAATTAAGGCTATCTATTGCATAAAGTACTAACGTTATAAAAATAAACATGATATGACCAGACTTTACTGGAGTAACAATACGTTACTGAACTGCAGAGCTCAGGCAAACATCAACATTGCTGTAATCAAATGCATTATTAATTGCTGCTTTCACGCTGCTGTCAGTTTTTGTGTTTTCTTTCATTACTGAGAGGAAACACGTAGCATATTTACATATTCATCCAAATGCCGCTCATGTTTGGATGCATTTACTCTGAAGCTCTGTGTGTCTTCTTCTGTTAAACTGCATCCATGAGGACTGAACTACAGTCTTGCGCTACAGCGCCACACTAGTCAAACTGCAGTATTGCAGCCTCTTATATTAGCCATATGAGATCAAACGACTACACAACAACAAAAATATTTACGACAATAAATTGTCGACGTTGTCGATTATGTCGACTAATCGTTGCAGCCCTAATTCAAACAATCAATTGTTGGTTATTTATTTATTTTAGTTAGTTATTTATTTAATTTGTCACATAAATTATTTTAAATGAAAAGTTTTTTTATTTAATTTAATTTAAATTATTTTTAAATGTATTTTAGTTTAAGCAACACAAGTTTATTTATAAAGAAGGTGTGCAGGTATGCCAGAGAGAGACTGTTAACACAAAGTAAAAGTGGAAATGACGACAGTATGGCCTCAGAAGAACACTCCTCACTCGTTCATCATGTGTTCACACCTGGGTTATGCTGGTAGATTCATACATTCATCACACAGCATGGGTTATGCTGTTAAATCAAACCTCTGCTGCTGTTTATGCATTCACACAACTATCAGCTTATGTCATGCTAACAATTTCAGTGTAAAATCTGTCCTGAAGCAAATCCGGCTAGAGCCATTGTTTAATGAAAGATTATGATTCTGTCATCATTTACTGCATGCATGCATTTCTACTGTGCAAAACAAAACAAAAACATATTTGTAATAATTTTGGATTTGTTCAATGCTTTCGCAATCTGTGTGTTAATGTCAAAGTTTATCTAAAATCTGAAAGACATTTTTGATTTCTCAGGGGCTTTAAAGCTCTGAAATGAACCAGAAAATGAGCAAACAAAACTTGAATTTTACTTGCACATTTGATGGCTATTTGAACAGTAGCACATCTCATCTTTTTATTCATTACATGGCTTTGCAGTAGAGCTAAATTGTGTTTTTCATCTCTTTCTCTCTCTGTTTGCTGTTTCCTCAGAATTCGCTGACTCTGGTGAGTTATTCTCTAAATCTTGTTGTCATCACAGTCCAAGCTGAAGCCTCTCGTCCTGCTGTCTGTCTCTGTTTATTCACAGCATTCAGAGACTCTGGATACTGTGTGTTTCTTTCAAGTTACTGTGTGTTTGTTACTTTTCATTGTGTATTTTTCTCATAACCCATAACCCTGATATCTTGTGTTGCTCTTTCACATATGTGCTCACAACAACCTGCACTGATGCATGCATTTTTGTAGACACATAAACAAAAAAACGATGGCCGATTGATTTCATATAATTTTATTTTAGTTTTTTTCTCACAATCACTGGTTCTCCTTGCTTTTATCAGTTACTGTAATCTATTTTCTTTTAAGTAGTGTAATTAAATTAGATTAGTAAACGTCTGTTCCTTTCGATATTTCACTCATACTGCATTGAGTTTCGACGCTTGTATGGGAAAAAAAAATTTTCCTCTTCAACTGAAGCCTATTTCAATCACGCAATTATAACTGCACGTCGATTGGTTCTTGTAGGATTAAAAAACTGAACCAATGCACGGCGATGGCGAGCGAGGCAATGGCTATGCAGCCCGCAATAGCCCGCCAAAATGGGAGGGGTGTCTGGCTATATAATCAGCTGCCTGCCATCGCATCTCAGATTTCTTCTCTTCAACGATGGACTCCCTTCTTCGCTGACGCCGGGATCCGCCGTTGAAACGCCTCAAGCAGCCGGATTAGGACCTCTCGCAGCGACCAGCTTGTAGACTCGGTCATCCCCTGCAGCCATCCGGCGTCGATCCAAAGAGGCTCACTGAGAGCAAATTTCACGGCGTTGTTGCAAATGCTGTCATTGTAAGACGTGCAGGACTTCCCTGCAAAAAAACAGCGGGGCAGAGGATTTGAGCAGCCGGTGACTAGCAAGCTTGCGTCGGCTCAATGCCCGCGTGCCTCGCCATCACAACAGAGAGAGCATTTGCCTGCCTTCGATCAGCGTTCCTCTGCGGCTGCGAGCGACATGATCTCGTTCGGTGTGAGTGACAATGAACTGGATGACAGCCTTTCTCTGTTATCGGAGTTATGAGAGTTATCGGGCTCTCTGACTGACCCCTCCCCTTTGCCGTCATCTGCTTCATGTAACACCAGTTATAACTGTGTGATTGAAATAGGCTTCAGTTGAAGAGGATTTTTTTTTTCCATTCTAAGCGTAGATACTCGATGCAGTAATCGTTCCCGTATCTCAGGGAACCGAGGTTACGATAGTAATCAAGTACGTTTTATACATGACAAATATATGTATTTTATATTATTATTTTAATATCTTTAGAACTTATAGTGACAGTATTTAAAAATGTCATACATTTTCATATCTTAGTGCTTTCAAAAGATTGTTAAACATTTTTTTTACATAATAATATATGGGTGTATTTCATTTACATAATATATATGGGTGTATATATATACAGGTGCTGGTCATATAATTAGAATATCATCAAAAAGTTTATTTATTTCACTAATTCCATTCAAAAAGTGAAACTTGTATAATGCATACATTCATTCCACACAGACTGATATATTTCAAGGGTTTATTTCTTTTAATTTTGATGATTATAACTGACAACTAATGAAAACCCCAAATTCAGTATCTCAGAAAATTAGAATATTACTTAAGACCAATGCAAAGAAAGGATTTTTAGAAATCTTGGCCAACTGAAAAGTATGAACATGAAAAGTATGAGCATGTACAGCACTCAATACTTAGGGGCTCCTTTTGCCTGAATTACTGCAGCAATGCGGCGGCATGGAGTCGATCAGTCTGTGGCACTGCTCAGGTGTTATGAGAGCCCAGGTTGCTCTGATAGTGGCCTTCAGCTCTTCTGCATTGTTGGCTCTGGCATGTCGCATCTGTGTGCAGGTGCCAAGTCCTGTTGGAAAATGAAATCTGCATCTCCATAAAGTTGGTCAGCATCAGGAAGCATGAAGTGCTCTAAAACTTCCTGGTATACGGCTGTGTTGACCTTGGACCTCAGAAAACACAGTGGACCAACACCAGCAGATGACATGGCACCCCAAACCATCACTGACTGTGGAAACTTTACACTGGACCTCAAGCAACGTGGATTCTGTGCCTCTTCTCTCTTCCTCTAGACTCTGGGACCCTGATTTCCAAATGAAATGCAAAATGTACTTTCATCAGAGAACATAACTTTGAACCACTCAGCAGCAGTCCAGTCCTTTTTGTCTTTAGCCCAGGCGAGACGCTTCTGACGCTGTCTGTTGTTCAAGAGTGGCTTGACACAAGGAATGCGACAGCTGAAACCCATGTCTTGCATACGTCTGTGCGTAGTGGTTCTTGAAGCACTGACTCCAGCTGCAGTCCACTCTTTGTGAATCTCCCCCACATTTTTGAATGGGTTTTGTTTCACAATCCTCTCCAGGGTGCGGTTATCCCTATTGCTTGTACACTTTTTTCTACCACATCTTTTCCTTCCCTTCGCCTCTCTATTAATGTGCTTGGACACAGAGCTCTGTGAACAGCCAGCCTCTTTTGCAATGACCTTTTGTGTCTTGCCCTCCTTGTGCAAGGTGTCAATGGTCGTATTTTGGACAACTGTCAAGTCAGCAGTCTTCCCCATGATTGTGTAGCCTACAGAACTAGACTGGGAGACCATTTAAAGGCCTTTGCAGGTGTGTTGAGTTAATTAGCTGATTAGAGTGTGGCACCAGGTGTCTTCAATATTGAACCTTTTCACAATATTCTAATTTTCTGAGATACTGAATTTGGGGTTTTCATTAGTTGTCACTTATAATCATCAAAATTAAAATAAATAAACACTTGAAATATATCAGTCTGTGTGGAATGAAGGTATACATTATACAAGTTTCACTTTTTTTAATGGAATTAGTGAAATAAATCAACTTTTTGATGATATTCTAATTATATGACCAGCACCTGTATAATGTTTTTTGCATATTTATATATCTATGTTGTTACGACCTATGGCTCCTAAAAGGCTGCAACAAAAAAAGGTACACACGCGGATACGAAAATAACTCAATATTTATTTACAAATTAGGAAAACAAATGAATTCTAATGTTACCGTCAGTAAAATCAGTGATGTAGAGTAAGGTGTATGCATGATATGTAATGTACTGTGGCCCTGGTGCCAAAATATAACAAAGAAAAATAAGAGCAATGGAAGCACATAAAGTAAACCAAAGGAAAGGCCTCCACATGTAGTGGAATGGCTCCTTTTAAAAGACAAGATGATGGGAAATCCAGGTGTGCATGATGAAACCACTTATGGAATCAACCATTTTCCAAATGCGGGGGGGGGATCCACACAGGATCGTCCCAATGTATTATTTATTTTTTTATTTGATTTAGTTTATTGTTGTTTTATCTTACATATTAGTTACAAAAAGCACGCATTACTTTGTTTCTCGCAGCATCACAGCATCAAGCATCAAACTCGGTGAAACTCCACATGTTACATAAACACACAGACACATCGTGATAGTGTTCGTTATATTATATTTGTTATAGTGGCTTATTGTGATGAGTATCCCGTATATACATCAGCACATGGAGTTCTGGAGTAACGAACCCTCCCCAGATGAATTGATGAATTGCATAAGTTCATTAATTGATATTGAACACATAATAAATGACCAGAGCCTGGTTTTCCACATGCACACGTAATTCATTGCTTCTCATCACACACAGACACACGCTGCACAAGCTTTCACGCTTCTCAGACACGACAAACATAACGTGCAGTGCTATAGTCTGTGTGTGTGTGTGTGTCTGGCCTCTTGCATGGCAGTGTGTATTGATTATTGAGCTCCACTTTGCTCCATTTTTGGAGCAATCTGTCTGCACACATTCATAAAGATGCTGTGATCCGTCATATGCTCTTCCAGCTGATGCATACGCATGCGCAGATGCTCACACAGGCCAATAACTGTCTGAACGCGTCTCTCGTGCGACCTTTATTACATAACGTGAACACTCTTTCCCGGCTGAATCGATGTTAAAAGCTTTGCGCCGCTGGGATGAGCGGTCAGCAGCTGCAGAGGTCGTTCTGCTAGGTCACTGCTGGACAAGGACATGTTTATATCATCTATGAAGTATACAGCAACTAAAAGAAGATAAATAAAGCCATTGATTTTCTTTGGCAGTAATATTATTAGTAAAAAAATGCATTACATTGAAGCATTTTTTTTATATTTGGACTGCATATTATATTCTACATGAACGTAAAATTAATTTTAAATGCAACTCCCTCAGTTAATATTAAAGTCCCCTTCAGATCAGTCATGTATAATATATAAAGCATAATCGAAGTGTTTTGAAATACATCTGGGACTTTAATCAATTTAATTTACTCAAACTCAAACATGGCCCAAAGAGTTTAGCAGAAATGCAAATTAATTATTGAGCTAGTTTTTTTTCTGCTTTGTTGAAGCTATAGGTCACGACAGAGTGACCTCTAACCACCGGCCAATCAGCAGTCAGATCGAAGCTAAACTTCAACAACAGTTAAACGAAAATGTCATGAAAGCTGACTTTGCTTGGATTGAGATTAGCAGGTTATTTTATGCATCATTTATAAATACTATTGCTATTAGTCTCTCATAGCCAGGCTGATAAAGTTTGCAGCTCATTCTGGCCAAAAAATGCTCACTTAGATGGGAAGCATAAGTCTGATTAAGATGCAAAACAATCAACCTGTTTGTACTGATAATAATCAGAAATGTTTCTTGAGCAGCAAATCAGCATATTAGAATAATTTCTGAAATATCATGTGACACTGAAGACTGCAGATGCTGGAAATTCAGCTTTAATCACAGAAATAAATTAGTTTAATGTATATTAACATAGAAAAACATTATTTTAAACTGTAATACTATTTCACTTTTTGGATCAAATAAAGTAAACTTATAGGTGAATCATGACATATCACTCACAGTGTTCACCTCAATATAAGCATTTTTTCTCCATCTCTTTGTCTTTCTGTTCAGTTTTTTGCACTTATGCCTGTGAGATCGGCCTCGAGAGAGATTTATTTTGATCACATCACTTATATGTGTGTGTGTGTGTGTGCTGGTGTACATGTGCCAGCGTGTGTTTCCTTACCTTTGTCTCTGTGTGTGATATTGTAGAGCTGGGGACTTATGGCAAGCTAAAATATTATCACTCAATGACTGAGGAAGGTAAGACTCTTTCTGTCGACACTCATTCTTCTCTATTTCTGCTTCGTCTCTCTACCCACGATGCCGTTTGTTTATGCGTGTAAGAGAGAGAGGTTTCTTCTCCATTTTTAGTTTCATGACCCTCTTGCCGAGATTTCACTCACATAAGTGCAAATCGTGGTTTACATCCGTAATTTAGTGTCGTTTTGAATTTTCATGGTTGGTTTTCTTTCATCCCTTTCATTTGTTTATTTCTTTTTTGGTTGATCTTTGTAAGTTTGTTCTTGTTTGTTTATAATTTTAAGGTGTCATAATACAGAGTAATTACCTAATTAAATACTTAGTAGTAGTCATTGTAACAAAATGTACTTACTATGTAACTAAGTTTTGGAACAGCCTGTACTTACAGTTTGTAATTATATACATGTAATAGGCAGCTACTTTTACACATATGATACATACAGAGTCTGTTACACAGATACTAGTACACTTCAGTACATTCTTTATACAGTTTATTTTAAGAAGCTTATGTTTGTGTAATATTCTGTAATTGTAATGCAATTTGAAAGGTATTACATGTATTTTTAGCTGTGCACTGGTGGGTTAAATCAAACTAAGGTGCAGCTGGATAAAGTACAGTATAGATACACATGAAGCACACTTAAGTACAATCTTGATACACTTTATTTTAAGTAGCTTATGATTGTGTAATATTATGTAATTTTTATGTAATTAGAAAGGTATTGCATGTATTTTAGCTGTGTACTGGTGGGTTAAATCAAACTAAGGTGCAGCTGGATAAAGTACAATATAGATACACATGAAGTACACTTAAGTACAATCTTGGTACACTTTATTTTAAGTAGCTTATGATTGTGTAATATTATGTAATTTTAATGTAATTAGAAAGATATTACATGTATTTTAGCTGTGTACTGGTGGGTTGAATCAAACTAAGGTGCAGCTGGATAAAGTACAGTATAAATACACATGAAGTACACTTAAGTACAATCTTGATACACTTTATTTAAGTAGCTTATCTATGTGTACTTACATTTATAATTACATTGTACAAAGCAGGGGTCATCAAACTTGTTCCTGGAGGGCCGGTGTCCTGCAGAGTTTAGCTCCAACTTGCCTCAACACACCTGCCTGGAAGTTTCAAGTATACCAAGCAAGAGCTTAATTAGCTGCTTCAGGTGTGTTTAATTAGGGTTGAAGCTAAACTCTGCAGGGACACCGGCCCTCCAGGACTGAACTTGGTGACCCCTGGTATAAAGTCTGCAACACAGATGTAACAATATTTTGGTATCATAAGTAGTTGTGTCACAGACTCGGTCTGCATCAAATGTGTAACAGTAGCTGTCTATTACATCTACATAATTACAAACTGTAATTACAGTCTGTTCCATAACTTAGTTACATGGTAAGTACATTTTGATTCATGTAAGTACAACGGCTACTACTAAGTACTTAACTATGCAATTACTAAGTATTATGACACCTTAAAATAAATAGTTAGCTCATCAAAAATGAGGGCAAAAACAAAAGTGTTGCGTTTATAATTTTGTTCAGTATATAAATCAAATGTATTAATTTATTTATAAAAAAAATAACTGAACTGCTATTGAACCATTATACAAAAGGTTCGTATTTTTTTATTTGTGCTTTGTGTTTTTTGTTGAGGATCACATGTGATACAGCATGCTTTTATGACTCATATTGTCTGATATAGTGAGAATATGGAGTTAAAGGCAGCTCAATTGTATTCAACTACTCAAGCTGAGCAAAAAATAAATAAAAATAAAATATATATATATATATATATATATATAAATAAAAAAATTCCTGCAGATGCTGATATTTATATGACCAAAATAAAGATGAAATTCTGAAGCTTGTAATGTAAATCAATGAGATCTTTATAACAGTGCAGCAGATACTGGCATGCAATGATGTACATATCATTCATCACACTATCTCCAGTAATATGTCTTAGAAATATGAGATTGAAATTATTCAAACATACAGGCCTCATGCAATGCTCCTCAGAAGATGTGAGATGAAGATCATTCCTCCGCTCAGGAACAGTGAAAGTAACAAACGTTCCTTAAAAGACCCTGATGATCAGATCTGAGAAGCACTAATGTCTCTAAAACCAAGACGGATAATCAAGTAAACCTAAGTTGCTTTAATTAAGTGTTCATCTTGAAATATTACTAACAATATCAAAGTTATTCTGACATTTACTTAGTAAAAATCAGTAAGGATTCGACAGCAAAAAGACATGTGAAGCTCGAGCTGAAGCGGGACATTTGTATAATTGCACTAAAATAACGTTACATGCTAAAACCCCTAAACTATCAATCTGACGACAGAAGACATGGAGTAGATTGTGTGTGAAAGGTTTCTCAGTTTTGATCACATGGATCATTTAAAGGTGTTATAAATTTAGCAAATATAGTTGCTTTATACGGTTAAAATAGGAATTTTCTGGCATTTGAATTTGAACACAAATAAGCTTTAGCAGATTTGCAATCTTTCTTTTTGAGGAAAGTGGATCAAAATACTGATAATTCATCCAGTACTGAACATGTCCAAAGAGATGCTTTAAATAATGAGAACATATCTTCCCTAATATCACCTGATTAAGTCATGATTAATGACTTTTGTTAAATATCCTTCCCAGACATCATGTTTCAATAAATACATCCATGCATTAAATAAAACTGGGTGCTTTAAAAGTCTTTAAAATGCATTAGTCATAATGTACACGAATGTGGCAGAGTTTTCCGATAGCAAAGCTGCATTACTCATCATGTCTGTAAACACTCAGCAATCCGTGTCGTGTCAGATAAAACGGCCCACTGCATTCAGACACACACATAAAGAGATGGTAAGAAACATACGTCACGGTGTTGAGACCGAGAGTGAGTCATTCCATAACTAGAGTTATGCAAGGGGTAATGCAATAATAACAGCCCGACTCTCTCATGGCTCAATAATGCAATAATGTCGCTTCTGAGAGGTCTGTTATGGCTGAATTGCTTAAGTCTCTTTGAGGATCCATGACATCTAAGGCAACAAATTCTGCATTTGTGTGTTATACATAGAGACGGGCTTCTAATGTTAGCTCCCTCCTCAACACTAAACAGACTTTGATGTTGTAGTATTCAGCATGGGAAGGTACACGAGTAAATATTTCATCTGTCTCTATTTAGAGAAGCTCTGCTTGTATTCAGAGCAACCCAGCAATAACCTAAACAATACCTGTCTGTAAAAGCCTGTGCAAAATAAGTGCACTTTAATTTAATGTGCACTTACAGTGTGATCTTAAAAGACAGAGAGAGAGAGAGAGAGAGAGAGAGAGAGAGAGAGAGAGAGACAGAGAGAGAGAGAGAGAGAGAGAGAGAGAGAGAGAAAGATTATTAAAATACATTTTCAATTATTATGTTTTAATACATTTCTGTCATGCTTTAAATATGTACATTATTTTGAAACCTATTTACTAGAAACCTATTTTTGAAACCCTTTATAATAATTGTTTTTAAATAAAATAAATACCTAGAAATATTGCAACTTAAACATGTGATTACAAATATATTTAAATGCATTACACATTTAAATAGGTTTAAATAGAAATTACATGAAAGTACATTTTAATTGTTCATAAATACTTTAACCATAT
The DNA here is from genome assembly GCA_027564155.1 of Gymnocypris eckloni scoliostomus. Taxonomy (NCBI): domain Eukaryota; kingdom Metazoa; phylum Chordata; class Actinopteri; order Cypriniformes; family Cyprinidae; genus Gymnocypris; species Gymnocypris eckloni. Next base: position 3,349,160 of record CM050413.1, on the reverse strand, counting down.
TCAAAAGACATTAGAAGCAATTATGAAATTAGATATAAAAATGTACTTAAGTCCTACTTAAGTGGGTAACACTTTCTGAAGTTCAGCAAATTGCATTTATTATAGACTTATATTATAATACATTTAAAGTTAATTGTATTTAACATGCTACTGTCTGAAAACATGTGTAATTCTTCTCATAAGGGAATATTTGCTGTGGTTTTGGGAAACCCAACTAAGCTGAAGACTATCCTGACTACTAACTAACCTTAATACAACACAAACCCGAACAACAACCCAAACCTACAAAACTCCAAAGCCACTTCATATCCCAGACGTTCCAGGTGTATTAATGCTATGTAGGTCATGTAACATACATGTGCGTGTTGATCCGGGTCACCGCACCGATCGAGTCAGACAGGACAATCTGGCTATCAGCCAATCAGAGTCAATGATTCCTCAGGAAGCTCAAAGACATTCACCGATCATGATGTTTTCCATAGTGAAGCGAGACCAACCCAGCACACATTATGTTCATTGCTTTAATGCAAGCTCGTGCACATGCGGTTTCATTCGAACGCACACAGAACGAGACAGGAACATGCTGCGGCTGTCTGTGTGTGACCGCCTGAGATTACACTTCCACACTGATGGATCCTGAAAGGTTGTGCAACTGTATTGATGTGTGCTTCGTGGGTCTGGTGCTGCTCTCGTCATGCTGAGTTATAGACTTTGTCTCGAATCTCCTAAACCAGCAGCAAGCAGCTGTGTTTACTGTGCTGTTGGTTTGAAGGTTGCATACTTCACATTTGTAATGGACTGCAATCTAGACATTACATTTAACAAATATGTTTTTAAAGCAGAAATTAAAGTAAAAATTATAATCCAGTACTTTACATGTGCTTTAGTATTGTCACGGAATGACTCCAGGAAATCAACGAAGATCCAGTTTAATTGTGGTTCAAACAATAATCGAAACACAAAGCAATTAAACCATAAAGTCAGAGTAACAGAAACACAACGTAACAGGTCCAATACTGCAGCAACAAAAGACAAAGTGAACGTGATATAAAAAGTGATGAGTTAATGACCTACAGATTTTGATCATCAGAACAGAAAGCAGGAAAAGGATCATGGGAAATTGAGTTCATGACAATAAGCAGTGAATGGGGAAAGGGCCAGTAACCAGACACTGTGACAAGTATGTTAGTCAACACATAAGTGTACTTTAAAACTTTGAAGCACTAAAATGTTTCATTTTACATTATTATGAAGTGCTCTTTTTAAAAGTGCATTTAAGTGTGTTAAAAAACAGAAAGTGTAGTGAATATTACCTACAAGCACAGTTTTTTTAATACCTTTTAAAATTAAGCACACTTAATGATGTACAGTACATTAACAGTTGCTTTACATTTTAGAAAAGGCGTACCGTTTTTGTCATATCTAGTGAGTAAAATTAAACATGCTCAGTTAGCTGGGAAAAGTGGTTACTCCAAATCACTCACAGTCTTTCTGGACAATTAGTTTATTTGTACTTTTATTTTTCAGGAAAATTCCGCGAGAAGGCATCCATCCTTCACAAAATTGCCAAAAAGAAATGCCAGGTGGAGGACTCAAATGGAGTTGCTGGTAAGTGGAAGTATAGAGATGAGGTAAATAACTTCACACAGTAAATGATGCACTGAACCTGCCTCTAGCTCTGTTAAATGTGCCATTGCAAATTAAATCCATTGATGAAGTAAACAAAAAACAGCTTTTTCCAATATTTTTCCTCCAATTTGATCAGGTACAAAAAGCTCATTAAGGTTACAAGTGCTTGCACACTTTTTAGAAATGAAAGGAAGTATCTTAATATAACTTAATCCCATAATACTGTTTGTGTGTTGAAGACACACATGGACTTTCATTTCAAGTGGGAAATTATGTTAACAGTTCCATATTAGCATATTAGCATCAGAAGCAGGGCAATTGAGAGCAGCTTCTTTGATGTGACCACATAACATCGTTAACCCTTTCAAACCCATCTGCTGCACTTTCTCTATTTTTGCCACTATTTCTACACGAACAAACCTACCGTGATCATACAATGGTTTTTTTAACATATGCATTGGTTAGAATGTGCTAAGCTTTCAGATACCTTAAACAACTGTTAAGTGCTATACTATGTAAAGGGAATTTGTGAAGGTTTGAATGGAAATATCTGGGAAGTTCAGCATTTTAATATCCAGGCCTGGTAAATGAACCTTCTACATTCTACAACTGTGGCGCTCATAGCGTGAGGTGCTGAAAAACAGCAGCTAAAGACTACAGTATGCTAGACCTGCCTGAGAAGGACTTATGACTATGAATGTGGTTCATTTGCTTTAATCTGGCCATTTAGTAAAGACAAACACACTTCACTTAATTCTTTTCTGTTTGTGTTACAGATAAAAATCTGCCGAACAGCTCAAGAGTCGAGGTGGATGTGACTCCACCGATGAACGGCACCGCTGGACAGGACGGAGAAACTGTGAGTCGTTGATGCTATAATAAAACAAACACGCACCATAATTGTTAACTAAAAAATAAAAAAAAAAGGTCAGCACTCTAAATATTATTTATTGAATTGAAGCAGGTGATAAAACAATATAGCTATATTTTGGCTGTCAACCAGTCGGTGCACTGCTTCTCAGGAATTATATACAAAACAACGAGAATAATCTGATGTTTATAATAAAACAGTCAGTTCACAAACTGCACTTCAATTCTATCTGAAACTACTACTATTACTACTACTAATAATAATAAAAGACAACAATAACAGGTCAGACATAAATGCAGTTCATAAATATTATGTCCAAGATAGAAAGGGGGAATAAATCATAAAAAGATGAGAGATTAAAATCCTTATTTAAGCCCAAAAGAGACATTGTGTTACGGGGACGACAAGACGAGAGGCGTGCGGATCCATTTGCAGGGCTTTATTAGGAGGCATGGTCAGAAACAAGCATGGGTCACACATTGGCAAACAGGTATATAAATGGCAAGACAGAGAGTAATCCTAGGGCAAGCGTAGGTCTGTGATCTGTGAACAATATCCAACAGGCAAGGCAGAGAGATAATCCAGGTACACGAGCAGGTATCAAAATACTAGGGCTAGGGCAAGGGCAAGGGCAGGGCAAGGCAGGGCAAGGGCAAGGGCAAGGGCAAGGGCAAGGCTATAACAACTGAGTGGGCTCTGTAGAGTAGCTATCGCTAGGATATACACTATACAATACTCGCCGATGACAGAGAGGAAGTCCAAGTTTATGTAGAGTGTGATCAGTGCAATCAGCTGTGTGATTAGTGCGATTAGCTGTGTGACGTTAGTGCAATGGGTTATGGGAAATGTAGTCTTAGGTGATGTGCAACCGTGTGGCACAGGAGTCCATGTGGTGAGCGAGTGACCTCTGGTGGTTAGTAACAGGGAGTGTATGGACAGGATTCGTGACAATTGTTTTTGTAAGAGTTTGATGTTGTCTATGTTGAATATCTCCATCACTGTTTCAATACCGGTGTATTTAAATGGTTCCCAACATACATTAATGGACATGAACATACTGGAGTAAATATATCACATTCTTTGTTCAGCATAGTATACAATATTTGATATCATACAAATAATTATATATATATATATATATATATATATATATATTGTTGATTTTTTGTGTTTTTTTAGCATTTCATTGCAGTGTACAGGAAAATGATGCATAATTCTGACATGGAAAACAACCTTGTATATATGTTTTTATTGTATTATTATTATTTTTCAATCATGCACATTATCAGACATATTTTCCAAATTCTGATATTGTTTGTAAGAAAACTTCGGACGAAATTCAAAATAAAATAAAAATAACGAACAAGCTTAAATAATCCCATATTTACGGACAGTGGTGTTATTGTTAACTAAAAATAAAAATAAAACAAACAAAAACTTGCACATATTTTAAGCTAGTTACCAAGCCAACATTTCTCACTTGTATATAAACATGACTAAAACTAACTAAAATAACTAAAACTATAATAAATAACAACTATATAGACATATAGTAAACTAAAAATGACAAAAACACAAATACCAAAACCTTGAACTAAATTTAAAATGAATAAATAAATAAATAAATAAAATGTAACAGTAAACAAATTCAAAATAATAACAAAAGGTATAATAATATTACAGTGATACTAAAATAAGACTGACGTGTGCTTGGTACTCAGCTCATTACACAGAAAGAGAGATTTAAAAAATAAAACAGGACAGAAAGTGGATCATAGCGCTGACTTTGGAAACAGAAGTGAAGGCCAAGTCACGGCAGGACTGCAGAAAACTCACGCTTATGATGAATCAATGGAAAACACATTATATCCTCCATCTCCCTCCCGCTGGCCTGTGTCTCCTCTCTCTCTCTCTCTCTCTCTCTCTCTCTCTCTCTCTCTCTCTCTCTCTCTCTCTCTCACACACACACACACACACACACACACACACACACACACACACACACACATGAAGCGCTCTCATCCTCTGCCCCCTGTTGGCACAGCAACATGGCATCAGAACAGATGGCGCAGCATGCATGCAGACCGAGAGACCCTCTCAATGTCACCCTGACAACCTGCTCAGGAGAACATCACTCGTGAACTTTAGATCAGCACAAACTGTCTCTTGTCACGAGCAGATGAGGGCTTTTACACATGGCTGGGTTAAAGGTCATCAATGGTCATGCATGTATTCACACAGTGCAGTTTATTTATTTACTCATTGAAGTAAAAGAGAGCACATTTGAATTGTAGATCTGATAGTGATGATCTGAACGGTTTTAATGTTTTAAATGTGATGTGACATGGAAAGTAAATGTGATATGGAAAGTAACGTGTAAACTGCGTTAGCTTCAGTTTTGCTCTACACTGCAAAAACAAAAGTATTAGTATTTAGTATTTACTTGAGAATCAAAATGACTACAGATATTAAGTCGTATAAACAATTATTGAAAAAAGGTAAAACAAGTAATTGTGATTAAAACGAGGACAAATGTCTACCAGTGGGATCAAAAAAAATAAACTTAATTCAAAGATAAACTAGTTGAATTGAGTTTATTTGACACAAAAAGTATCAATAAACACTGTTACAACTTTATTGTCATGATAACAATAAAGTTGCAGTAACTTATTTCTATTTTGGTCCTTGCTTTAAAATAAAGTTTGTTTTTTATTACCATATTGACAGATATTTGTTCTTGTTTTAAATATAAACTCACTAAACTCACTATTTGTCAGAAAACATGACTTATCTTAAGTAATTTTGTGAAATTAAGTAATATTACCTCATTAAGTAATTTTGCTTTCTCAGGTAAAATTATCTTGAAAACAAGACAAATTCAAGATACTTGTACTTCAGATGCAACGAAGTCTTCTTTTCTGAGGAAAGGAACAAAATCAAGTATTATCTTATGTTTTAAACAAGAGGGAATATCTGTCAATGGAGAATTAAAACTTGTTTTCCCTTTGAATTAAGTTGATCTTGTTAAGCCCATTGGGATAAATTTGTTTTAATCATAAACTCAGTTATTTTGATAATTTTTTGCAGAAAACGAAAGCTCTTATTTTATATAATTTTGCTTCTCGTTTAAATGTATCTTCATTTAAGAATCTTTAGACATTTGCACTGGAAAACAAATCAAAAATACTGTGGGAGTACATATATGATATATCCAAGAGATGGATGAGTTTGTTTCTTCATCAGATTTGGAGAAATGTAGCATTGCATCACTTGCTCACCAATGGATGCTCTGCAGTGAATGGGTGCCGTCATAATGAGAGTTCAAACAGCTGATAAAAAACATCACAATAATCCACAATTAATCCACACCACTCCAGTCCATCAGTTAATGTCTTGAGAAGACAAAAGATGAAACAAATACATCGTCAATAAATTGTTTTAAATAATGTATGAGTCCATAATCCATAATAATACTTCCTCCAGTGAAAAAGTGGTCTGGTCTGAATCAGGAGAGACTTATGCACATATCAAGCACCGTTTACAAGACAAAACAGTCCAGAACAGCCCTAAAATATGTGGCTGGCTTTTGATGAGAGACAACAGGAGATGGACTTTTTAACTGGAGGAAGCGTTATTGTGCAACACACAGGTCATTTCAATCTATGTTATAGCAAATGTTTTTATTATATAAACACAATTCTCATTTTACATTTAGTCATTTACTTTTATCCAAAATGACTTACAAATGGGGACAATGGAAGCAATCAAAAACAACAAAAGAGCAATGATATGCAAGTCCTATAACAAGTCTTAATTAAATTAATGTAGTACACGTAGCAAAGTTTTTTAAATTATGTAATAAATAAAAATAAATAAATAAATAATAGAAAAAGAATAGAGCAAGCTAGTATGCTATAATAAATAAAAATAAAATAAATAGATAGAATACGAAAATATTAGAAAAGCTAGTATTAGTTATTTATTTTCATTTTTTAAGAAAATAAGCATTTATTAAATTAATAGAGTGCAAGTCCAAAAAGGGGCAAGTTAGAGAGTCAAATAAAGATGGAAGAGATGTGTTTTAGTCGTTTCTTGATGATGGCTAAGGACTCTGCTGCTCGGATTGAGTTGGGCAGGTCATTCCACCGGGAGGGAACATTTAATTTAATTTTGACAGCAATATAATGTAAATTCAAACATACAATCCACCCCACTTTCCTGCAGCACTGCAGCTTTAAATTCATGCTATTTTAATTCAGATAGGAGGTCATGTTGTGACGTATCGATCTGCCATTGGTAACACGGTTTCATGTGATGCAAGTTCACCAAGCTTGAATTTTGAAATGCAGCGAAATACGAAAACCTTTAGCACGGGCAAATTAAAGAACACAGGCGCAACATCTCATTTACAACCCAAATTATTATTATTTAAATTTGAAATCACATGAGCCAATATTTTCTTCACAATAGAACATAGATAACAGAACACATGTTTAAATTGAGAAATTGTACACTATGTTCCTGTGTGGCTCAGTGGTAGAGCATTGCGTCAGCAGCGCAAAAGGTTGTGGGTTCGATTCCCAAGGAACACACTTACTAATGAAAATGTATAACCTGAATGTAATTGTAAGTCGCTTTGGATAAAAGCGTCAGCTAAATGCATACATGTAAATTTAAATGTATCCACTAAATTAGCTCATTTCAAATTTGATGCCTGTTACAGGTCTCCAAAACGTTGGCATGGGGGTAACAAAGGGCTGAAAATGCAAGATATTTTTAAAAGATTCAGCTGAGAGAACATCTAACAACTAATTAAGTGAATTGACATCAGGTCTGTAACTTGATTAGCTATACAAGGGATGTCTTAGAGAGGCAGAGTCTCTCAGAAGTAAAGATGGGCAGAGGCTCTCCAATCTTTGAAAGAGTGCATATAAAGATTGTGGAATACTTTAAAAACAATGTTCCTCATTGTCAAATTAAAAGTCTTTGCAAATCTCATAATCTACAGTGCATCACATCATCAAAAGATTCTAGAAACTGAATCTGATGACAACTGACAACACTGCATCAGTCATCGGCATGATTCTGTCATTGACATTACTAAATGGGCCCAGGAATACTTACAGAAACCACCATCAGTAAACATAATCTGCCGCAATCTGGAGATGCCAACTAAAGCTCTATCATGCAGAAAGGAAGCCATATGTGAACATGATCCGGAATTGCCGTCATGTCCTGTGGGCTAATGCTCATTTAAAATGGAGTGTTTAAAGTGAAAAAGTGTTCTTTGGTCAGACGAGTCCAAATTTGACATTCTTGTTGGAAATTACGGACGCCGTGTCCTCCGAGCTATAGAGGAGGGAGACCTTCCAGCGTGCTATCAGTGTTCAGTTCAAAAGCCAGCATCTCTGATGGTATGGGGGTGCATAAGGTAGTTGTTAGTCGACACATCAAAATAAATGCACTTCTTTAAAATACAACAAAAGATTATTTAAACTACTGAAGATAATAAAAATGTACTAACTCTACAGTTTTTTATATACTTTTTAAGATTTGAAGTACACGACAAGTGCACATTCACTACAGTTAAGAACAGTTATTTTTCACAATGGTAAACATTTCATCATTGTTCTGCATCTAGTGTAAATGTCAGTGTGATGAATGATCTACTTAAATTAAGCTGTCAAAAGGACTTAAATGCAATTTCTACAACTTTTTAAACAACTTTTGAACATATAAGTTAAGTTTCTTTCATCTGTTGAGCACAAAAGATTATATTTTGAAGATTGTTGGTAATCAAGCAGCTGACGACAGCCATTAACTTCCACAATATTTTTTTCTGTCTGGTTGCCAACATTCTTCAGAAAATCTTCTTTTGTGCTCAACAGAAGAAAATCATTCATACAGGTTTGGACCGACTTGAAGGTGAGTAAATGATGAAAGGATTTTCATTTTTGGGTGACCTGTTTCTTTAAGGTTCTGGTTAGGTTTCGGATTATGTTGTTTATTCTACAAAGTCAGTACGGTTCTGTTTGACGTCTGCTGTTAGCATTGCATTTGATTCCAGACTGATCACGCATCGTCATAAACTCTCCTCCGTTAGGAATCGGCTCTTAAACACATAGCTCATCACCATAGTAACCACTCCACCTCACTTAAAGGGAAACACAGACACATTCTGATTATTTGCTTTTACACTGATTGTCTACCACACTCACTGTACTCTCCCCACACTCAGTGCATCTGTTTCTGAGCAGCCTGAAGAGAGAAATGGTGAGAACGCTGGAGACAGGAGGCGCTTCTCAGTAAGCTTGCGTGCTTGTTTCTGCTCCGTCTGAGCGGCTTCATCGCAGCGGTGATGCTGAGGTGTCTGACAGAGCGTCTCTGAGGATCTGCATTCACTATAACACACCACAGATACACACTGCAGAAAGACCCCAGCACTTGACTGGTGTTTTATGGGTATATAGTGGTGCTATTTTAGTATCTTTGAGAAACTAGTATAGTTTTTATTAATATTTTGAATATTTTTTATTATATTCTTAGTTTTTGCTTTAATCTCAACAAAGTGATTTTGTTTCAGTGTTTTTTTTAGCATCATTGACATACTTATTGTAGTGTTGGGTCAGAGGAGTGCGGATCCATTTGCAACTTTTAATAAGAAAATAGCAGAGTCAAACAGGCAGAGATCAACCAATGGCGACAGAAACAACAAGGACAATGCAAAAGAGTAAACAGTAACAGAGTGAGGGTCGGGACAGGCAGCAGAGAATCACAATAGGTTAAACAGTCCAAGATAATAAACGAGAGATCAAATAGGCATGGATAAACGCTCAGAAATGTTAGCCATGGCAAAACAAGACTTCTCGAAAACTAAGAGTCTGGATACAGCTTATACAAGGAAGCTAAGTGGAAACACCTGTGCCAGTAATCAGTCCCAGGTACGGGGTTTGGGAAATGGAGTCCATGAACGCTAATACTCAGGAGAGGGTGCCCTCCGGTGGCGATCGGAGAGAGCCACAGAGGCCTGATTTGTGACACTTATAGTTGTTATTAATGTTTTGAATTAGCTTATATTTCAGTTTTCATTTACATTTTAGTTCAATCTGTAGCAATTTTGTGTTTGTCATTTTTATTAGTTTGTTTTTTATGTATTTATTTGGTATAAGTATGTCTATTTTAAAATTGTATTTTGATTTAGTTTAATATATCAAGTTAGGTTTTATTTTATGTCAGGTAACATTAATTGTATTACATTTTTATGGTTTAAATGTAAGTTAACTATAATAACTTGTGTGTTTTTGTCATTTTTATTATTACAATACAAGTTTATATTTAGAAACGTTTTAGCTAAATTTGTTTTAAATAAACAAATTGTGTCTATATATTTATGGTTTTATCATTTTTATTATTGTTATAATACAAAAATAATAATTTAATTTAATAATTAAATTGTGAAACTCGTGTATTAAATAAATGCAATGCACACAGACTGATTTTAGCTCACATTTAACAAAAACCTACCAATTCACTATCTCAACAAATTAGAATATGCAAATCAGCTAATCAACTCAAAACACCTGCAAAGGTTTCCTGAGCCTTCAAAATGGTCTCTCAGTTTGGTTCACTAGGCTACACAATCATGGGGAAGACTGCTTATATGACAGTTGTCCAAAAGACAATCATTGACACCCTTCACAAGGAGGGTAAGCCACAAACATTCATTACCAAAGAAGCTGGCTGTTCACAGAGTGCTGTATCCAAGCATGTTAACAGAAAGTTGAGTGGAAGGAAAAAGTGTGGAAGAAAAAGATGCACAACCAACCGAGAGAACCGCAGCCTTATGAGGATTGTCAACCAAAATCGATTCAAGAATGTGGGTGAAGGAATGGACGGAGGCTAGGCATCAAGAATCACCACACACAGACGTGTCAAGGAATTTGGCTACAGTTGTCGCCAGAGGCGTCTTACCTGGAGAAGAAGAACTGGACTGTTGCCCAGTGGTTCAAAGTACTCTTTTCAGATGAGAGCAAGTTTTGTATTTAATTTGGAAACCAAGGTCCTAGAGTCTGGAGGAAGGGTGGAGAAGCTCATAGCCCAAGTTGCTTGAAGTCCAGTGTTAAGTTTCCACAGTCTGTGATGTTTTGGGTTGCAATGTCATCTGCTGGTGTTGGTCCATTGTGTTTTTTGAAAACCAATGTCACTGCACCCGTTTGCCAATAAATTTTGGAGCCCTTCATGCTTCCTTCTGCTGACCAGCTTTTTAAAGATGCTGATTTCATTTTCCAGCAGGATTTGGCACCTGCATACACTGCCAAAATCACCAAAAGTTGGTTAAATGACCATGGTGTTGGTGTGCTTGACTGGCCAGCAAACTCACCAGACCTGAACCCTATAGAGAAAACCTGGGCTTCCATACCACCTCAGCAGTGCCACAAACTGATCACCTCCATGCCACGCCGAATTGAGGCAGTAATTAAAGCAAAATGAGCCCCTACCAAGTATTGAGTACATATACAGTAAATGAACATACTTTCCAGAAGGCCAACAATTCACAAAAAAAAAAATTGTATTGGTCTTATGAAGTATTCAAATTTGTTGAGATAGTGAATTGGTGGTTTTTGTTAAATGTGAGCCAAAATCATCACAAATAAAAGAACCAAAGACTTAAACTACTTCAGTCTGTGTGCATTGGATTTATTTAATACACGAGTTTCACAATTTGAGTTGAATTACTGAAATAGATTAACTTTTCCACGACATTCTAATTTATTGAGATGCACCTCTATCTATCTATCTATCTATACATATTAACTAAAATAATATAAAAGGTAATATAATTATAATAAAACTTTAGATAAAATGATAATTTAACTAAATACAAAATAAAAAAGTAAAATATTATTTTTTATTTAATTCATGTTTATTTTGAGCGTTTTTTAATAGTTTTTTTTTGTTTGATGATAATAACCCTGGTCGTAGCTGAATTTAAATATGGCATGTTCTGACAAAAGCTCCTCCATCCCACAGGATTTACATGAGCTTTAATTGGAGAAACAGGAGCCCAGTCTAATGTGTCGGAGCTGTTTGTGTGTGTTGGGGATAATTGGAAATGTTCACATCTCACACATTATCTCTGATCAGGGTGAAGAGGATGATGAGGAAGATCAGCCTCTGAGCCTGTCGTGGCCTGAGTCCAAACGCAAGCGCTTCATATATCTCGTCATCCTGCCCATAATCTTACCTCTGTGGATCACGCTGCCGGACGCCCGGAAGCCCGTGAGTTTCTGACTAGTGTTTGATGCAGATGTGAGAACTGTGATTAACCGTGAGATGGTTCTCGTGTGTTTTTCTTCAGAGTTCCAAGAAGTTTTTTCCCATTACTTTCCTGGGAGCGATTTGCTGGATTGCAGGATTCTCCTACCTGATGGTGTGGTGGGCTCATCAGGTTAGATCGGATACCAGACACAACTAGTTCACACCAGGGCTGTTTATATCTTTATTCAGAACATCTGAACTTATTTATCCATTTGTTGAATATTTAAAAATTGCTAATATTAAAAAAGGCTACTTGCAGATAATATACTAAGCTATTTAAGTGACTTAAAGAAAGACACTTTTGTGACTGTTTCTGAAAAAACTTAAGTACATTTAAAAAAATTGAGCTTTGTAATAATGTAAAATCAAAAGTTTTCCTGTAAAGTGCATTTTCAAATAAAATAAAATCAAATACAATCAAATCAATTGTATTGTCACATCACCAGAGCACATGTGCCTTGGTGAGTGAAATTATTGAGAGCGTGCTCCAGACAGTGCAGAAACAATTTTCATATAAACAGTACATACTTACAGACTTATACAGATGACAATGTGAAAATACACATACATATACTCAGTACACACAGTGTACTATTAGACATACTTACAGTGATCAATACACATTATACACAGTATGTACACATTCTACATTATGTACACATATATACACACAATAATATGCAAAGGTGCAACAGATTATACATAAGCCGGATATGCAATGTCATGGATGTGCATATATCCATATATTTGAAATGCAATATTTTGAAACTTCATTATTTCAAATGTTTAATTGTCACGTGTATGCCTTGGTTTCTGTGTATTTTTGGTTCTTTCCATTGTGACCTAGTTTTCCCGTGTTGCCCGATTATGTCATTATGTTCACCTGTGTCTCATTAGTCCCAGTGTCTAAATACTCTGTTTCCTTCTAATTGTGTTTTGTCTTGGTTTACATTTATGTTTGGCTGATTTCAATGTGTACCTGTGGCTTTTGCATACAATTTTGTTTCTAAATGTTCTCCTTCATTGTGCGCTTGTCTCCCAACAACCAAACCTGTAACATTAATAGCATTTAATATAATTTGTAATGCAACTAAGTAGAAATGGCATTACATTATAGTTGAATTTATCATAAATGCTTGTCGGTCCATTCAGCAATACTTGCACCATTTAAAAAAAAAAGAAAAAAAGATTCAGAAATTACTTATAAAGATGTACTTAAGCCCTACTTAAGTGGGTTAAAACATTCTAAAGTTCAGTTTGTTTGATGTCATGGAGTCTTTTAAATTCTCGACACAGCTGTGAAATAATCTTCCACTGGCAGTGTGTTATTTATGTTGAGCAGAATGGTGATTTGAGGCCATATTTTTCTGATTGTTTAGTGCCAATATCTCTGCAGGTTGGAGAGACTATAGGAATCACAGAGGAGATCATGGGACTGACGATTCTAGCGGCAGGAACCTCCATCCCTGATCTGATCACCAGTGTCATTGTGGCCCGAAAGGGTCTGGGAGACATGGCAGTGTCCAGCTCTGTGGGCTCCAACATATTTGACATTACTGTGGGGTACGGTTTATGTTTTTATAAAATAAATGTATACTTTTCTTCAGTAAGCATACGTTAAAAAGTGACAGTCATTTTTTTTATAATGTTATAAATATTTATATTTCAAGTAAATGCTGTTCTTTTTTTAACTTTCAATTCAACAAAAATACCGAAAAATAAAATGTCACAGTTTCCACAAAAATATTGTGCAGCACAACTGTTTCCAACATTGATAATAATCAGAAATGTTTCTTGAGCAGTAAATCAGCATATTAGAATAATTTGTGAAGGACCATGTGACACTGAACACTGGAGTAATGATGCTGAAAATTCAGCTTTGGTCACAGCAAGAAATGACATTTTACTGTATATTCACATTGTAATGAGGATGACGAAGAAGTCAGGGTGGCGAAACATGGTTTATTGTCCCACAATTGTCACGAGAGAGATGAGGTCGAGGGTTTTTAATAATACAATTAAACAAAAGAACAAAAACCACCCGAAGGGGAAAAAACAAGCAGGCAGGCAGGCAGAAGACTGGTGCACAGTCAAACGTGACACACTCTATCAAAGACAACGGATTAGCACAGGACTGCATACACCAGGAGGCTAAATAGGGAGACAAACGAGGGTAACGAGGGAGACACAGGTGGAGCCACTGAAACAATGATTAGGTAACAAGATGGGAGGGCATAGACAATAGACATGGGAGCACATGGCACCAACAACAAACAACAAGCCATGTGTTCAACACACAGAGACATCTGGTGGCCAGCCCGGACACACCAGCAGGACCATGACAACAATATAACAAATATAAGGCCGTCTGGCACAGTGCCAATGTCAACACATAAAACACACCCGTCCAATACTGTCTGTGCTCCCTCTGGAAAAAAAAACCTCCCCAGTCAGGTGTGGGATCTGCTTAAAAGCTGTCTCTGCCAATCTCTGGACTTAGAGACAGGTGTTAGTTATTTTGCACTTGACCTCCTTATCTCATCTCATCTCTGCACTCGTGCACTCTACGCCCCCCTTGCCACACACATAGAAAACACTGCACCACTGCACTGATACGCCTGAAGGAGGGAACGGAGACATAACATCAGAGTGACTGACATAATGGGATCTCGCCCGAGAGCCCAATCAACTTTGAGTGTTAACAAAAGCATTTTGTTTCGCCATGCACACCCTGCTCCGCCAGCGTGGGTATAAAAGGAGAGCGCATGCAAACGCAATTTCAGTCTCCCGTCCAAAGCCTGTAAGCTGACAGCCGCTCTCGCGGCCAAAGCCTATAATGCTGCGGGCCAGGCAGCCTCTGCCCTGCACACCATGGCTATCCTGCAGGTTCACCAAGCCAAGGCACTCAAACAGGTGCACGAGGGTAGTACCGACCCGGGGTTGATGCAGGAGCTGCGCACGGTGACTGACTTCGCTCTACGAGCGACGAAAGTCACAGCGCGGTCCCTCGGGAAGGCGATGTCCACCATGGTGGTCCAGGAAGGCCATCTCTGGCTCAACCTGGCAGAGATGAAGGACGTCGACAAGGCACGCTTTCTCGATGCCCTCATCTCCCAGTCAGGGCTATTCGGCGACACCGTCGAGGGCTTTGCCCAGCAGTTCTCGGCGGTACAGCAGCAGACCGAGGCGATCCAGCACATCCTGCCCCAATGTGACGCACCATTCACCACAGCCCTTAATTCATCGTACCCAAGAAAGGTGGTCAACAACCAATCCTGGATCGGCGAGTCTTGAACCTGGCTTTGTACAAGGTCCCGTTCAAGATGCTAATGCACAGGTGCATTATCAAATGCATCCAGCCCCAGGATTGGTTTGCAGCGATCAACCTGAAGGACGCTTACATTCATGTTTCGATCCTTCTGTGACACAGACCATTCCTACGGTTTGCGTTCGAGGGTCGGCAATGGTAGTTCAGGGTCCTCCCCCTCCGGCTCTCTCTGTCTCCCCGTGCCTTTACGAAGTTCGTAGAGGGCGCTTTTACCCCGCTACGGGAAGTAGGCACCAGGGTCCCCAACTACCTCGACGATTGGCCTACCTTGGCCCAATCCAGAGAGCAGTTGTGCGATCACAGGGACTTGGTGCTTCGGCACCTCAGCCAGTGGGGCTTCGGGTCAACTGGGAAAAGAGCAAGCTCTCCCCTATGCAGATAATCTCTTTTCTCGGTGTGGCGTTAGACTCGGTGAGTATGACGGCATGCCTCACGGACGAGCATGCCCAAGCAGTGTTGAACTGCCTGAGTTCCTTCAGAGGCAGGAATGTGGTATCACTGAAACAGTTTCAGAGGTTTCTGGGGCATATGGCATCCGCAGCTGCAGTCACGCCGCTCGGGTTGCTTCATATGAGACCACTTCAGCATTGGCTACACTCCCGAGTCCCGAGGTGGGCATGGCGCCGCGGTACACTTCGAGTGAACATCACCCAGCACTGTCACCATTCCCTCAGCCCCTGGACGGACCATGCCTTTCTACGGGCCGGGGTGCCCCTAGAACAAGTGTCCCGGCATACTGTTGTCACACCAGATGCCTCCAGCACGGACTTGGGGCGCTACATGCAACGGGCAGGCAGCCTCGGGGCTCTAGACAGGGCCCCGACTGCTTTGGCACATCAACTGCCTAGAGCTGTGGGCAGTGCATCTAGCCCTACGGCAGTTCTGGCCACTGCTGTTGGGCAAGCACGTGCTAGTCCGCACGGACAATACTGCGTCTGTCTCGTATATCAACCGGTTGGGGGGTATACGATAACACCACATGTCACAGCTCGCCCGCCATCTCCTCCTCTGGAGTCACATGCATTTCAAGTCACTGCGCACTGTCCACATCTCGGGGAAGCTCAATCGTGCGGCCGATGCGCTCTCACGACAGCTCACATTCCCTGGAGAGTGGCGACTCCATCCCGAGACGATTCGGCTGATCTGGAGTCGATTCGGGGAAGCTCAGGTGGACCTGTTTGCTTCCCATGAGTCCTCCCACTGCCAGCTTTATTTTTCCCTGACCGAGGGCCCCCTTGGCACAGACGCACTGGTACACAGCCGGCCTCAGGCCTTACGCAAGTATGCGTTTCCCCCAGTGAGCCTACACGCACAGACACCGTGCAAGCTCAGGGAGAACGAGGAGCATGTCCTGCTGGCCGCACCGCTTTGGCCCACCCGGACCTGGTTTGCGGAACTCATTTCCCTCGCGACAGCACCTCCCTGGCGCATTCCTCTGAGGAAGGACCTCCTCTCTCAGTGGCTCGGCACCATATGGCACCCGCGTCCAGATCTGTGGAACCTCCATGTGTGGCTCCTGGACGGGACGTGGCAGACTTGAGCGGTCTACCACTGGCAGTGGTAGAGACCATCATTCAGGCTAGAGCTCCTTCAACAAGGCAAACCTACGCACTGAAATGGAGTCTGTTTGCGAACTGGTGTTCTTCTCGCCGAGAAGACCCCTGAAGATGCACGATTGGAGTAGTGCTTTCTTTCCTGCAAGAAAGGTTGGAGCGTAGGCTGTCACCCTCCACCTTGAAAGTGTATGTGACCGCTATCGCGGCCCACCACGATGCAGTGGACGGCCGGTCCCTGGGAAAGCATGATCTCATCGTGAGGTTCCTGAAGGGTGCCAGGAGGATGAATCCCTCCACATCACCCCTTGTGCCCTCTTGGGACATCTATATCGTCCTGGCTGGACTTCAGAGGGCAAGATCTGACCACGGGCTGAAGGTCTGACGGCAGGACGGGGTGACTGAGACACCTCTTAATGAGAATATAACTTATCCACGAGCACTGCTTCAGTGTGCTGAAAGCCCAAGCACGAGACACAGCGATCGTGAGCATCAGATGAATCCAAGAAACAACCAAATCCAGAAATACACGAGTGGGAAACCATCTTTAAAAATATGCCCGTCGCTCGTTGAGCTTTTAGATTTGCTCTTTCAGAGGAAAAACACTCTTTTTGATAGTGCTGAAGCATGCATGGGGAGGTCGCAGCAAGACCGCAGAATGGAAAGCTGGACAGCAACCTCCGCTGATGCGCCATAACACCAACACTCAAGACTGTCTCGTAGACACTTGTGGAAATTCAGTCTTCCTAGAAGGCTCGGCTTTTAATTGCTTTTAAAAGCTATTTAAAACTTTTATTTTAATTTAAATGCAATGAATATACAGTTGTCTGAAAATGTTACATTAATTACGCACACAAATATATATTTTGAAAGTATGTTATTTCTGTATTTCATTATACTGTATAATGCATTAAGCAGTTCACTGGGTTTTGTATCAGATCTTGAGCTTTGTACATTTATTGTTTCCCAGGTTACCGCTCCCATGGCTGCTGTACTCCATTATCAACAGTATGAGCCCGGTTCGGGTGAGTAGTAACGGTCTGTTCTGCGCTATCGTGCTGCTCTTCATCATGCTCCTCTTCGTCCTCATCTCCATCGCCGCCTGTAAGTGGAAGATGAGCAAACTGCTGGGCTTCATCATGTTCCTGCTCTATCTCGTCTTCCTGGTGGTCAGCGTCTTGTTGGAGGACAAGGTCATCGTCTGCCCCATCTCTGTCTGACGTCTCGTCTCATTTACACACACCGGCATGAAGCTAAAACCACGTTCCTGCTGACTTTACCTCACCTCTGTAGTCATTTATTTTCTTATGACAGTTCCCAGCCTCCTTCACACTTCATCTAACACTCTGCGTGTGTTTATGGGGTTTTACACACTTAAAAACATGCTTTAATATTAAACATTTTCTTGGTTTCCAATAAAATATCTAAACATCCTTAAAGAACATTACTAAACTGTGTACTTCAGAAGCAAAACTCGTTTTCAGGGAAAATGTCTTGACTTGCTTTGATATGGTCTAATTTTAAGCTCAAACTTCATTAAGTGTTCTTAAAACAAAAATCATTTGGCAGTAATTAATTATATATGAAGATATATTCTAAAAAAAAAAATCCTGTGCAAATATCTGAGGATTCTTAAATTTATTGAGCGTGGAAATGTCTTCAGAAAAGTATGTGAGATATTAAGTGCTGTTTTCTTGAATGAATGAATTTTAGTATCACTGAGAAACTAGTGTAGTTTGTATTCACATTTTTCAATCAGTTTATATAATTTTTTTATTTTACTTAAAAGTTTGAGTCTTTTTATGAATCTTTATTTGAGTTTTAGTTATTTACGTACATCAAGTTAGACTAAATTAAAATGATAAATGTTGCCTAGCCAACATAAAAAGCTTGTCTATTTTATTTAATTTAACCTTTATTTTATGTCAAGTAATGGAAATGTGTTATGGTTTTAGTTTTTGTTTCAGTTTTAGTTAACTACAATAACCCTGGTTTATGCTTAAAGCAATATGATAAATAATACAAAAAATAATCTTGTTTTGTAATCTTGCTATAAAAACAAGTATTAATTTAATAATAATGTAAACTTTTTTTTGCTCCACTCATTGAAGTGACATTGATCATACGAGACGATGCTAAACTAGAGCTGTAATTGGTCGATATCTCTTGAACAGAATCTTTTGAACTGGATGAGATTCATCAACACAGTGTTAAAACATTTACACAGATTTGAGTTTGTTCTTCTTTATTTTCAAGAAACATGCTCCGCGTTTGTGGTCAAAGCGTTCAGAATGAGCTCTGATTATTTGTTGGTAGTTTGAATCCCTCTGTAGGGAGCAGTGAGGATTTCTGCAGACAGACGCTGTGATTATAGCAGGCAGCGTTTGCTCATTTCTCAGTCTCTGTAGGCCGTTTGTTCACGCTGTGAATGTGCTGCACTGATGATTAATCGCTGGTGTGGAGCAATTATTCCATGATATGATATATTGTGTCCAAAATTATTTTCACTTTGCATGAGCTGATGGCCATTGATCCTTTTCTGATTTATTATTTTCTTTCTATTACATTTATATGCTAATAACATCTTAAGAACATGAAAATTAAACCAACTTTCTTGTGGTAAAGTAAATAGAAGTATTGCGTATTCTGCATGCTCAGCGATTACTGTATGTTTTTTAATGGGTATTATTTATTTTTTTTGATGTTGAATGTTGTTCAAACACCTTCTGAAATATTGCAGCTCTTTAGTTTGGTTTGACTTCAGTTCACGGTGAAAGTAAACGTGTTAAAAGTATTGACAGCCTCTCCATTTGAAACCGTGGCAAATAATATACTGAAGGTTTGTATGGATCCAGGGTGACACACAGGAATGTTTCTGTAAAGAAGACACTGATTACTTATAAGATATGATCAATTTTTGTGTATATTTCTTTAAATGTTGCCTGTATGTCAAGAGGCCAAGTAGCCAGATACATAGAATTTGAACATTATGTCATCCTTTCTTCTATCCTTTCATTTATTTTGTATTTATTTTATATATAGCTTGTTCATTTAATAGCAGTGATTTGAGCTGCTGTATTGATTGTAAAAAAAATAATGACTTGCTGCCTCATTCACACCGAAGGAGACTACAATTACTGCATGTTGCTTCCCCAATCATTATTATTCACCCATTTATAGAAAAAATCATGTTGAATAATATTACAAACACGAGGGAAATGTGTAGTTGCTTATAGTCTGTAGTTAAGTGTTAAAACCTAGAAAACATTAGACATATATCACACTCCCAGCAGCTAAAACCACGTGCAGTGATTTCCCTCAATAGTTCACACTGCATGTATTTGGATTGAAACCAGATCGGAGACGGTTTAGTGACGTGCTAGAAAATAAATTTTCAAGTAAGCAATTTATGCATGAAAATGTGTAGTCTATTACTGTAAGATTCAAAGACAAAATATTTGCATAATGATTTGCCTAACAAATAGTTATTTGGTAACGAACGAGTGTTAATGTGCTAGCGCTTTCTAAACTGATTCTAGAGACGTTAAAACACGAGCATTTATTAAGAGTAGAGCGATCCATGTTACACTAAAGGTGCTTTGGACTCGATCTTTGTAATCTGTACAGACACACATGTAGTGCATTTACTAACTAATAGAGAACTCACTGATCAAGTATATTCATGATTCATACACTAGCACTTATTCCAACAGTGATTTTATTTGTGTTTTTGGCGACAGAAAATCTGACCGCAGCTGCTGTGCATGTATACCTTGACAAATACTGCCCTCTAGTGTGTAGTAGGACTTTATTTTTGTAATGTGTAAACAAAGGCCTGTCGTTGTGCTGACAAGGATAGTGTATTTCATCCCTAAAAATAAGTATTTAGTACAGCAAAAGAGACCGAGAAGCATTTCTAAGTTCAGTGCATGTGTTTGCCTGCTCACAAAGAAAAGATTCAACGACAGGCCTTGGTTTACACATTACAAAAATAAAGTCCTACACATTAGTTCAGAAGAAGCTCTCATTCAGATTGCTGAATGTGTTTTTCCGTTTCAGCGGTCCTCAGGTGAAATCTTGTAAGGGTTTGAATAGTTTTCTGAACCAATAAAACTGATGAGAGTGAATATCAACAGGTCTGGACTGAGCAAAGCAATGTGAGAATGTGTATTAAATATACGAATGTGGAGCTATAGATCTGAACTAATGTGATTTATGATCAATAAACTGAGAAAAAATGTAATTCTCAAACATTGAAAGGTTTTTAATAAAAACTGATGAGAAAGGAGATAAAAATACTGATATAAGCAGTATATATGTAGCTGTTTGGAAATGTATTTAAACTGGAATTCAGATAAATATGCATCAGTAGTAGTTTTCTATCCATACTTGTTACACCATAGTATTTATTAATTTCCCAAACTAGCATCTGCTTGTCTTAATGTTAATATATTTTATTTTATATATGTATTTTGTCTAAAATAAGAGGGCTGCACACACTGTTCAAGTGCCCCTGCTTTATTCTGTGCTTGCTTTCTGACAGGGTATGGATTATGATGATTAACTTTCATTTGTAATTTTGTTTTGTATCAAACAGCATTATTAATATGCACTTTGTTTAATTATTGTTTGTTCACTCCTAATGAGGCTGAAGTTGAATGTTTGGCCTGAATTTACACAAATCTGGAGTTGCTAAATGCTGGATTTTCTCAATTTTTACACTTACGCATACAAAAGTGAAAGTGAAAAAGAGTGAGAACGCTGTTTCTGTTCACCTTTTCTGGCTTCATTTTTTAGCATTTGTAGATGGACCTGTTTCTGTCTCCACCGTTGTCTTTCTTCATAAAACTGCACTTTTGTACTGAATGACGAGATTCATGCCTGAATATAGACACGGCATGTCAGCAATTACTCCATCACTCTGTTAAACTTCCCATTCCACTAGTGTTCATGTGAGTCACTTCAAATGTACATATATACAGAAGCTAATAAGAGAAACTGTAAATGCAAAGTATGTAATAAAATAAATAAAGGCAAAATATAAGGGCAGGCTGTCCGTGGTGAATTAAGTTGTTCATGCAATTAGCAGCTACAAATATATAAAGCTGAAATAAAGTTGAAGCACACCGACAGGATTCTCACTTTTCTTTATTCTACAAATGTAATATGCAAGAAATGTAAGTGTGATAACTTGTTCCTCGCACAATAATCAGATGGAGACGTGATGGCTGTTTCCAACAATGTGACAAGCTTTATTTAAGTTCTCTACCACAACCCATTGGTACATACGGGTATTTTGTTCAATACGTTATGCTAAACCATCCTTTTATTCACCCATGAACATAGGGCCATTAACAACTAAAACTTGTAGTTGGTTTACTCCTAAAACAAAACAGAAATAATAATTACTTTGGAACATCACATTTACCAAATTACTACATTCTCCCCCCTTTAAAGATAACAACACCAACCAACTACTTTTCAACATAACCTGTTGTTACATTAAGGTTTTAACTTTCTTTTATTTATTTTTTTTCACGACACAAAGTCTTCTAAGTGTTTGGGATTTTGAACAGTCCTTTGGGACCTACGCACCTCTGGGAATAAACTCAGGGTTTCCCTTTCAACAGTCCCTGGTTGGTTCTGAGAACCCAGATGCACTGGTACTGTCACAACATCTCTATCAACAGAGTCCATCCCACTGCATACTGATATGTCTAAGGAAACATCCCCACACACCTTCTCTTTTGACTCCAAATCTTCCAACTCCTGAGAGAGAATCTGATCCATATGACTGCGCATTGTTTTGCCATCTCCAAGCATGAACTGGTACGAGAGAGGGCCTGTCACTTTGGCAATGAACCCAGGAATCCACTTCGGTCCATAACTTTCAAGTTTCTTGTCAAATCCGGCATCACCAACTTGAAAACTCCTTACTTGCCATTTGTTGTCATGCTGCTGCTTTTGTTTGCTTTGTTTGTCGTGTACCTTCTGTTGCAAGTCTGGATGCAATCGATCAAGCGTGGAACGCAGTTTTCGTCCCAACAGCATTTCTGCAGGACTGATTCCTGTGGGAGACTGTGGTGTGATTCTGTAGCTGAAAAGTACCCATGCCACTTTGGATGCCACACTCCCCTCTCCTGCCTTTTTCATCATAGTTTTGAATGTCTGAACGGCTGGCTCGTTCAGCCAAGCCGTTTGATGAGGCATGAAAAGGAGCAGAAGTGACGTGTCTTATACCATTTTTGTTCATGAATTCCTTGAACTCTGTGCTCACAAAATAGGCAGCATTGTCAGAAACTAACATCTCAGGCAGTCCATGATTGCTGAAACTCTTCCTAAGGCAATCAATAGTAATTCCTGATGAGGCAGTGGAAACAAGATATACATCCATCCACTTCGAGTGAACGTTAACGAGAATCAGAAACATATGACCAAGGAACGGACCAGCATAATCTATGTGTATCCTTTTCCAGGGTTTCTCCGGCCACTCCCATGGATGAAGTGGTGCAGTGGCTGGAGCTTTCATGTGCTCCTGACAGGTTGAACAGCTTTTTGCCAAAGTCTCAATGTCGTCATCCAGCTTCGGCCACCAGAAATAACTCCGCGCCAGTGCTTTCATACGAGATATGCCAGGATGACATTGATGTAATTGCTGCAAGACATCCTTGCGACCCTGCAGAGGTACGATGACTCGAGCACCCCACGAGATACAGCCATCCTGCACACTCAATTCTGTTTGTCTGGCAGCATAGGGTTTGAATTCAGGGCTTTCCTTTTGGAAAACTCCACCCACCAGCAACACCTGTCGAACTCGAGCCAGAATGGGGTCCTTGGCAGTGCAGGGGTGAACATTCTCGGCTGTTACCAAAGGAATATCCTCCATCAGTAATATTCGGTCCTCTGAACCTGTTTCTAAGGCCATGTCAGGAACAGAACACCTACTCAAGGCATCAGTGTTGGTATGCTCCTTCCCAGGCTTGTAAACAATAATGTATTCATTAGCCTGCATCATAACTGCCCACCTCTGAATTCGTGGTGACACAATTTGCGGAACAGCTTTCCTTTCGCTGAAAAGGGATAACAGCGGTTTGTGATCTGTGCAAATTGTGAACTTTCTACCAAACAGATACTTGTGGAAATGCTGAATTCCAAAAATAACAGCGAGCCCCTCTTTGTCGAGATGCGAGTAGTTGCGTTCTGCAGGAGTGAGAGTTATGGACATGAAACTGATGGGTCTCTCTTTACCATCCACCATTCGATGTGACAAAACAGCTCCAAATGCTAGATGCATCACAGGCCAAGATGAGGTCTTTTTGAGTATCATAATGAACAAGCAACTCAGAAGACTGAATGAGTTGTTTAGACTTCTCAAACGCATCATGTTGTTCACTACCCCAATGCCATTTTACGCTTTCTCGTAAAAGGTTATGTAAAGGGGCCAGCCAGGTTGACAAGTTTGGCAGCAACCTGTGGTAGTAGTTAAGCAATCCAAGATATGCTTTCAATTCAGTGACATTTCTGCAGTGACAAAGCAGGTGCTTTTTGCAGAGCTTCCACTTTGTTTGAAAGTGGATGAAGACCTGTATAGTC
Source organism: Gymnocypris eckloni scoliostomus (assembly GCA_027564155.1). Classification (NCBI taxonomy): domain Eukaryota; kingdom Metazoa; phylum Chordata; class Actinopteri; order Cypriniformes; family Cyprinidae; genus Gymnocypris; species Gymnocypris eckloni. Next base: position 3,324,868 of record CM050413.1, on the reverse strand, counting down.
CACTCTATGGCCCAAAAACACTGCCTCTCACTGCATGAAAGCACACTTTTCTCTTTTTAGCCTCAGTCCGCCATCCTACAGCCGCTTCAAAACCTCACTCATTGGGCCTCATGTATCAATCCAACGTAGAAACGAGCGCAGATTCGAGCGCACAAATCAGCTTACGACAAGGTTCACGTGTGATTCATCAAACATTCGTATGCTGCCAATCTCATCGTACGAATGATAACACCTTGATAAATCCGGCGGCTGAAATCGATCGTAATTTACATGTCACGCCCCTATAAATTCAGGGTAGTGATGCCTCGCCCCTAGATTTTGCGACATGGAGAAACGTAATCCGGCCAAAAAGAGGAATTTTTCCGATGTAGAAATTAAAACTTTAACCTCGCAAGTTCAGTCGAACCAACTTCAAGGTTCAAGGTTCTTTATTATTCATCACATACACAATCATACAAGTATAATCAGTAGTGAAATGCAAGTAGAATTGAAGAAAAATACAGCATTTACATGAGGAAAGGGAGGAGAAAAAAATTATCCCCAGACTATGCTCCTTGGAGAGTACAGTGTGAGAACAGGAAAAACACCTCAGCAACACAAAAGCACATACACGACATAGCCACAGGGGAAGTGAATCCGGCCCAGCAAGCAGCCATCTGATCCCGCAGCCACTGATCCGGCGCTGGTCAGACCCGCTTGACCAGGCCAGCGGATCGAAGCGAACAGAGGCGAATGGTCGGGGGTAATGTCTGTAATGTCTGTAGGGTGGGGAGGAACGCGAGTGTCTCACTGCATTGCACTCCGGGTTTATTCCAGCAACAGCCTTGCCAAGGCCACTGTAGGGGAGCCAGAAAAAGATAAGATTGTTTTGTCTTTGGGGCAAGTAAACATTCCAATTTTTGCAGGCTACTCTCTGTCCATTTTGACCATTTTGGTCTCCATTTTAATCAATTTCCCTTTGTAAAGCCGTGAACTTCTCCTTGGTAGAATCCATATTGTGATTATAGTTCAGTCTCAATGCTGACCGCTCTTCCCACAGCTTCAATCATACGGGCAGCCTTGTGGGGCTTTGGACAGCTGTTCCCGTTTTCTGAATTCTTCGATAACCCAGGGCAAAGCCTAATCCAATCAGCAAAATACCTGTTATCATGGTTCCGAATAGGTAGATATCAATGTCCTCCACGGAAAGAGCCGAAAGACACACGATTCGCCACCTCTCCCACGCGCCATCGTATAGTCGGCTGCGAACGTTCCGTCAGGTTCCCCGAAACCCAAGTTTCGATAGTGTCAATTGCATTAAGAGACCAGTTAATCCATAATATTTTAGTTTGGAAAGCAGTGCAGAGAGAGTCTCTCACGAGACAAGGGAGCAAAGCAGGGAAGATAAGGGTGAGGACGGGGAGAGAAAGCGACCGCCTCCGTTGAGAGCCAGAAGAGAAGCTTGTATTGTACTTGTATTGTTCGGCTTGTATTGTTCGGCAGCTTGAAAAGCGGAGTGAAAGGAAGCCGAAAAAATGCAGTTTGGAGAGAAATAACTGCTGCGGTCAATAGCGTTGGCGTAGTCAACCGAACACCAGCTGAGGTTTGGATATTTTTTTTATTGGACATCTATTGCATATTTATATTTTGTTATATATCACCGCAAGTATTTAAAAAATATATTATTGTATCACTTAATTTTTACACTGAAAGTATTGTTGCTTTAAAACATACACTTTGGTTGTATAATGCATTTAAATTTAAACAAAATTAAAGACTTCAGTCTTAAAGAACTTCTGTTGAGTTACAGTACATTAATGTGTTCATGTAAAAACGAATGTAGAATGTGCGGTGCAAATGTAAAATGATTATACAATTTTGTTCATTTAGGTGAAAAAAAAATGGTCCAACCTAAAGCTTGCGACCAAAAAGCGTATTGCGGCCCTAAAACGCACCACCACGCAGACTGGAGGAGGCCAGACAGACCCTATTGTTCTGACTCCGACTGAAGAGTGTGGCCGCGCTCATCGGGTCTGCCTCAATCACGGGAATACGTGGCAGAGGAGACACAGATGAACATGTTTCTATCCAGGAGAAAGGTTTAAAATCTAATGCTGCTAATCTTGCATTTCAGGTGGCTTAAATCAAGCATGCACAGTTTCATTTGTTTCACTTATTTATTATCTTTCAGATCTGTCAGAGGCAAGTACCAGCGGTACTCAGCCCCCACAAACCAGCCTGGAGCCTGCCACACAAAGCCAGGCAACCTCGAGCTGTGAACCTGTCACGGTGCTGCACACGGGGATCCAGGAACGAGGAGACGAGGATTGTAACAAACGGGGTATTTAATGAATGACAAACGGAGGAGACACAGGAACACAGGTACGAACATCGACACAGGCTTACACGCTGACATTAACAATAATCCACAGGTAACATGGGGCAGAACAGACTTATATAGGGAGACATAACTGGAGACACCTGGGACATAATCAAGACACAAGGCTGACACTGACTGAACTAATAATGACTGGGAAACAGGAAGGACCATATAAGGGTGAGGAGACAAAGGCAGAGGAAGACAAATCAGACATTACCCCCTTCCAATAGCGCGTCCCGCTACCGTATGACATCGAAAGGGAGGGGGTGGCGCCTGAGGCCTCAAGGTTCTAGGAGACCGGACAGGTGGCCTCCAGGGCGGTGCCCGTTCCGGGACACATGGCGGATCCGGGGACTCAGGCGGCCACGGCGGATCCGGGGACTCAGGCGGCCACGGCGGATCCGGGGACTCAGGCGGCCACGGCGGATCCGGGGACTCAGGCGGCCACGGCGGATCCGGGGACTCAGGCGGCCACGGCGGAGCAGGGGACTCAGGCGGCCACGGCGGAGCAGGGGACTCCGGCGGCCACGGCGGAGCAGGGGACTCCGGCGGCCACGGCGGAGCAGGGAGCTTGAGATGCCTCCGTGGCGGAGCAGGAAGCTTGGGAGGCCATGGAGGGTAGCCCCCCCCCAAAATTCTCTTGGGGAACCTCTTCTCAGGGGGGTGCTCAGGAGGAGCCGTCACTCGGGGCTCTGGTGAGCCGGACGTAGCCGGCAGGGGCTCTGGTGAGCCGGACGGGGCCGGCAGGGGCTCTGGAGAGACGGGCGGAGCCGGCACTGGAGGAGGCTGGTGAGGAGCCGGCACTGGAGGAGGCTGGCGAGGATCTGGCACTGGAGGAGGCTGGCGAGGAGCCGGCACTGGAGGAGGCTGGCGAGGAGCCGGCACTGGAGGAGGCTGGCGAGGAGCAGGCACTGGAGGAGGGCGCAGTCTCGGAGCAGGCACTGGAGGGCGCAGTCTCGGAGCAGGCACTGGAGGGCGCAGTCTCGGAGCAGGCACTGGCACAGGCACTGGCTCGTGGCGGCGCTCGGGAAGCGTGGGCTCGCGGCGGCGCTCGGGAAGCGCGGGCTCGCGGCGGCGCTCGGGAACCAGCAGAGACGAAGACAAGTTGGGCGGGACCAGCGAAGAAGAGCTGGGCAGGACCAGCGGAGACGAAGAAGAGCTGGGCGGGGCCAGCGGAGACACTCGTGGGTTCGTTTCGACTCGGGAGCGGTAACTTCCCAGACACCGGTAGATCCCCTATCTCCAACACAATCCTGTGGTGTCTGGGAGATCCATAGAGCGCTGGTAATTTGCCCCGAGCCGAAACAGATGGAGGATTGCCGCGTCGTGGAGCTCCGTCACCGAAGCGAGCCCGCAGAATTCCCCGGCGAACTCCACGAATGTGAGATCCCACCGGATAAGGGCGAGAACGCCGGCGGCGAACTCCATTGTTTCTCTTTGGGTGGATTATTCTGTCACGGTGCTGCACACGGGGATCCAGGAACGAGGAGACGAGGATTGTAACAAACGGGGTATTTAATGAATGACAAACGGAGGAGACACAGGAACACAGGTACGAACATCAACACAGGCTTACACGCTGACATTAACAATAATCCACAGGTAACATGGGGCAGAACAGACTTATATAGGGAGACATAACTGGAGACACCTGGGACATAATCAAGACACAAGGCTGACACTGACTGAAATAATAATGACTGGGAAACAGGAAGGACCATATAAGGGTGAGGAGACAAAGGCAGAGGAAGACAAACTGTGACAGAACCAATGCGCGTGTCTTCCACCCTCCAAACTGTTCCAAGACCACGACCCTGGGTTCTGACCGCTGAGGTGCTGGGGAAACAAACTGAAATATGTCAGGCGATCACTGAAATCAATCGCTCAGTTCTAGCAATAAACGATACATTAAAACAGATAAATGAAAACCTGAAACAAACGTTGCACAAATAATAATAAAAAAAAACAACATTAAAGCATGTGTTGTGTTTTCATTACAATAGGCCAGTTGTCAAACAAACAACTGCATTTTAGAAGCGATAAATGAGTTCTTGACGTCTTTGTAATGCCCTCATAGGAGTTTGTGCTGCACGGCTCTCTGGGCATACGTTCTTCTTGCAGCATCTGAACATCAAATGGCACCCCGTTACTCTGAGCGATGTTGTGCAAAACCCCACAAGCAAGGATGATGTCGCAGACTTTCTGCGGTGTGTACAGTAGCGTCCCCCCCGCTGATCCAAGACAGAGCCATCTGCCCTTAAGCAGCCCGATGCAGCGCTCCACTGTGGCTCGTGTGCGTGTGTAGTGTTGAACCTGCGTTCCTGTTCTGTTGCAGGGTTTGCCAGTGGGGTAACAAGGTATTCCGTAAGGGGATAACCTTTATCTCCTATTTAACCAAACCCAAAAGTTAAGTCATTGCAATACTTTAAAATTATTGAAGCAGTAGTTACTCACCAAGGAGATGACTCCGGCCCTGCAGTGCGCCCTCCCGTAACTTAGTCCCAACACTGCTATTTTGAAGAATAAAAGAATCATGCGTCCCCCCAGGCCACCATGTTTAGTATGGATAGTTTGGCATCACAAATTATTTGCACGTTTGAGTGATAATTTTTGCGATTGATGAATTCATAGTCATTCATGGATGGTGCCTTTAACCGCACATGAGTACAGTCAATTACACCAACCACATTAGGAAACCCAGCAATCTCATAAAATGATCTCTTAATGACAGACTGCTGACCATCATCATAGGGAAATTGTATATACCGGCGAAAAAATGACTTCATAGCTGCCAACACTGCTGGCATAGTTCTGCTAAATGTTGGCTGTGAAATCCCAGATCTATCACCTATCTCCCGCTGAAAGGTCCCGGTGGCCAAAAAACCCAAAGTTGAGAGCACCGTCACAGGCACAGGAATGGCATGTGAACGCTGGGTTTCTTTCCTTAACTGAGGTTCCAGGTCGTGGCACAATTGTACAAGGAGATGCCTTGGGAGACGAAAGCGACTTAGAAGCCACTCATCACTCTCCATAAAAAAGATCCCTGCGGTCCAGAAAAACCCTTTCGCGTCTTAGGGGCACATAAAGGTCCTCTAACAGAGCCAGATCTGCCATTGCCGATGTTTGATGACAGTCAAAACATGTTGTTTAAATAGGTGACAGAATTAGCATATAACCTAATCACCATGCAAATAGGTAAACTTACATATTGCTTGTAATTATATTGATTATTGTAGTTAAAATGTTTTACTTTTAAGTGTGCATTTTAATTGTCGTAAATTATCTCAGAAGTTGCCTAAAATGTCCTGAAAGTATTTTATTTTTACACCAAAGCACCCATTCACTTTGTAATTTCAAACAATTAAATGATCATATAAATAGGCCTATTTAATAGAAAATAAGTACTTTATTCATGTAATGAAAATAAGTAATCGCATCGAAATTCATTTTTACATTTGTTATACTAAACGAAAAAAAACTTAATCTTTCTATTTGTCATCATTCATTTCAGTTATCAAAAGGGTAAAGCGTACACGGACGTCACCCTATATCAAACCTTGCGTACACGAGCTCAGACCTGACGTGAGATTTGATCGTAGCCACCGCTCACGTCCATATTGATAAATTCCAAGTTTTGCGTAGAAACGACCGTACGCCCAATTTTCGGTCGTACGTTCGTTTCGTAAATGAGGCCCATTGTGTGCAGATGTTCTTGATTGTCCCAGCCTATAATGAGAATGTCATCGAGGTATATCGCGATCCCAGGGATACCTTGTAGTAACCCCTCCATGATTCGTTGAAAAATGGCAGGACTGGAAACCACACCAAGCGTTACGTATCTTTTAGACTCCTCATCCAAGATCACTTGTTGACATGCATGACTGAGATCCAGCTTACTATATTTTTCACCCCCTGCTAACTTTTCCAACAAGTCCTCAAGTTTTAGAATTTGATACTGTTCTAGCTTTGATGCTTGATTTACAGTAAGCTTGTAATGTCCACAAATTCTCACTGAATTATCCGGTTTAATGACAGGTACAATTGGTGCCGCCCACTCTGAAAATTTGACAGGCTCCAAAATTGTCATTGAGTAACCGCTCTAACTCCACTTCCCCTTTTTTTTTGAGCATAAGGTACCGGCCTATGCTTATAATACCTTGGCACCGCATCCTTGTTTACATGGATTTTTGCTGGGGGACCTGTCCATGTCCCTAAGCCCTCTTTAAACACAGCTTCATGTCTGGTCAACACTTCCTGAAGTGTCATTGACTCATTGTGGTTACTTGATTCACTGTACTCCAACATATGTCTAGCTCTTCAATCCAACCCCGGCCCAAAAGGTTTGGTCCATCGGTAGACACCACCACCACAGGAAGCTCTCTAACCTGATTACCATGCTGAACAATTACATCTGTGGCCCCCAGTATTTTTACTGACTCACCCGTATAAGTTTTCAGGCTAAGAGAACAATCCTTCAGCTCCGGGAGTTTGCCCACACTCCCTAACTTGGCATATTATGTCTTGGACATTATAGTGACACTGCAGCATGTGTCCACTTCAAAATCTACCACCGTGTCATTCACTTTTAAAAGCATGGTGATTGGAGACACTCTTGGAATCTGAGTTTCTACCACGCTGTACATAGTGAAAACTTCTTGCCTTTCACTGGCAGTGGCTTCCTTTGTGTTACTAATGTGATGAGCTGATCTATGTTTTTCTGTGCTGGACTGCTGTTGCTTGTAATTTCCCCCTCCCCCCTTAGGCTTATACTTGGTGGAGGGCAAGCCAACTCTGCACATTTTTCTAATATGCCCTGTCTTACCACACTTGTGGCACTGCTCTTGCAGAAAACGACACTCCTGCTGTTTGTGATCACCACCGCATCTGTAGCAGTAAGGGCGCGGCTCTTTATGCGCCCGTTTGTTCCTTGCTTCAAACTTGAGCACGGTCTGTGTTGACTGTTTAACGTGTACGTCCGCGGACGTCTTATTTTGACATTGTAAATCCAGCACGTATTTATTCGCAGTCTCTATTGCTTGCGCGAGCTTCAGCGCTTTTTCAAAAGTCAGCTCCGCTTCAGCCAACAACCGACGCTGTATTCCATCTGCCTCAATTCCACACAACAGCCTATCCCGGAGCATCTCTTGTAACTTGTCTCCATAATTGCAATGTTGAGCGAGTTCACAAAGCACCGCAACATAATCCGCGACAGTCTCGTTTGGCTGTCTGTTCCGAGAATTAAACTTAAATCGTTGCACGATCTCACTCGGTGTGGGGTTATAGTAGTTTTTTAACAGTTCCACCAACTCACTGAAACTTTTGTCTCCTGGTTTGTCGGGGCTAAGCAAATTCCTCATTAGACTATAAGTCTGACTCCCCAAGCAGAATAGCCCGTTTCTTTGCAGCATCTTCAATCTCATTTGCTTCAAAAAAAAATGTATAATACCTCGCAATATTCCTCCCAAGACTAGGTCTTACTGTCAAAAGGAGTGAGCATGTACCATTATTGTTTTCGACCACGGGTACTTCGTGAGATCCTTAGCTAAGAAAAACATCCTGTTCCCTCGAAAACTCAGCGAAGTGACTCCAAAGCTTTAATCCTCGTCGCCATTATGTGATAACTTGTTCCTCGCACAAAAATCAGATGGATTGTCACATTGATGGTTTCCAACAATGTGACAAGCTTTATTTAAGTTCTCTACCACAACCCATTGGTACATACGGGTATCTTGTTCTATGTGTTATGCAAAACCATCCTTTTATTCACCCATGAACATAGGGCCATTAACAACTAAATAAACTTGTAGTTGGTTTACTTCTGAAACAAAACAGAAATAATAATTCCTTTGGAACATCACATTTTCCAAATTACTACAGAAAGTATTTACATTAGTAAACACCTCATGAGCAGGTAAGTAGATTACTGTATATGCCGCTTGTTTTGACTCACTGCAATCAACAGTTTTAAAATAATGCTAAAACATTTGACAACCCTGACATAACTATTGAGTTAAGTCGTTTAATGGGGAAAACTATAATGTGGCTATTTATAAGCAAATATAATAAGTAGTTGTTTTAGGGACGGGCATTGTTACCAACTTAAAGGAACACTCCACTTTTTAGAAAATAGGCTCATTTTCCAACTTTTAACTTTTTTGAAAAAACATTTGAGTTTTACCGTTTTTGAATCCATTCAGACGATCTGTGGGTCTGGCAGTAGCACGTTTAACATAGATGATATTACGATGCGCCTCAAAATAGTCCCCAGCTATATCATAACTAGTTACCTAGCTGGGGAATACTTTCAAGTGCTGCGTAATATCATTGCGCCTGGTATGGCAGCAAAGTTCCTTGATTATTACACCGGAATGAGAGTATAGTTCCTAGCCATATCGGCCTAGAAAATCACAACTTTTCATTTTCCATCAGTCTTAGTACACGATGTAACTACAGATGCGGCAAGTTTTAAATAGGAAAAATATTGAATATCTTTGGTCATTTTTGAGTGAGATGCTAACGGTCTAATCAGATTAATTTATCTATGCTAAGCTACGCTAAAAGTGCTACCGCCAGACCTGGAGATCGGCTGAATGGATTCAAAAACGGTAAAATTCAACTGTTGACCTCTTGGGGAGTTGGAAAATGAGCCTATTTAAAAAAAAATGGAGTGTTCCTTTAAACACTGTTTGTGAACCTAGTCAGTGCACAGCTGATGTGATGTAAACTATGTTGATTCATATTTTATTACATTTGTGTCATTAACTTTTTGTTTGCAAACTCTTTTCGGCTTGATGTCCAGTTGTTGTAGCTTCAATATGCAAAATAAATATGCAGTTTCCTGTGATTTCTTCTTACAACTCTAAATATAAATATTAATATAAGCTTACCATAGTCTTTTAGGGTACAGAAGGAAAAATAAATAAATATACATTTATGATAGTCTTATGATGTACTCATTATAAACAGTGTAGTTTTAATCACGCATTAATGATGACAAAAGATCTGAAGATAGATAGACAGAAGATAGATATAAGGCGTGTGGTGACATGAGGTGCTGCAGATGTGACGTTTGTACAGATATCACTTCTCCATCTTCTCATGCTGCACCCAAAAACAAACCTCTAAATAAAACAAAAGTATGACAGGTCATTCACACCTCGGCTGTTTTGTTCCAGTGACGACATACGTCCTGCATCTCTCTCACTCTTTGTCTCTCCAAATAAACTCTGACAGAATGACATCAGTGAGTCTGCAGAGTTATGAGCTGAAAATGTATTTCTGCACTAAACAATGTTTTAGTGTATGCTTACAATTTGGTTTTAAATGGTCCTGTGGAGTGACATATTAAAAAAGAAAAATAAATCATCCATCAAATCTCTCATGCATATCAGCAATTGCTGGCCCCCATAGACAATCAATTAAAAAACAGCATGAGATAGCATTAGTGAACACGGATTAGAGAACAAAGAGAAGTGTTTGAGACAATGGCGTAGGTTGCTTTTGACATTGGTGGGGACATAAGAGCAGAGGACGGTGCTTTATTTCTGACATTATAATACCGGCGCACTTCAAGCACTGCTGCTACACTATTAATTAAACTGATGATGCATGTAACTAATAACACCCACTGATAGGAACACTTTTTTAACATCATGCTTAGGGTAACTTGACAAATCTGACAGTGTTAATCGCAATTGGTAAACTTGGTTAATTAAAAAAAACTGGGTTTAACTTCTGTTTAACTAAATATGCTGAACGTCTCTCTCTCTCTCTCTCTCTCTCATCCTTAGCTCGTGTTGTGCCGAATATGACGTCTTAGCTCATACGCTGCTGTAGGTGCTGACGGCCTCCCAGTGACTTGACTCTATGCTAATGGATCGGTGGTTAGAGTCTTGTCATCTACGAGTGTGAGATGACGATTCTTAAGGCTGTATTTGACTTGTTTCACCCAGGTATTCTTCGGTGCATGGCGGCGTACTTTCCACGTTGGTGGTCGTTGGCACCAAAGTAGTTTGTATGGCAGTCAAGAAATGTCCATTCGGCACACGTGCCCAAACCACTGTAAGCGTCTTTTCTGTATCGCCTCTTCGATCGTGGGCTTGTTGCCGCATTGTTGATGTTCAGTTTCATTCCAGAGCCAGTCAAGCCGGGATGCGCCCAAGATTTATCTAAGGCATTGCATTTGAAAGGTCTCTAGTTTGTTGATTTCCATCTTCAGAAGGGTCTAAGTCTCCGATCCATATAGTAGGATCAGAATGATTAGGGACCGGAAAAGGCACATCTTGGTCACGAACGTGATATCGGCCTTCTTCCACAAGCACCGCTTAAGCGATGCAAACACTGCTGCTGCGTGGCCGATTCAGCTGAACTTTTGCAACTGCTGCAATCTTCTCCTCCTGAATCATACATAGATCCTAAGTACTTATAATTTTGAACTGAACGTATCATATGCGATCATGAACTGAAAAGATAGAGAGTTTAAAGCCATGTATCTGTTCACTTAAAGAAAGAGGAGGAACTGCATCTGAATGTGAGATCATTTCACAGCTATCAGTCTAAACCGGGTGTGTTGAGCCAGTGTGGTCAAACCCACTGAGTCCTCACACTCTCTACTACGACTGCTGTGTGTAAAAATTGTCTCACATCTGATAAATATATTGTTATAAATACATTATATAAATATAACATACTGCTTTATTATTTTTTTATACACGAGGCTCCATTCAGTATAAACAGATGAGAAGCACGATTTTCTTTCTGAATTTTCAGCTGTGAGGTACTAACCAGAAAACAAGTGCAATTCAAAAATGGCAATGCACTAAAGGTGATATAATGTATAATAATAACAATATATGTTCTATTACATACTATATTTGGAGAAACAACAATTAAATGATCTTTATACACACATTTTAGTTAAGTAATTTTTCTGAGTTTCATTATTTATTTAATTTATTTTGAATGTATTTATTTTGTACACATTTTTATACACATGTTAGAGTTTTCCACTTTTCAGTTGCTGTATACATTTATTTTGCATTGCTAAGTTATAATCTGAACAAACCTAACTACGAAATATATTATAGATGATTTTTTCACATCAGTATATTGTGAGTGAAATGTAGCCGTATAGTGTGAGGAATAAACGGTCAGTTGTTTCAGATCAGAGGAAGTTAACACCCACACGAGGAGCTGATGATGTTTAAATAAAGAGCTGTAAATATAGAGTGAAAAGAAAGACTGACAGAAACAGAAAATGACTGATAAGAGTCACATGTGTCTGCTGGGACTGATCCTTCTCTCTGCACTTCTCACAGGTAAAGACATATCTTTATGATCTATAATACACTACACAAGATCTGAACATTGCAAATTGAGGTGTTTTAAAATGTTTCACACATTTGAGATTTTGTATGTCAGAGGTTCTCGGCTCTGGTCCTCAAGGTCCACGTTCCTGCAGAGTTTAGCTCATACCTCGATACAAACTCAGCTGCTTGTAACTTTCTATTAATCCTGAAGACGTTGATCAGCTTGTTCAGGTATGTTTGATTAGGGTTGAAGTTAAACTGCGCAGGAAAGTTGTAGGGTTGTGACGGTGAGGATATTTTCCCACCGGTTAATCGACGTGTTGTCACACTGGTTATACCGGTAACACCGTGGTGGGGGGGGGGATTGTTTGAGTTTTCCCTCTTTTCTTCGCTTTCTTTTGGTTTTAAATACCCTGTAAGTGCCGTGTGTTTTACTTTGACTTTCATATCAGCGGCAATTCGGCGTCGTTGTTTGTTTTTAGTTTTCCCTTTTTCCCCAACTTTCCTTTGGTTAAATAGCTTATAAAAGCACTGTGCACATTTTATGTTCACTTTGTATTTTTTTGTTGCTTGAATTTAATTTCTTCAATGTAGAACAAATAACTTTTATTCACAAAACTAATAAAAATGAACCATGCTATATGCCTAATATAAAATTACAAATAAGGTACACAAAGTTTAAATGTACAAAACTAAAAATCAGTTAAGAATGAGGAACAAACAATTATGAAACGAAGAACATTTATTAGCACAAATGAATAAGAAAGTTAGCAGGGATGGCATACACCTTGATGAAAGATAATGGGAAAAAAAAATGACACGTTTATTATTTTTTACATTATAACTTAGATCAGGGACGCCCGATAGATCGATCACGAAGGCAATGCTGGAATATCACACTTCAGGTCAGTGGTTCTCAACCAGGGGGGCGAGAGATAAAACTACAATATAATATATTCACTAATATTATGACTCGCATGTTAAGTAAAAAATATATAGCCTATAAATAAATAACAGTACCACCTCTCTACGCAGTCTGTGTTTCGGACCAGCAAAACTTTTCTCATCGTGTGTAATACAGACAACATTTCTTGTCAATCATCTCTCTTTACGTGATAAATGAAATCTGATCTGATGTAGAGGTCTGCACGGGACTGTTTTCACACAAGGTTTTATTCCATACCCACCCGCTCCCGCGATATATTCACTGTTTGTTCACATTTCTGATGAAAGACAGAGAGAGGCTAACAAATAAAAGTTTAGTCTGCACAAAATTATATCTATTTTATTAGTCTTGTCAAAATATTACATTAATTTAACATCTTGCTGTTAACACAGTGACAAGTGCTGCAGTGAAAAATAAATTAATTTGACAGTCTGCCATTTAAAATTATAGGATAAGCATAATACATTTTTTTTTTTTTAAATACTCGTCCAGACTTTGCTCCATCGATTAGTTTTAATCGTTTAACCACCACAACGTCTTGTCTCCGTTGGCAACGCACATGATTCCTGTCGAATGCAAGTGACATTGCAGGTAGCAGAAAGTGCAAGCAGCGGATTGCAAGTGACATTGTATTTTAGTTTATTTGTTCTTTTCTTCACCACCTGCTACTGTTGTAAAATGTTGAGAGATTCACACAAAAAATAATCAATACATAGAACAAAATCAAACATAAAAAAGACTGCAAGTGACATCACTCGCGGAAGCGCAAGTCCGAGAGCGCAAGTGTCCGAGCGCGCAAGTGTCCGAGCACGCAAGTGTCCGAGCGCGCAAGTGTCCGAGAGCGCAAGTGTCCGAGAGCGCAAGTGTCCGAGAGCGCAAGTGTCCGAGAGCGCAAGTGTCCGAACGCGCAAGTGTCCGAGAGCGCAAGTGTCCGAGAGCGCAAGTGTCCGAGCACGCAAGTGTCCGAGAGCGCAAGTGTCCGAGCGCACAAGTGTCCGAGCGCGCAAGTGTCCGAGAGCGCAAGTGTCCGAGAGCGCAAGTGTCCGAGCGCGCAAGTGTCCGAGAGCGCAAGTGTCCGAGAGCGCAAGTGTCCGAGCGCGCAAGTGTCCGAGAGCGCAAGTGTCCGAGAGCGCAAGTGTTCGAGCGCGCAAGTGTCCGAGAGCGCAAGTGTCCGAGCGTACAAGTCAAGTCAAGTCACCTTTATTTATATAGCGCTTTTAACAATACAAATTGTAACAAAGCACTACACAATATAAAAATAGGCAAGTTGTGTCAAAAATGTAAAATGACAGGATTTAACACTCAATTATCAGCTGAATGCATTTCATTATTGAATTTAGTAATGGCATTGTCCAGCTTAGTTCAGTTTAAATAATATCTGTGCAATCAAGTCGATGATTTTGCTGGAAATGAAGATTCCCCAACTAAGCAAGCCAGAGGCGACAGCGGCAAGGAACGAAAACTCCATCGGTGACAGAATGGAGAAAAAACCTTGGGAGAAACCAGGCTCAGTCGAGGGGGCAGTTCCCCTCCGGCCAGACGAATCAGTAGTTTGTTCCAACTGCAGCAAAGTCAGAGTGTAAGTGGTCCACTGGTTCCAGGGGTCTTTCCCCGATGGATGTCTAGGTGACAAGGTCCTCACTGGAGATCTGTCTCTGGGGCTCATCTATGTGTCCTAGACTCCGCTGACGTTCACGGCTGTAGAGGTTGTCTCCAGGTGCTGATCCTCCATTTATGGCAGACTTTGGTTAAGTCAGTATAATCGCTGATGGTTGGCTTCCTCTGAGGTCCTCGGAGGGGTTGTCTTCGTCTCTTCTCAGGTCATCGTCATCTCAGATCATTTAAGGGTTGGATCCAGACTGAAGCTTGTGTAATTCCTAGCTACCACGGGATGTTAATCCAGAAACATAGAAACAGTAAAACAATTAGCGTAGCAGTTGTTCCATCCAGGAATAACCCTGGATGAAATTATCAATATAACCCAAGCTAAAGCATAATAATGTGCATTTGTTCAGATAGACTGGCAGTACAAGATTGTGAGATGCATTATATGAATGCTTGGCTAAAGAGATGAGTCTTTAATCTATATTTAAACAGAGAGAGTGTGTCTGAACCCCGAACGTTATCAGGAAGGCTATTCCAGAGTTTAGGAGCCAGATATGAAAAAGTTCTACCTCCTTTAGTGGACTTTGCTATCCTAGGTCCTACCAAGAGTCCAGAGTTTTGCGACCTTAAAGAGCGGGTTGGATTGTAGCGTGATAGAAGTTAGTTAGGTACGCAGGAGCTAAATCATTTAGGGCCTTATAGGCAAGTAATAATATTGTGTAACTGATACGAAACTTAATAGGTAGCCAGTGCAGAGACTGTAAAATTGGAGTAATATGATCATACTTTCTTGACCTGGTAAGGACTCTTGCCACAGCATTTTGTACTATCTGTAGCTTGTTTATTGAACATGCAGGACAACCACCTAGCAGTGCATTACAATAGTCCAGTCTAGAGGTCATGAATGCATGAACTAACTTTTCTGAATCAGAAACACTTAACATGTTTCTAAGATGGAAGAATGCTGTTTTTGTAACATTGGAAATATGATTTTCAAAAGATAGGTTGCTATCTAATATAACACCCAGATTTTTAACTGTAGAGGACGTAACATTACATCCGTCTAGTTGTAAATTGTAATCCAGTGCAAGTGTCCGAATGCGCGCAATTGTCCGAACGCGTGCAAGTGTCCGAACGCGCAAGTGCTGAGCGTGCAAGTGCTGAGCGTGCAAGTGTCTGAGAATACAAGTGCTGAGCGTGCAAGTGTCTGAGAATACAAGTGCTGAGCGTGCAAGTGTCTGAGAATACAAGTGCTGAGCGTGCAAGTGTCTGAGAATACAAGTGTCTGAGCGTGCAAGTGTCTGAGAATACAAGTGATGAGCGTGCAAGTGTCTGAGAATACAAGTGCTGAGCGTGCAAGTGTCCGAGCGCGCAAGTGTCTGAGCGTGCAAGAGTAAGTCTGCAGCCAGACCCTTCTCGTTCAGTTGGCATGTTTGGGGCCAAATTTCTTTGTATTTTTTTACACTTCTTATGTAAAACAATTTATTTTATTTAGATATCAATTTGTCTGTCTTTCATCAGATTACCAACTGTTATAACATGTCTGGTACTTTCCTTTAGGAAGCCAAAGCTAATTTAAAACTTCTGGTTGCAAAGCAGTTGGAGAGTTTTTTTTTTTATACTGCATCAGTAATATACTTTAGCACGAATTTGGCTTTATTCCCCAAAATCAGCTCTCACTATCTTTTCACAGGAAAGTAATTTCGTCCAGGAATCTTAAAATTGATTACATTAAAAATAAAATACATTTAAAAAAAATGAAGGGGTTACCTACAGCATTCATCGGATCTTTCTCTTCACTCCATGTGCGCGTGTAGCAGACCTCAAATGGTAACCTCCAGACACCACAGAAACACAGCTACACCATGAATGGGATGACGGTTTCACTGTATTTACACCTTAAACAGAGTAGTGAGGCAAGATTAGTATACACAGACATCAGATGGTCTCTCACATCCCTGCATGGAGAAATACACGTGCGAATGAAGCACTAAATGTAACATGGTTAACAGCACTTTCAATGAAAATACGCTAATCACACTGATACACGTTATGACAAAACCTCTTAACAGTGCTTTAACATCATTAATGCAGCGATTACAATTACAAAGAGACAGTAAATGCAAGATAAATATGAGAGAGTAAAACTACCTCTACTTCCCCGTTCGCATATGTTATGCGTCTGAGCACGAACGCTTAAAGGAGAAGCGATATATTTTCCTTCGGTGTCCCACTAATTAAGGCCCCACCTACAACAATTGATAGGAACTCATAAGAACCATTGCAAACAGAACATTAAATTCAAGTTTTGCTGAAGTTAACTCATATCTAGAACATTTCTCCTCTCTCTCACACACACACACACACTCACACTCACACTCACACTCACACTCACACTCACACTCACACACATATATATGGAAATCAAATTAACTCCGATGTCTCAATCAATCGGCTACACACGCATCCATGTTTAGTAACGAACACGCGTGCGGCAGAATAGCGTAATTTAAACGCAAACAACAACATCCTAATTTCTGATTGGCTGGTTGGTGGCATTTAACTCCGTTTAACTCGAGAGTCGAGAGAGCTATGAACTCGTCAGAGAGTATTCCCTCGTCTATTAACTGTACATGCGCGGGACAAGTTATCCCTGTCTCAGCGTGAACAATACGAGGTGTGGCGTGAGAGCGTGTGAACGGGTTGAAAAGCGTGAGACTTGAGAGCCCTGATTAAAGAAGCAGCACATCTGTGTTTTTACTGAAAGCGCAGCTCCTTTCAACCGCTAATGTAAAGAGATGTGTGCGCGCGCGCTGAACAGAGCAGACGCAGAGAGAGAGAGAGAGAGAGAGAGAGAGAGGTGTGTGCGCGCGCTGAACAGAGCAGACGCAGAGCGAGAGAGAGAGAGAGAGAGAGAGAGAGAGATTATTTTTCTTTCTGTTAATTCAAATGTGCACTACTTGTGAGCAGCACAGCTGCAATTGCTTTGGCAATACAAATGTATAGTTTTTGTCATGCCAATAAAGCACACTTAAATTTAAATTGAGAGAGATTGAGGAGGGGGGGGGCTGAGAGAGAGAGACCTCGCACTCGCGCGGCTGTCAACTTCAGATTCATCATATTATAATTTGCTACAAGCAGGATACACAAGAAGCTCGTTCAACCTGGACACGCAGACAAAACACACTTTTAGACGGAGAGTTTGTGATCAACACTTGCCGCCTCTGGTGACGTAGCAGCACGCTAGCGAAGATGTATGATGACGTAACAGTAACCAAGTGGTGTCTCATTTCATAGGGGGATGTTTTCACCCCTAGCGCTTACCACTCAGTTTCGAGGGACAAGGGCTAGGGGTAAGACAGAGAAATGGGATTGTCCGCCCCTGATTGTTACACTCATGCATGTGATGCAAAGATCTGTTCGTGTTAAGATTGTTATAAAGTGAACTAAAGTGTTGTGAGATATTATACACCAGTTTACTCTGCATTGTTCAATTTCTGTTTAAAACAGGACAAAATGAGTAAACATATTAGAGTAAGAGTAAATATTTATTTTATTTATTTACAATATTTAGCTATTACAATATTACAAGTCCTGGTTAGCCGAACGCAGTACACGTAGGAAGGTGTTTTTATTTATATTATTATTATTTTAAACAAGTATGTAAAATATAGAAAAATAAACTTAGTGTAAGTTTTACAAGAAAAGCTTGCAGTTATAGAATACATACGCTATTGACAGAGGGTCAAATGTTTGTGTGTTTTTTTAAATAAAAAGAAGACCGATTAGATAAAATAAAATTAGAATAGAGAGTGCTAGAGTTAGAGGGTCAAATAAAGATGGAAGAGATGTGTTTTTAGTTTTTAAATATAAATATGTTTTAATTTGTAGGTATCAGTGGAGTGGATGAGACTCATGTGTTCGGCAGTTCTGGTGAAAATGTCCGTCTGTCCTGTAATAATGCTCGTTCTGACTGCACATCAACTACATGGATCTATAGCAGACATTCAGAGACAGTTGAACTGATTGCTGGCGGGATAAAGAAGAATAACATAGAGAGATATGAGAGACTGAGTCTGGACTCTGACTGCTCTCTGAACATAGAGAAAGTCACAAAAGAAGATCGTGGATATTACACCTGCAGACAATATGTGAATGATGTACAACAAGGAACTGATGCACATGTTTATCTGCATGTTCTTCATGGTCAGTGTTTCTGTGAATATTATGATTATATGTTGAATTAAACAGTAATATTATTGTCTCTGAAAAGACTGGAATCAGTCGTGTAATCTCTGTCTGATTCTCTGTTTCAGTCTCTTCATCATCCTCACAGTCTGAGATCAGATCAGGCCGCTCTGTGACTCTCTTCTGTCAGTTATATTATGATCCAGTCTCTAGTTATTGTGTGGTTGGTTCTGAGAGTATTGAGCTGATCTGGGTGAATCAGGCTGATGTGAATCTGCAGACAGACTCCAGATTTCAGATATTATCCTCAGGACGGTGTAATATCTCTCTGACTACAACACTCCTGAATGAAGATCACAACAGAGAGTGGAGATGTCAGGTTAAACAGAGAAATCAAGTCAAGACCTCAGTCACATATACTGTCAAGTATTCAGGTAAATTATTAATATTCACAATTAATGATCAGTCATTTAAATATGATTGTAGTCTATGACGTATCTGAACATTCATCTTCAGCTCCGACCGAAACAAAGACACCGTCTCCAGTCACCAGATCTACATCAACTACAGCTCCTCCACAACCAGGTACATAATCATATATCATAACAACCCAGGAACATAATCAATAATCATATATCATAACCAACCCAGGTACATAATCAATAATCATATATCATAACCAACCCAGGAACATAATCAATAATCATATATCATACACAACCCAGGAACATAATCAATAATCATATATCATACACAACCCAGGAACATAATCAATAATCATATATCATAACCAACCCAGGTACATAATCAATAATCATATATCATACACAACCAGGTACATAATCAATAATCATATATCATACACAACCCAGGAACATAATCAAAAATCATATATCATAACCAACCCAGGAACATAATCAATAATCATATATCATAACCAACCCAGGAACATAATCAATAATCATATATCATACACAACCCAGGAACATAATCAATAATCATATATCATACACAACCAGGAACATAATCAATAATCATATATCATAACCAACCAGGAACATAATCAATAATCATATATCATAACCAACCCAGGAACATAATCAATAATCATATATCATAACCAGCCCAGGAACATAATCAATAATCATATATCATACACAACCAGGTACATAATCATTAATCATATATCATAACCAACCCAGGGACATAATCAATAATCATATATCATAACCAACCCAGGAACATAATCAATAATCATATATCATAACCAACCCAGGAACATAATCAATAATCATATATCATAACCAACTCAGGTACATAATCAATAATCATATATCATAACCAGCCCAGGAACATAATCAATAATCATATATCATACACAACCAGGTACATAATCAATAATCATATATCATAAACAACCCAGGAACATAATCAATAATCATATATCATACACAACCAGGTACATAATCAATAATCATATATCATAACCAACCCAGGAACATAATCAATAATCATATATCATACACAACCAGGTACATAATCATTAATCATATATCATAACCAACCCAGGAACATAATCAATAATCATATATCATAACAAACCCAGGAACATAATCAATAATCATATATCATAACAACCAGGTACATAATCAATAATAATATATCATAACCAACCCAGGAACATAATCAATAATCATATATCATAACCAGCCCAGGAACATAATCAATAATCATATATCATAACCAACCCAGGAACATAATCAATAATCATATATCATAACCAACCCAGGTACATAATCAATAATCATATATCATAACCAACCCAGGAACATAATCAATAATCATATATCATAACCAGCCCAGGAACATAATCAATAATCATATATCATAACCAACCCAGGAACATAATCAATAATCATATATCATAACCAACCCAGGAACATAATCAATAATCATATATCATACACAACCAGGTACATAATCAATAATCATATATCATACACAACCAGGTACATAATCAATAATCATATATCATAACAACCCAGGAACATAATCAATAATCATATATCATAACCAACCAGGTACATAATCAATAATCATATATCATAACCAACCCATGAACAAAATCAATAATCATATATCATACACAACCAGGTACATAATCAATAATCATATAACATAACCAACCCAGGAACATAATCAATAATCATATATCTTAACCAACCCAGGAACATAATCAATAATCATATATCATAACCAACCCAGGAACATAATCAATAATCATATATCATAACCAACCCAGGAACATAATCAATAATCATATATCATAACCAACCCATGAACATAATCAATAATCATATATCATAACCAACCCAGGAACATAATCAATAATCATATATCATAACAACCAGGTACATAATCAATAATCATATAACATAACCAACCCAGGAACATAATCAATAATCATATATCATAACCAGCCCAGGAACATAATCAATAATCATATATCATAACCAACCCAGGAACATAATCAATAATCATATATCATAACCAACCCAGGAACAAAATCAATAATCATAACCAACCAGGTACATAATCAATAATCATATATCATAACCAACCCAGGAACATAATCAATAATCATATATCATAACCAACCCAGGAAAATAATCAATAATCATATATCATAACCAACCCAGGAACATAATCAATAATCATATATCATAACCAACCAGGTACATAATCAATAATCATATATCATAACCAACCCAGGAACATAATCAATAATCATATATCATAACCAACCCAGGAACATAATCAATAATCATATATCATAACAACCAGGTACATAATCAATAATCATATATCATAACCAACCCAGGAACATAATCAATAATCATATATCATAACCAACCCAGGAACATAATCAATAATCATATATCATAACCAACCAGGTACATAATCAATAATCATATATCATACACAACCAGGTACATAATCAATAATCATATATCATAACAACCAGGTACATAATCAATAATCATATAACATAACCAACCCAGGAACATAATCAATAATCATATATCATAACCAACCCAGGAACATAATCAATAATCATATATCATAACCAACTCAGGAACATAATCAATAATCATATATCATAACCAACCCAGGAACATAATCAATAATCATATATCATAACCAACCCAGGAACATAATCAGCTGTTAATATTAATGTTTACTGTTAACTGAAGATCTCAGTCACATATACTGACAAGTATTCAGATAAGAAACTACATTTGTTTAATTAATCTCAGAAGAATCTCTGATACAGAGATATGATGATTAATAATGTAATTCTGGGTTTATGGGCTGCAGATCATTGTGTTTTACTCTCATATAATAAGAGACGGACAGTGAAGTATTTCTACTTTACTCAAATAAATTAAAGTATCTGTTATTTATCAGTGATTTATTTTGGAACATTTTTACTTCACTACATTCCAAAGCATAATTTCATAATTAATATGCACTATATTTAATATATATTTAAATATTACATGCAATACTTAAGAATATTAAACATAGTGCTTTCTTGTACTCAAGTAAATCTTTGAATGACTTTTACTTAAATAAAAGTAACAAAGTACTAGATTTCTGATGTAATTATGTATTAAATGATGTTTAAAATGAAAAGTAGTGCAGTAAAAAATACAATTCTACAGAAAACACTGATAAAGACACTTGAACAATACTTTTAAAGCAGAGTAAAAACCCTTCACTACTCTCCTCTGCATGTATAATATAAGTATAAATATCTCTGTAAATGGTGATAAATGAACACAGACTGTATGTCATGTGATGTAATGATGAATTATGATGATATGATATTAATGTTCAACAGTATGATGCATCTGAACATTCATCTTCTGCAGGTTTAATGGATTCAACACTGATTCCAGTCAGCAGATCAAACTCTGAGAAGAAATCAAACCAAACTACATCAGCAGCTCCTACAGAACAAGGTCCATGATCTCTGACACACTTCATCCGTCTCTCACTTCAGTGCTTTGCACTTGCTCTCACAAACAGTTTTAATATAATCTAGTCTATGTTATGAGGTTGTTTTTGCTATTCAGAGCTGCTGGAGATAATACGACTCTGTCACTGAAATCTAAACTGTAACTTGATGTTTTCACACGTTCAAATATTATCTCTGTATTTCTACAATCTGGCACATAAATCTAAAACTATACATTTATCCTCCATAGCATCAACTACAGCAGCAACACAGAATCAAGTTACTCTAAACTCTATAATTCGAGGCTTTTACGAATGATTCTCTCTTCAGTGGTTTTATTCACATTCTTCTAGAATCAGGAGATGATCATAAACTTAGACTCGTTAAAGCTTTCCTCTCGGTCCACAAGGAGACTCTTAGAGCCCAACTGAACCATAACTGGTTTCTTGCTTTGCTTTAGATCATTATTCAGAGATACTGCAGTTCATTTGTGCTGATAACTTTATATCACTGAGACTATAACACATTGTATCAATACACCTGCTTCTGAAAAGCAACTCAGATTTAATCAGATTTGTGAACAGAATGTAGCCCAGTAATATTTGATAGACACGGATCATTAATCTTGCATCTTATACAGATAAAGATCCCACCGCAACTCATGAAACAACTCCAGATGCACAGCAAGGTATTTATATGTCTTACTCATGTCAGTGTTTTAATGTGACACTTTCAGTAGAATTGGTATTTACATAACTGTTTTTTATAGACTGATGATACATGTGGCAACTTTTTTCTTTTGAGCAACATTGCTTGTACTTCCCCATTGAGAACAGTTAACACATTTATGTCTGGGTATTTTAGATCGGTTGTGGGCTCTGTGTCTCACCTGATTGGCCGTTGACAGCAACATTTCCCAAAGCTGCCTGGTAATATTGCTCAAAAGTTGCCCTTGTATCATCAGCTTAAGAGAAGCGTATCACTGTTCATGTTTAATTTGTAGACCTCAAGCACTCGTCTCCAAACAATCGTGTTTCTTATTACTTTATTAATCTGTAAGTAGTAGTTTTCAAAGGCGATGTCCTGCTGTTGTGTTCCTCTGAATCTGAACGTGTCTCTCTATAGTCTCTTCGTCAGTGATTGGGATCGTTGTTGCTGTTGTTGTGTTCCTCTGAATCTGAACGTGTCTCTCTATAGTCTCTTCGTCAGTGATTGGGATCGTTGTTGCTGTTGTTGTGTTTCTCTGAATCTGAACGTGTCTCTCTATGGTCTCTTCGTCAGTGATTGGGATCGTTGTTGCTGCTGTGTTGGCTGTTCTCATCACTGCTGTTATTCTTTGGGTGGTTCGTAAAAGAAGAGCTGGTGAGTTTTCTGAGTTTACAGGTATAACAACAGACAAGCATTTCAAAATATCTGACTTAAATAATTTACAGACAGGTTTCAGTTTTATCAGTCATTTATTAAGATGTGATGTTCAATATGTGGTGTGATCAAATGTTTGGCTTGAGTGAACATTAATCAATGAACTAACAAGAAAACGTATTATATTTTTCAGCATAATAATTATTTTAGACTTTAGTAATTCATCATTCACATTTTGTGTTTTGTTGGTGAGTTATCATAAATATTGCCATTATTTTTCAGATAACAGAAAAGGGACTAATGACTCTGCGGTAAGTATCATAATGCTAATGACCCATGATATTGACACATTAGATATTATTTTGTCTATTAGTCAACTGCATCAGCAGCTATATCACCCTGCAGCCCAAGACTGGTCACCCACTGAAGCTAAGCAGGGTTGAGCTGGTCAGTACCTGGATGGGAGACCTCCGGTGAAAACTAGGCTACTGCTGGAAGAGGTGTTAGTGAGACCAGCGGGGGGTGCTCACCCTGTGGTCTGTGTGGGTCCTAACGCCCCAGTGTAGTGAAGGGGACAAACGCACCATCCTTCGGATGCGACGTTAATGCGAGGTCCTGTCTCTCTGTGGTCATTAATAATCCCAGGATGTCCTTTGAAAAAGAGTAGAGGTGTAACCCCGGTATCCTGGCCAAATTCTCCCATTGGCCTCTGACCATTATGGCCTCCTAATCATCCCCATACACTGATTGGCTTCATCACTGTCTCCTCTCCACCTGTATCTGGTGTGTGGTGAGCAGTACTGACACAATATGGCTGCCGTCGCATCATCCAGGTGGATGCTGCACACTGGTGGTGGGTGAGGAGATTACTATGCAAAGCGCTTTGAGTGCCTAGAAAAATGCTGTATAAATGTAACCCATTTTTATTATAACTTAGATAATCATCAGCTGTTAATTAGTGTATTGTACTGTTTCTTGTTTAAATGCCACATATAACAATAATCAAAACTTACTTCACCATGTCTCCGTTAATGTTTAGGAGCAGAAAGATGGTGCGATTTATACTGAGATTACCACACACTGTGAAATCTGAGCCAAAAAGATTGAGGCGAGTAAAACACTTCCCTGTTCTTCTGTCGATGACACTAATGAATCCACCTTCTCTTAACATAGTTTGTACTTCTGAATCAGTTGTATTCTTAGACGCCGGTCCTGTAAATGTGTATCTTGAGTTAAGCTCTAATATCATGCTGTAATATCTCTGGGTTAACACTTGCATATTGTTATATATTTGTGATGTTCATTCAGGTTCATGACGAGGATAAAGTGACTTATTCTTCTATCAGATGAGCAACAGCTGGACATCAGGATGACTGCGGTCAACTTTATACCTCTGTGAACAAGAACCATCACAAATAAGTCAAACAGTCATTAATTAAAAACACCTCCTAATATCAATCGTAGAGGAATATGAACCGTATATAACTGACTCCTAAGTGTTTCAGTCAGTCCTTTTGTAAATGCTGTCTCGCATTTTAACAAACAATCCCGAGTGGTGATCTGAGTGTAATATTTTGGTTGATTTGGGATGTTTATTTCAAATTATCTGTCTGCTTGTTGAATTAATGTAAGTGCCTTTATTATTAATTCTGGATTGTGCATCCATATACACCTATAAACACTCACACATACATATCACCTATAAACACTCACACATACATATAAACTTCCATGCATATACACCTATAAACACTCGCACATACATATAAACTTCCATGCATATACACCTATAAACACTCGCACATACATATAAACTTCCATGCATAGGCCTATACACCTATAAACACCCGCACATACATATAAACTTCCATGCATATACACCTATAAACACCCGCACATACATATAAACTTCCATGCATATACACCTATAAACACTCACACATACATATAAACTTCCATGCATATACACCTATAAACACTCGCACATACATATAAACTTCCATGCATATCCACCTATAAACACTACATACATATAAACTTTCATGCATATACACCTATAACACCGCACATACATATAAACTTCCATGCATATACACTATAAACACCGCACATACATATAAACTTCCATGCATATACACCTATAAACACTCGCACATACATATAAACTTCCATGCATATACACCTATAACTGCTTGCATACATAAACTTCCATGCATATCCACCTATAAACACTCGCACACACAAAGTTCCATGCATATACACCTATAACACACACACATACATATAAACTTTCATGCATATACACCTATAAACACCGCACATACATATAAACTTCCATGCATATACACACTATAAACACTCGCACATGTACAGTGTTTATAGGTTCATGCATATACACCTATGGAAGTTTATATGTATGTGGGTGTTATAGGTGTATAGGCCTATGCATGGAAGTTTATATGTATGTGCGGGTGTTTATAGGTGTATATGCATGGAAGTTTATATGTATGTGCGGGTGTTTATAGGTGTAAATGCATGGACGTTATATGTATGGGGTGTTTATAGGTGTGCATGAAGTTGATATGTATGTGCTAGTGTTTATAGGTGCATATGCATGGAAGTTGATATGTAGCGAGTGTTTATAGGTGTATATGCATGGAAGTTGATATGTATGTGCGAGTGTTTATAGGTGTATATGCATGGAAGTTGATATGTATGTGCGAGTGTTTATAGGTGTATATGCATGGAAGTTTATATGTGTGTGCGGTGTTTATAGGTGTATATGCATGGAAGTTTATATGTATAAAGTGTTTATAGGTGTATATGCATGGAAGTTTATGTATGTGCGGTGTTTATAGGTGTATATGCATGGAAGTTTATATGTATGTGCGAGTGTTTATAGGTGTATATGCATTGAAGTTTATATGTATGTGTGAGTGTTTATAGGTGTATATGCATGGAAGTTTATATGTATGTGCGGGTGTTTATAGGTGTATATGCATGGAAGTTTATATGTATGTGCGGGTGTTTATAGGTGTATGCACGTGTTTTATGTATGTGCTGATAAGCGAAGTTTGATTTAAATCCTAGGCGGCGCCTCATATGCATCAACCTCTGTGCTTGTACAAATAAAATGAAAGACAGTTTCTCTCTTAGATCATTCTCATTAAATCATCTATTTTCTTGAGTGATTACAGCATAATTAGCTGTCAGCTTGCGCTAATTATGAAAATAGGCAGTTCTTACTTTACTTATATATGATAATAATAAAAACATGCTGCAGTAGATTATGCTTTGCAAGATCTGATTCAATCTTACAACCGCAACAGCTCGCACTCTAAAATTTCTGCTACAACATGTGGATGTCATTAACAGCAACAGCATTGCGGTATTTGACCGGCTACTATATGCCTAATCAAAGGAGCTCTCAGCATTTCAATCTCTTTTGCATTAGCAGCAGCTTACATATTATTTAGTCATCGAGATTTTCTCATTTCTTTCTCTTCTTGTTCAAGACCATCTTGGAACGAGCCATGCATTTAGCAAGGATGTGTTCATGCTATACAAACATTATAAATACTATACAAAATACATTTTTGTAATTTCCTTTTTTTTATGTATAGGTAACCATTTTTATATATTGCATATGCATAGTAAAAATCTGTCAGTAGGTTAGTTGTGTATAGACCCCTTCACGGTATACGTCACAGAAGTTCGCACGCGCATGTCGGGTCAGAACGTTCATTCCATCCCATTGTGTTAACCAGAGAATTTCTCAAAGACAAAACTTAGGGCTGTGACGGTGGCAGATTTTTACCACCGCTGTGGTAATGGACCAACTACTACAGGTGGGCGGTGTTGTGATATATATATATATATATATATATGTATAATTCTGAAACGCAAAAATAAATAAATGAGGCTCAATCATCTATTAACAAACATACGTGTTTATTTTAGCACTTATGTCAGTGAACACTCAGCCTGCAAAACACTAAAATAAATATCAAATAAATAATACAGTTAAATAGGAAAGTAGCCTTAAATGAGAAAGTTAAATACACCCGTGTGACGTCACGCTGCTACCACCGTGACGCGTTGTCATGGCCACCATCACAGCCCTAGACAAAATGCCTACTTGTTGCGTCGTGGACTGTGAAAATCGCACCAGTTCTGGAGTCAAGTTTTTCAGGATTCCTGCAGGATCTCATCCGTTTCAAAAATAGACATCTGTGACTGCAAGCTATTAAGCGGGCAGACTGGGACAATACTACGATCAAAGAGGCTCGTGTTGGTAGCGCCACTTCATATCAGGAAACGTTAAAGTCATCCTTTATCATCCCTTTCTGTTTGCTTAAACTCGAAAGCCTGGATTGCATGAACAGTTTTCTGTACGTTAAGCTATGCAAGTTAATAGTGTTGTAAATGTCATGGACCTGTGTCATGCTACAGACGTAGCCAGCTGCTAGTAGTTAGCCGCAGGCTAGCGCCAACATTGTGCCAACAACGGTAGAGTTAAGCCATGATAAGTAAACAAATATTTTCTGTAAACTGTAGACTGATTTAATAGTTAGGTGAAGTTTGATATCTGGCATAAATTGTGACCTGTGGCATGCTACAGACTTAGCAGATCGCAGACTAGCTTTACATTAGCGCTTTCACTATGACAACAGTAGATCGTGTGCAATTCTTTTTTGTAGGAGAGGCATAACTTGACTCCAGTAGTCCTGAATTTGTGCCCTCCTTGTTTGTGTACACAAAACAAAGCCAGACACCTAAGACAAAAATGGAAAGGTACAAATAATAATAAAAAAGTATCTTATCTATCTATAAGGCTTGTCTGTTTCTCCTTGACACAATATGCCGGTCTATTAGCCGCGCCATTTTTCTGACCCCAAGCTGCGCGCGCACCCAACCTAGGCTTCCGATGTTTACAAACATTGAAGGGGTCTATAGGTTTATATTGTTTTACTTCATTGTTGCATGTCTGTATTAACCGTGCCCGAGCGCGTTTGACCCCCAAAGCCCGTTTCATTTGACTAGTGTGATAGCTCCGTATTTATGTTCTTATGTTATGTATTTACGGTCTGTTAAGCCGGCCCTGGCTCGGTTGGGAGAGGTGGGCCAGAGCGCGGTTCAGTTGGGCTCGGGCTCGGTACGCGTGTAGTGTCGGAGTGCTGAACTTCTATTACGTGCAGCATGATTGCGTGAACATTTCTGAGCGCCAAAAGAGATAGATCTCTAAATTAGTAATAATTTAGTTTATTGAAATAACATGGTTTTGCATTTATTATCACAATTTTAAAGATTTTTACATACTTGGTCAGATTATTTAGAAAACAGAGGTGTTTTGAGCATATCTCCTGCCAAATATTGCAAAAACACATTAACATTTAACTTCAGAGATAACTCTTATCAAATATATTTCCGTTTTATATTTTGAAATTGAATATCTATTTATATGAGTATGCTTACATGCCATCTCGGTGAATAAAATATTTACTATTTCTCATTCTTTAGTGGTTACACCATTTTACATTTTCAGGTACATTCAGTCTTATCAGAATAAAAAACGTTGTATATGGCCAATTGATAAAGGGAAAACAATGCACACAGATGCACACTATTCTCTTATAATTAGCATTCAGTGATGCTCTAAAAGATACATTTCTTAAGCATTATCTGACTGTAGATCCGAAGGACAGAGCAAGATTGATGACGAGTGGACTCAGTATAAGGTATCTGACCACTGGTTATCTGAAATAGGAACAGAAATGTCTTGTTACAAAATCTCTTCGAAAAGCTTTGAAAGATCAGATGTCAAAGTAAACTAAGTTATAAATTGCTAATATAAGATGTTTACAATTGGGTTTAAAATAAAATAAAAAAGTTTAATTTGTATTCTTGGGGGTGATTTGGGAAATGAGGGAACAGTTTCTGCACTAAATGTTCAATCTGAAAGCAACAGTGTATACCATCTGAGTATACCATTACATGCCCATGTACGAGATGTTGAGAAAGCATTGTTTTTACAAACTAAGCAAATGTTTAGTCAATGGTCGCCAGGCCTTCAGAATGTGTCCCGCCTGGAGGTTTCAAGTATAGCTAGCAAGACCTTGATTGGCTTTTTCAGGTGTGTTTAATTAGGGTTGAAGCTACACTCTGCAGGACACCAGCCCTCCAGGACCAAGTTTGGTGAACCCTGCCCTATGTAATCAATTTAAAAACCAAAACAATCCCCCCCCCCCCCCAAAAAAAGGAAATTTGAAACAACTGTATTTTAAGTAGTTTTGCTGATTACTTGCAGAACCTGAGAAGTGATAACAGAACGTAAATGATATGTAGTTGAAGAGGTTTCAGCATGGACCTAGGGTGGGTAATCTTTGGGTAAGTGGAGGTTATTCCAGTTTAAAATCGTACAAATATTGCACACCCATGAACAATTCTGAAAATTTGGAACAGACTGGCCATCTCTTGACTTTTGGTGTCCCGCCCATCCATGCAGTTTTGCATGTAAATATACAGCTGTATGAAGGTGAAATTCATGTGAATGTGATGTTATTTACACGGTGAACAATAAAATATAAAAGTGAATGAAATTAAAAAGTAATGCTGTTGTATTGTATAGGTACATTTTTGGTTTTCATTATGCAGTGCATTAGACTGGTTAGTAGAAACTAAAGATGAAGATTCAACAACAGGACTGCAGAATGTGGAAAGGAAAAATACAGTGAGAAGCATTATGCTTGTGTATGTTCTCCAGACAGTGCATTGCTTTATTTTACAGCCTAATGGTTATCATAAGGTCATATGCTTCCATTGAAACATTTAAATAAACTGAGCTTTAGTCAAATGTCATGATATCAAGTTCAAGTTGAGCTTTATAGTCATTCCGCTACATGTGGGGACATACAGTGGAACGAAATGTCGTGCCTTACAGGACCACGGTACTACATAAATACAGACTTCAACAATTAAGTAAAAACACTATAAACCTATACAAAACTAACCTACTGACATATTTTGACTACGTATACTATATATAAATGTTTACCTTTTACAAATAAAGATAAAATGTAAAAAATACAAACTATACGAATGCTTCACATAAATACTGTACATGTGCAGAGAGAAACATTGTGAGTCAAGCAGCTGGCCGGGGAACAGTACAAGAGGATTTGTAGTGCAGGAGCATGTAAACACATATATTACTGAGTATTTTGTGGGATTGTGTACACACAGCAGTGTGTGTAAAGTGTCTAGTGCGAGTAGAGGAGAGTGTGTTACTGCAGGTACAGACACACTCACCTGTGTGTAGCACACTTTGAATTTCACAAAACAAGTTGCATACAGTTTTTTCTTTTCACCAGACATTTGACAGCATGGGAGACTCATTTTATACTGTGTTAATCATCTAACTCGGCCAGTTAAGAGCTACATTTTTCCTAAATATGGTCGTTGGAACATAGGTTTTATCAGTTGGCAATCTTCAATGCACATTTAAAAGTGCCTGTTATTAAATTCCCTAGCTTGACCTTCAGTCCACGAGGCTGGCCAGGAGTCCTCATCTCTCTCATCATCTGAAACAAGGAGATATAAACATTGTATTCAGTTTAACTGCTGTACACAGACACACATACCCGACGGCTTTGTTTTATACAAAATGACTGATCAAAATAACTCTTTCATAAATAAATGAAGGACACAATATAACCGTACTCACAGTTGAGAATGAAACACAAATGTTTCTCAACAAGGGCCTTCCCCAAACACAGTAGATCAGCTCAAACGCTGCTACTAGGCACATTGGCACACAAACCAAAAAGGTATCCATACCCTATTCTTCTATTCCGCTACTACATTTATCCATGCTCAACTGAAGTTAAGACTGCCCCCTACCAGTGAGGATTACAACTACACTCAACTCGTAGCAGGCTGAAGACTGTTACATAATTACCACATTAGAAGTCAAAACACTAGATTTAAAGCTGGTCTGTGTCCATGTTCACACTGCAAGGATCCCTTAAGTCATTTAGCAAAGCAGACCCAGATAGACACAGCAAGCAAGCACTGTCCTACACAGTCATTCTCATCTCTGTTGTTTAGTGTATTATGTATATATATGAATGCAGCATGTTTGACATGTACTATTGGTTTGTATTGTGTTATGTCTCTTGCTTTGTGGGGGGTTATGATTCATATCTGTGCATGTCATACAACAATATACATATAAAAGGCAGCAAGTCTCTTTAAGTCATGGACAAAGTTACAGTGATGTTTATAGTCCAACACAAAATAATCAACCAATAATCATGATATTAGTGAAAAAAACAGAATACCCCCAATTAACTAGATAATGAATTAAATGTAAATAAGTATGAATTACCACAAATTAAGACCTGGTTTGCTTTGTAGATCTGAGACTTTATATGTTTTACATAACTGATTCTGATGACTGGGTTTTAGCAGTGAATCACGGATACGGTTTATGTGTGACATACATGTAACGGTCATTAAACAGCATTAGTATGAATGTGAGATTAACGTTAATATGATCACTTTCATATGATAACAAAATACTCTATAAAAGTGAGGGAAATAATAATAATATTGTTGAATTGTTATATGTCAATTTATATTTCCATGTTTTATAAAATGCTGTGGTATTGGTTAATACACAGTAAAATAAAAAAGTTGCCTTTAATATAGTCATTATTATTTATGTATTATTAATATTAACATACTGCAGATTCATTTCGGTTTAGTGTCTAGCTCTATTCTGTCAGGAGAGGATCTGAAATCAGTTTCAAACTCCTCAAGAATGAAGGAATACAGAAAACAGAAAGAAGCCCACAGAACAATGGATTAAAGTCAATGAATAAACTGAATACAGTAAAGGGCAGACAAAGCACCAGCAGAGTGAATATGAAAACAACCAAAATATGATGATCTGGTTTCCTGGATGTGTGAGAGTGACGATCAGCAGAACATGAAGCTCCACAAGATATTATCCATGTGATCACTGACACAATCAACACAAGTACAGCAAGAAAGAAATAATAAACACTATGTAAAGAGACTTGACCAATACTTATACAGAGAATC
Organism: Gymnocypris eckloni scoliostomus; assembly: GCA_027564155.1. Lineage (NCBI taxonomy): Eukaryota > Metazoa > Chordata > Actinopteri > Cypriniformes > Cyprinidae > Gymnocypris > Gymnocypris eckloni. The sequence continues at coordinate 3,291,974 of CM050413.1, read as the reverse complement.
ATAAGTATGTAGAAAGTTATAAAATATGGTGACAAAGCAGTGACAGTATGGTATGGTAAAATATGGTGACAGTGGAGGTTTCATTGAGATAATTCCCTCTAGCGCCACCAGCTGGTTTAAGAGAAAACCACAGTCTCTTGATATCCACAACGAAGACCACACAATCTAGGTCTATTAAAGAGATCTATTAAAGATCTAGGATATCTTTAATAAATACATAGTGTTACGTCTCTGATGTAAATTTAGTCTAGGATTTTAAAGAGGTAACATTAAATTGATATGTTAAAGGAATACGGGGAAATCAGTGGCAATGGAACACATGACACAAATACACCTCAAAAATAAGGTTTATTGTTCCCAATAAATAAGTAGTTAAACCAACAAGACAAAGGAAAAAAGGGAAGTTAAAGTGGCGCTTAAATCAGAAAATAAATATAATGAAAGAATCCCACATACTAACTAATTCCCAAATCCCTAAACTAATAAAGTAAAGATATGGCAATAAAGTCTTCAACGCATAAGCGTCATAAACTACACTAACTATACAAAGCAAAACATACAGAAGAAGCGCACACTCATAAACTAATGTGTCTAATACATCAAAGATCTCTACGCGGGTATGTAGGTCACGTGACTTACTAAACTCTTCCACTCCTTCCTTGTCTTTCAAACCAGCGACAAGCAGGCAAACACAAGCCATTAACAACATAGGTTGTGACTAAACTGTTAAGGTCAACCGTTAGTGAACTCTGAAACTCCACCAACTAAACAGAGTCTAAACCAAGAGCGCAACACACACACACACACACACACACACACACACACACACACGCACACTCCGCGGGTGCAAACAATCGCAATCCAAAGTGTCACACCCCCTTCTTCTCGCGAACATTCTCCTTTTAAACCTCTCGGACGGGAGCGTGATTGGCAAGAGAAACATGTCGTCATAGTTGATTGATGATGATTGACAGCAACGATAGCCAACAGAATCCAAGGAAAGCGGTACCTAAGAGGATAAGCGTAAGAACAGAGAAAAAGAGGCAAAAGGACAAAACATACAGCAAAAAATGTCGCTGACCGTAACACTACCCCACTTAAATTAAACTTTGTAAAAAAGTGTATACTCGAGAAAGTGCGTCCGCAAACACATTATCAGCCCCTTTTTTATGTCTAACGTCAATATTATAACAATGGAGCAATAAAGACCACCGAGTCAATCTTTGATTTTGATTGTACATTTTAGACAGAAACACATATTGTGTGAAAACAACACATATTGTGTTAATGGTAGGGTCACAACCAGGGCCGGAGTGGGGTCCATTTTCAGCCCGGGAGTGTAATGCTCAAGACCAGCCCACCACCAATCCCCATCCAACCCCCCTCCCACCGTGGTGGAATCTGGATAAATGACAGATCTGTTTCTTAATTGACATGTTTCAATAAAAAATCTGAATAATGTAAATATGGCCATAAATATCAATAACAAATCACATACTGAGTTTTCTGCAACAAAGTGTCCAACTGTTACTTTATGAAAATAATGGTTTGAATTTAAACTAAAATAAAGGTATGCAGTAAGAAATATACTTTTTGCACTAGTGTTTTTTTATATCCATGTCAATGTAATAAATAAAATAAATGAAATAAACTATATGAAACATTTCTGCAACAAAAGATACAACTGTAACATAAAAAAAAGTAAAATTCAAAATTGAAAGCTGCCAAGCAGTCATTAATATTCATATATGTTAGTCATTATGTTCCTGTGGCTCAGTGGTAGAGCATTGAGTTAGCAGTGCAAAGGTTGTGGGTTCGATTCCCAGGGAACACACATACTGAAAATAAATGTATATGCTAAATGCACTGTAAGTCGCTTTGGATAAAAGCGTCTGGTAAATGCGTAAATTTAAAATTAATAACTAAATGGAAAATCAGTAAGCATCTCGAAAGAGAGAAAGAAAGAAAGGCCTTCTACCATTCTTCCCAAGTTTTGGTTTACACTCAGAGCTGAAAATGACAAAGCCTTACAGCATCAACAACCGTCTAAGCAGTGCACTGGTTTCTGCAACTTTGTTTATTACTGTCTCATTGTTCTATAGTTTTTGACTATAGTCACTGTACCTTGAGTTGCCAGTTCCTGTGTGCTTGTTTGTCTTGAAAACATATCTGTCAGTTTGGTATGTTTGTCAGGGACCTTCTGCCTGGCTGCTGTTGTCTCACTGAAGATCAATGTCTCTGTCCCTGTCTCTTTCTTTTTCTCACTTCCCTCAGCATCAGGCTTATCTTTATTAAACCACAATAACATTTAAAATAAGTCAACACGCTAAAATCAATTACATTACAGACAATCAATATAAAAAAAAATCCTTCAATGTAAGTCACTTTGGATAAAAGCGTTTGCCAAATGCACAACTGTAAATGTTGCTAGTCACTGTAGGTTACCTTGAGTCGCCAGTTCACGTGTGCTCGTTTGTCTTCTTGAAAAAATATTTGTCAGTTTGGCACTTTTGGCCGCATCATCCTCCTATGCCTTTCTTTTTTAACCTGGCTTTTTCAGCTCCTCTAGGAATCTTTTTTTGTACTATCCATTGTATTCTTCCCGCGATTAGCGCACTCTCGCTAACTCACACCACAGCATTAATGGTTTCGGTCTGTCTCCATGGCAACGACCTGGGACACGCGCTTGTGTAGAGGAAGAGAGAGAGAGCGCGCGCGCTCTGACAACAGAAAACGTCACATTTTAATGATAAATTCAAATCTAGTGTTATTAGCTTAGTTATCAGTCACACGGTAACTTAAACACATATACGTTATTATGTGTATGTAAAAAAAAAAAAAGCAGGCGAGTCTGCCGGTGTCCTGACGGAACACCATACCCATCAGAATGGCATACCTTCGGTTAATGCGCATGCGCAGCAGTGACATTTGTGGAATTGCGCATGCGTCAAATTTAAACCATCATTTCAGCATACTAAGATTACAAGCGGTAAGTGTTGGTGTAATATATTGCATATTATATACACATTACCTAATTGCATGCCTTGTACAATCACAAGAAATGTTGACAGACGTTTTCAATATATTATTTTTAGCAAGTGGGGTCGTAAAGTCGCGATTTTGACCGAGATTAAACTCATCGACTAATGTGTTGCTTTTAAATGATTAATGCTTATTTTTCTGCTAACTGTAGTTTAACCATGAAAAATAAGTGGGAGGAAATTTTCAATTACCTTTTAAAGGGTTCAAGCCCTGCAGAACTAAATAAAGGGCAGAAGCAAAGCCTAAGGAAATACTCCTCGAAATTCAGGATTCACGGTCAGTATTTACATCAAAATACATCTTACTGACAGGAATATGCACGTGTTCATATTTTGTATTATTTATTATTGGTAATGTCAATATTCCTTAAAGATGGAGAACTACTCTTTAGCAGTGACAGAAGAGTCATAAAGACAAAGGAGGAGGCTATGAATTTATTTAAAGAATTTCATGCCTCACCTATTGGAGGACATACAGGAACCTTAAAAACACGAGCTGCCATGTGTTCACGGTTCTACTGGTATGGCATGACAGTGGACATTGACAAATGGGTATGTAGCTTATCTGTTCATCCATAAGCCAAAATGTGTATTTTTATTAGGGATGGGCATTTTAAGCAAATGTAATATTCGATAATCGCTGGGTATTATTCGATTACTATTCGAAAATCGCACCCCTCCATGCACCCGCCCACACACGCGCACACACACGCACGCGCACACACACACACACACACACACAGAGAGAGAGAGAGGGGGGGAGAGAGACCATCCAGGCTTTCAATCTGTATGATAACAAACTGTTTAGTTAATTAGAGAATAGTCTATCTTAACCCAAGAAAATTAATGGTTGTAAAGTATGATTGCTGAAACAGATTAATATAACATAACCGAAGGACGGCATTTAACAGAACAGTCCGTCGATTATCAACTGCTCATAAGGCTAGGACATTTCTATTTTAAAAATGAACATGAGCATTCATATTATTAAAAAGAAAATCTTAAATCTGATTAATGCATCAATGAATATTAGGCGTAAAACATATTGCGCGCTAAACAGAATATCATTCTTAAAACATATTACGCGCTAAAACATATTGTGACCACCTGAATGACGCACTTATTATGTGAACATTAATTTTAACGTCTGTCTTCATAACAATAACCTATTTCATATATAAATATATTAAATGAACATGTTCACATGCTCGAAGAAGACGGAGTGTTGTTCACAATTAGTTCGGTGAACTTTGAATTGAAACAAGGGAAGGAATATAGATCCCTGCAGCAGTCTGAGGCTCTCTCTCGCTCTCTCTCTCTCTCTCGCTGAGCCATTTAAATAGTTCAGTTTTGGTTTTTAATAGCAAATTGGTCATTATTGTTTCCTTTCTTTATTAATTTAATTTAGAAATATGATTGGAACATCTTATTTTTGTTAAATTCAAGTTTGAGTTTTTTTAAATACCAAGCGCCAGCGCAAGTTTGATCAGTTTATCTTTATCAAATAAATAACTAAATAATTAACGTCATAATATTTTAAGAATAAAGTCAAAATTACGATCATAAAATCATGTTACATTGCCTGAAGTTAAAGTTAAAATTACACCTGTACTCTGACAAAAAATAATAATAATAAGTGTGGCATCCAACCTGTCATTCTTCACATTTAACAAAAACAACACAAATATTTTGCATATAAATATAATATATCAACCAGTGGAATATTATTATTTCAGCAAAAACTAATAATTTGAATGCAGGCGCTCGTCACAGCTTCATAAATGGGAAACAGGACGTGAAGGCGGCAGAGAAGCACTCTGTGGAGTGCATTGTTTTGTTAACTTTGGTTTATTATTTTGAGTTGTTTGGGACGCTGTAACAAACGGCCCTCTCACAATATATTGTTTAACAGGTCTATTGTTCACGCAATCAGCCTGCACGTATCAGAAGTTCTGTTCTCCGCGTGGTTAGCGCTCACACATAGTGTGTGTGTGTGTGTGTGTGTGTGTGTGTGTGTGTGTGTGTGCGCCGAGTGCCGACAGTGCAGTTCGCATGTACTGAAAGGAGTTGTCTTCGCGCCCAAATGCTTTTTGATCGCTTACATTTTTAAACAAACAAGGCTTAAAACGCATGCAAATGATACAATTTAGTGACCACCTGCAGTGGCCCGATCTGGTAAGTGACAAATCCAGCGTCCTTCACGCCATCGGACAGTCTTTATTGTCAAGCCCTGGTACACCTTTAGAAAATAATCGCACAACCTAATCGATATTCTATAATTAAATAGAATATTGAAAATCGTGACCCATCCCTAATTTTATACGTCTATATATACAGATTAATAGCTATGTGAAATTTGCTGTTTGTAATTTGAGCTTTTTTTTCAAGATATCTGAATGTGACCAATGTCAACGGGTGGGGCCACCCCTGAATGCAGTTAAAACTCTGGACTGCATCAAGGTCACCATCTTTTGTAATCGACTAGATTTTAACAATGCTAAGCATTATTTAATTTAATCTATTATGCATTCAAATCACTAATAGGTATCTGCTGTTTGGGAGCTCATCGGCATTGATCTCACTGGTCCACTCCAAAAAACATCTACTGGGTATCAGTATATATTGACAGTCACTGACTATTTTTCCAAGTGGGTGGAGGCCTTTCCTCTAAAGACAAAGTCTGCATTGGAAGTAGCCAAAAACCTTTGTACAGTCATTTATAGACATGGCTGCCCTAAGCGCATACTGTCAGACCAAGGACGGGAGTTTGTCAATTAAGTAAGCTTCACTTTATGCATTTTGTTCTGATGATGTCATTTGTGATTTGGTGCTCAACAAATAAAGATTTATTGATTGAAATATTTGACAGAAGTACTATAAGTCAAATGAAAATAATGTTCTGATTTGTTATTTTTATTTTAGATCAACAGCACACTTTGTGAGCTGCTCTCTATTGCGAGGAGTGTTACGGCTGCTTACCATCCCCAAACAAATGGGCTTGATGAGAAAACCAATGATAACATCAAACGGTAAGCATTCATTATTCTTGCGTTTATTTGCAGGGTTTTGTTTATTTGGTAGCTCTTCTGATCATTATTATCAGAGTGTATTGAAAGTTGGTAGTTTCTGTCTTGAAAAACATTCATTTAGAAATTATTTTTCTAGGGCACTTAAAAAGCTTGTTAATGATCAACAAGATGACTGGGACCAGTACCTAGATGCAAGTCTTTTTTCGCTGAGATCCAAAATACAAACCACAACAAAATTCTCACCATTTCTTTTAATGTATGGGAGAGAAGCTAGATTTCCATCAGAAGTGCCTGTTGAACTGCCGGTAGGTTTTTTTCTGTCTTTTTCTTGAAAATGGCTTTCTGTTAGGGCCAAGCATCAAGTGACCAAACATTTTAAAAGATAGGCTTAGATAATAAAGCTTAAACCAGTATGATTTGAGGTTGCATATCATATTACCCCAAAAGGTGCAACTGCTCCTCTTTTACCTTGCTCAGGTTTTCTGAATAACCCTACCACAATATATTTTCCTGTAACTCCCAGATCCCACATATATCCAATAGATGCAGTAGTAATAGATAAATGCAGATATATTGCCCATGAAGCTCAGCTTTATTGGAAACATGTTTAATATTTTATTGTAGATTAATTTTGTGTAAAAGTCTATACTATGAAATGTACAAGTCATTATCTATTTTGTTGTAGCTTTCAACAATAATACTCCCTGAAGACTGCAGTGAATTTCTCAGGGAAAGTCAGAGAATGCAAGAGAGCACAAGAGAAAAGGTCGAGGAGAATATTGCACTGTCACAAAAAAATGACAGAGGCATTTGCAAAAGAGTTCAGAAAAAGTACAGAAATGTGGAGTTTAAAGAGGAGATGAAGTACTCTTACTGAACATGAGAAAGAGAAGCACGAAAGGAGGGAGAATGGAAGCAGACTACACTGGACCCTACACAATTGAAGAGATTTCAGGAAAGACAGCAACTTTACAAACACCACAGGGTGTCTGTCTTAAAACAAAATATAGCATCAGTCACCTGAAACCTTATAAAAAGTAGTGCCAGCTCTCAGGTCCCAGCTCAAGCCAGCTCTCAGGTCCCAGCCCCAACCAGCTCTCAGATCCCAGCTCAAGCCAGCTCTCAGGTCCTATCCCCAACCAGCTCTAAGGTCCCAGCTCAAGACAGTTCTCAGGTCCCAGCTCAAGCCAGGTCTCAGGTCCCAGCTCAAGCCAGCTCTCAGGTCCCAGCTCAAGCCAGCTCTCAGGTCCCAGCCCCAACCAGCTCTCAGGTCCCAGCTCAAGCCAGGTCTCAGGTCCCAGCTCAAGCCAGCTCTTAGGTCCCAGCTCAAGCCAGCTCTCAGGTCCCAGCTCAAGCCAGCTCTCAGGTCCCAGCCCCAACCAGCTCTCAGGTCCCAGCTCAAGCCAGGGCCCGTATGTATAAAACTTCTCAGAAATGCTCTTAAGAATAGTCTTAAGCTTTGACTTAAGTGTCAAAAAATTCTTAGTAAAAAGTAGGACTTTTCTAAGAGTAGGAGAGTTTTATGAAGAGGCTAAAAGCAACTTTCAGTAAAGTCTAAGACTGATTCTTAAGAGCTGATTTAAGTGTTGTGAATTAAGGACTACAATGATTTCAACACAAAATGGCTGCTCTTAGTCTCTGAATAAGCCAATAGGGAATCAACAAGGGTGAAGTCACAGCAACATGACATCGTTTATAAATCAAGACAATACAATTGTTCTGTTATTTAAATTTATTTTAAAAGGTAGCTTTGCATTATGTGCAAAAGCAAATAACTACACTTATTTTACACAACTACAAATAAGTACTTTTATATTTCACAATCTTGCACGATTTTATTAATAGGTTTACAGATTAATTAAATTCACAAATGAATTCTAATTATGTAATTAAGCTGACTAATCATGTCACCCAAATTGCACTCTCAGCTTTATATAAAAGAAAGACCAATATTCCAAACTCTTAAAAATGGAATCAAAAAGAAAACCAAACTGGTCCAAGGAAGAAAGTATTTTTCTAGTGCAATCAGTCCTTAAATGGAAGGACATCATACGAGGAAAATTCAGTCCAACTGTAACAAGTAAAGGAAAAAAAATGCATGGCAACAAATTGCCATGACTATAAATGCAGCATTTCCTCGGACAAGCCGGTCTGCTGAAGACTGTGAGAAAAGGCGGTACAATGTATTGGCAACATCTCGCAAAGAGATTGCAGCTTACAAGGAAAGCATGCGTGCCACAGGTACAATTGATTTTAATCTTACTAAACTATTTTTTTAAATATGAAATAATTGTTTATGTGTGGTCAGTAGCTGAGTTCTTGTCAAACAAGTGGAGGCCCTCCATGTAATCCTCTGTCTGAGATTGCTTAAATGGTAGAGGAGATACTGGGAATGGCCAACCCTTCCATTTGTGTCATTGCAAATGCCCCGGACCCTGCACTGCTCAAATTAAAGGAGTTACAAAGATGGTAAGAAAATGTATGTGAATTAATAATCTCTTTATTAAATTGACATTAGTTACTTTAATCTATGGACACTGAAAAAAACACCACATCGGATTGAATAAACATGTTTGCTCTTTAATATTTTCTGCATGTGAATGTAGTGCTGATGACGCTGGAGCCAGGCCATCTGACATGCCACATTGCACCACATCTCAGGATGTCTTCCTGTGTCCTCCAGAAGAGGACACAGGGTTTGCACAGAGTATAGCCCCTGAAGATAACATTGAGTCTCTTAAAAAAATTTAAAAAAAATTACAAATCAAGTTGTTGGAAGTTCAAAATGAATATTACACACTAAAACTGAAGAGATTAAAGAATGCTCAATGATTGTACTTATGTTTGAGGAAATAAGTGTGTGAACACAAATTTGTTAATTATTGCTTTTTGTCTAAGTTTTTCTTACCCAAAATGTAAGTTTGTAAAGCAGTCCCTTATTGATTCTCTGCTTGAACCACTTTGTAATGTGGGGTTGATGGTACTGTTGTCATTACCATCACAATCATCATCACTGTCATCGTCGTTATCGTCATCACCATCATCATCACCATCACCATCATCATCAAGAAGTGGTATATTTCGAGCTTTGCAAATATTGTGCAAAATGCCGCAAGCCATAATAATGCGACTAGCACGCTCAGGGGACTGTCTAATCTCTCCATGAAGGACATGGAATCTCCTTTTCAGCTGTCAAATTCCTCTCTCCACCACAGCTCTTGTTGCTTTGTGTGCCCTTCAAAGCGAAAAATGTTACAAGAAAAAATCAAGAATGCACTTATTGAACAAAACTGGTGTTATATATTACCAGAAGCATAATACCGGGTTAAATATTGCCTGAAGTTCAGTCCTGTACAGTACCTGTTATAATTGAGCTGCTGTTCACCTTGTGGTCTTCTGTAAGGGGTACAAAGCCAGCGTTTTAAAGGGTATCCTGAGTCACCTACCAGATGACATCCAGGGCGAACATAATTTTGTTCAAATAACCCAGTGAGGCCACTCTCAGAAAGAACCAGAGAATCATGTGTTGACCCTGGCCATTTTGGCACAAGATTCAGGATCTTGTAAGCAGCATCAAACACAACTTGAACATTGATACTGTGGAATCCTTTTCTATTGACGTATGCCTCCTCATTTACAGTTGGAGAAATTATGCGAACGTGAGTGCCATCGATGGCTCCAACAACTCCGGGGGAGCCTGCAATTCTCATAAAAGCTTCTTGCTTTTGTCGTAAAGTTTGAAGGTCAGTTGGGAAGTCAATGAACTGCCTTACTATGTTTGGGGTGGTTAGTGCTGCGATAGTGCCATTTAAGACTCTGCTGACTGTGGACTGTGATGGGCCCAAGTCATCACTGGTGCACTGCTGCATTTTTCCAGTTGCCAAAATACGCAGAGTCATTATTACCTTCAGTTCTGCAGTTAAAGCATTATTTCGTAGAGTTTGAGGAGTTATTGAATTTCTGACTAAGTCGGTAACAAAAAGAATACCTTGATGATCAAGTCTGTACCGTTTTATCAAATCCCTGTCATCATATAATTCCAACACATTCTTTTGTTCTTGGAAAGTGCGCAGTCTCCTCCTCTGTACTGCCATCTTGTTACTCCTAACTAGGTTAGGAGACCTCCCCAGCACTCTTAAATAATTTAGGAGCTGAGACCTAGTCTTAACACTTAGGAACCTTTATGAATCACTCTTATTCTTAAGTCTAAGTATAGGAGTAAAATTACGTCATTCTTAGAATTTTGACACACTTAAGACAAAAATTTTACTCTGAGCGGCTTTATACATACGGCCCCAGGTCTCAGGTCCCAGCTCAAGCCAGCTCTCAGGTCCCAGCTCAAGCCAGCTCTCAGGTCCCAGCTCAAGCCAGGTCTCAGGTCCCAGCTCAAGCCAGCTCTCAGGTCCCAGCCCCAACCAGCTCTCAGGTCCCAGCTCAAGCCAGGTCTCAGGTCCCAGCTCAAGCCAGGTCTCAGGTCCCAGCTCAAGCCAGCTCTCAGGTCCCAGCCCCAACCAGCTCTCAGGTCCCAGCTCAAGCCAGCTCTCAGGTCCCAGCCCCAACCAGCTCTCAGGTCCCAGCTCAAGCCAGGTCTCAGGTCCAAGCTCAAGCCAGCTCTCAGGTCCCAGCTCAAGCCAGCTCTCAGGTCCCAGCTCAAGCCAGGTCTAAGGTCCCAGCTCAAGCCAGCTCTCAGGTCCTATCCCCAACCAGCTCTAAGGTCCCAGCTCAAGCCAGCTCTCTGGTACCTGTTTGGGGTAGTACTCAAGAACAAGGTGCAATAGAAACTCATAAGTTAGTTACTTGGTTGGTCGTTGGTTTAGACCAGTTGGTCATCAAGTTGCATGTTTCTCCCATGACCCATTCCTGGTCATGATTGCATGTGTTCTTTGTTGAAAATGTAAATGGTACAGTTTTTCATCTAAATATTAACAAGACTAATTTGAAATGTTCTGTGTTGCAGTCCAAAAACTTTGGTCTTCTAAAGATACAGGACAAGTAGAAGCGGTCGTGGGACCATACAAAATTTATGATACCTCTTTTAGAACACTATCGGGACACGGCTGGCTTTCTGATGAGGTGAAAGTACATCCATGTGATATACAAGTTTAATGTTTCAGTGCTGTATCAAATTAAATTACTAACAACTTTTTTTGTTTACACAGATCATTGATGCATACCTGCACTGCATTATGAAATTAGCCAAGGTAATAATAATAATAGTATTTCGCTATAACAACCGCCTCGCTATACATTATCCCTTACATGTCTGACTTGTCCTTTGACAAGAGACTATATTCAGGATAAATTGTGCTGAAGTTTTGCAGCAAATTTCTTTAAATTAACATTGCTTGTATTGCACTATTTTTGTTTTCATTTAAGATGGTGTGGAAGATCTCTGTGTTTCCTGCAACATGTTGCAGTTTGATGCTGAGGAGGATTTCACAGAGATGGTAATAAGACAATGGGTTATATACTGACAAACTGGCAACTTTCACTATCCATCCACTATCCACCACTCAGCTTTTTGTCTTTATCTGATGTAAATCAATTCTGATACACCCGACAATTACAGAGTCGTCTGAGTATTTCTGCAGATGACAGGTCTCTGACTTAAACTGGAAGTCTGAGGTGTACAGAGTGAAAAGGAATGGTGAAAGTACGGTCCCATGTGGTGCTCCTGTGCTGCTGACCACCTGGTTTGACACACAATCCTTCAGTCTCACAAACTGTGGTCTGTTTGTCAGGTAGTCATTGATCCAGGTGATTGTTGAGGGCTTCACCTGTGTCTTCTGGAGATTCTGACAAAGCAAATCAGGCTGAATTATGTTAAATGCACTGGAGAAATCCAACAAAATGATCCTCGCAGTGCTGCCTGCTTTGTCCAGATGACAGTGGGTTGGTTGAAGCAGGTGGATGATGGCGCCTTCTTCTAACTGCTTTCACTAAAGCAGGCAATACAGCAATCCTTGAAAACATTTACATTACAATAGTCTTAACTATGGCTATTTAAGGCTCTTGTAGCAGTAAGAAGACATTTATTTCTTCCTATTGCTAGTACAGCTGAAAAAGTTTGTAACAATTCTTCAATGCTTCATTGATTATATATTGCACTTCTAAAGTGATTTTTTTATTTTGTCTTTAAAGGTGCAGTGTGACATATGCTCAAGATGGACGCACAAGGAGTGTACCCCTGCAACCCTTGCCTCAGAGCATTTCAAGTGTAAAAAGTGTGTGTTAAATGCATAATGTTTGCTTCAAACTGTGTCAAAAAGTTCTATGTTGTACATATTGTACATGTACCTATTTGAAATTTGTATTAAAATATTTTTCAACCAGTCTATAAATAATGAATGTTTTTATAATTTATTTTCTTTTAGTAAGATACACAGAAATAGGTTATGAAGGTATGCTGGTAAGTGTGAAAACTAACAAAAAATGATACCCCAACACTTAATTTTCTATGAAGCAAGACCTATCGAAACAGGGGCTATCAAAACAGCATACCCCTGTACAAACTGTATTTTTATTAAACCAGGGGCTATCAAAACAGCATACCCCATTATAAACTGTATTTTTATTAAACCGGGGTCTATCAAAACAGCATACCCCTTTATAAACTGTATTTTTTTATTAAACCAGGGGCTATCAAAACAGCATACCCCTTTATAAACTGTATTTTTATTAAACCAGGGGCTATCAAAACAGCATACCCCGTTATAAACTGTATTTTTATTAAACCAGGGTCTATCAAAACAGCATACCCCTTTATAAACTGTATTTTTTATTAAACCAGGGGCTATCAAAACAGCATACCCCTTTATAAACTGTATTTTTATTAAACCAGGGGCTATCAAAACAGCATACCCTTTATAAACTGTATTTTTTATTAAACCAGGGGCTATCAAAACAGCATACCCTTTATAAACTGTATTTTTATTAAACCAGGGGCTATCAAAACAGCATACCCCTTTATAAACTGTATTTTTTATTAAACCAGGGGCTATCAAAACAGCATACCCCTTTATAAACTGTATTTTTTATTAAACCAGGGGCTATCAAAACAGCATACCCCTTTATAAACTGTATTTTTATTAAACCAGGGGCTATCAAAACAGCATACCCCTTTATAAACTGTATTTTTATTAAACCAGGGGCTATCAAAACAGCATACCCCTTTATAAACTGTATTTCTATTAAACCAGGGGCTATCAAAACAGCATACCCTTCACAAACACTGGTATGCTGTTTTGACAAAGTATGCTACATCGACAGACCCTGCTATAAAACTCAACTTCCGGTATGCTATTCTGACAAAGTATGCTACATGAGCGGGGCAGAGCGGCCCACCGGGAATTCCCCCGGTTCTCCCGATGGCCACTCCGGGCCTGGTCACAACAGACGGATGTTGTGCTAATTGTGTTCAGAGTTTTGGAAATGTGAATAGAGATTGGACAAAAGGTTGTTAGCAACTGAAAAAAAACTGTAATAATATGTTAGTGTGTTTTAATGAAGTACACTTATCTCGGTGTGTTGACTAACCTAAAGCACATGAAAAGTAATTGATTATAGAAACTGCAGTGTTTTATATTTCTATTAAGTTAATGTATTTTATAGTTTTATATATTTTAAGTACTAAATTGCAACGTTGTATCATATTTAAGTGTATGAGAAACATTTAAATTGAAATTACATCAAAGTATATTTTAGTTAATCGTAAATGCTTGTCAGTACATTCAGCAGTACTTTAACATAATTCAAAGACAACAAAATTAATTATGAATTACATCTAAGTCCAACTAAAGTGGGTCAAAAATACTCCAAAGTTCAGCTATTTGCTTTTAATAGCTATTTAAAACTATTGTTTTAATTTAATTGCAATGAATATGCAGTTGTCTGAAAATGTTACATTAATTACGCACACAAATATATAATTTGAAAGTATGTTATTTCTTTATTTCATTATGCTGTATAATGCATTAAGCAGTTCACTGGGTTTTGTATCAGATCTTGAGCTTTGTACATTTATTGTTTCCCAGGTTACCGCTCCCATGGCTGCTGTACTCCATTATCAACAGTATGAGCCCGGTTCGGGTGAGTAGTAACGGTCTGTTCTGCGCTATCGTGCTGCTCTTCATCATGCTCCTCTTCGTCCTCATCTCCATCGCCGCCTGTAAGTGGAAGATGAGCAAACTGCTGGGCTTCATCATGTTCCTGCTCTATCTCGTCTTCCTGGTGGTCAGCGTCTTGTTGGAGGACAAGGTCATCGTCTGCCCCATCTCTGTCTGACGTCTCGTCTCATTTACACACACCGGCATGAAGCTAAAACCACGTTCCTGCTGACTTTACCTCACCTCTGTAGTCATTTATTTTCTTATGACAGTTAACAGCCTCCTTCACACTTCATCTAACACTCTGCGTGTGTTTATGGGGTTTTACACACTTAAAAACTTGCTTTAATATTAAACATTTTCTTGGTTTCCAATAAAATATCTAAACATCCTTAAAGAACATTACTAAACTGTGTACTTCAGAAACAAAACTCGTTTTCAGGGAAAATGTCTTGACTTGCTTTGTTTGGTCTAATTTTAAGCTCAAACTTCATTAGGCATAAACTTAGAATTGTTCTTAAAACAAAAATAATTTGGCAGTAATTAATTATATATGAAGATATATTCTAAAAAAAAAAATCCTGTGCAAATATCTGAGGATTCTTAAATTTATTGAGCGTGGAAATGTCTTCAGAAAAGTATGTGAGATATTACGTGCTGTTTTCTTTGAATGAATGAATTTCAGTTTGAATTTATTTTAGTATCACTGAGAAACTAGTATAGTTTGTATTCACGTTTCAATCAGTTTATATAATTTTTTATTTTACTTAAAAGTTTGAGTCTTTTTATGAATCTTTATTTTAGTTTTAGTTATTTTCGTACATCAAGTTAGACTAAATTAAAATGATAAATGTTGCCTAGCCAACATAAAAAGCTTGTCTATTTTATTTAATTTAACCTTTATTTTATGTCAAGTAATGGAAATGTGTTATGGTTTTAGTTTTTGTTTCAGTTTTAGTTAACTACAATAACCCTGGTTTATGCTTAAAGCAATACGATAAATAATACAAAAAATAATCTTGTTTTGTAATCTTGCTATAAAAACAAGTATTAATTTAATAATAATGTCAACTGTTTTTTGCTCCACTCATTGAAGTGAAATTGATCATACGAGACGATGCTAAACTAGAGCTGTAATTGGTCGATATCTCTTGAACAGAATCTTTTGAACTGGATGAGATTCATCAACACAGTGTTAAAACATTTACACAGATTTGAGTTTGTTCTTCTTTATCTTCAAGAAACATGCTCCGTGTTTGTGGTCAAAGCGTTCAGAATGAGCTCTGATTATTTGTTGGTAGTTTGAATCCCTCTGTAGGGAGCAGTGAGGATTTCTGCAGACAGACGCTGTGATTATAGCAGGCAGCGTTTGCTCATTTCTCAGTCTCTGTAGGCCGTTTGTTCACGCTGTGAATGTGCTGCACTGATGAATAATCACTGGTGTGGAGCAATTATTCCATGATATGATATATTGTGTCCAAAATTATTTTCACTTTGCATGAGCTGATGGCCATTGATCCTTTACTGATTTATTATTTTCTTTCTATTACATTTATATCCTAATAACATCTTAAGAACATGAAAATTAAACCAACTTTCTTGTGGTAGAAGTAAATAGAAGTATTGTGTATTCTGCATGCTCAGCGATTACTGTATGTTTTTTAATGGGTATTTATTTATTCATTCATATAGTATGACCAATAAAGCACCAATTCAGCGTTATGATATAAGAAATAAACAAAGCAAAAAGGTGTATTTTTTTTAACAAATGGTACACAAAATTAATCTGGCCCTAAAACTGAGAATCTGTACTCAGGTTGATGATTTTTTTTTTTTTATGTTGAATGTTGTTCAAACACCTCCTGAAATATTGCAGCTCTTTAGTTTGGTTTGACTTCAGTTCACGGTGAAAGTAAACGTGTTAAAAGTATTGACAGCTACTCCATTTGAAACCGTGGCAAATAATATACTGAAGGTTTGTATGGATCCAGGGTGACACACAGGAATGTTTCTGTAAAGAAGACACTGATTACTTATAAGAAATGATCAATGTTTGTGTATATTTCTTTAAATGTTGCCTGTATGTCAAGAGGCCAAGTAGCCAGATACATAGAATTTGAACATTATGTCATCCTTTCTTCTATCCTTTCATTTATTTTGTATTTATTTTATATATAGCTTGTTCATTTAATAGCAGTGATTTGAGCTGCTGTATTGATTGTAAAACAAATAATGACTTGCTGCCTCATTCACACCGAAGGAGACTACAATTACTGCATGTTGCTTCCCCAATCATTATTATTCACCCATTTATAGAAAAAATCACGTTGAATAATATTACAAATGTGAGGGAAATGTGTAGCTGCTTATAGTCTGTAGTTAAGTGTTAAAACCTAAAAACATTAGACATATATCGCACTCCCAGCAGCTAAAACCACGTGCAGTGATTTCCCTCAATAGTTCACACTGCATGTATTTGGATTGAAACCAGATCGGAGACGGTTTAGTGACGTGCTATAAATTTAATTTTCAAGTAAGCAATTTATGCATGAAAATTTGTAGTCTATTACTCTAAGATTCAAAGACAAAATATTTGCATAATGATTTGCCTAACAAATAGTTATTTGGTATTGAACGAGTATTAATGTGCTAGCGCTTTCTAAACCGATTCTAGAGACGTTAAAACACGAGCATTTATTAAGAGTAGAGCGATCCATGTTACACTAAAGGTGCTTTGGACTCGATCTTTGTAATCTGTACAGACACACATGTAGTGCATTTACTAACTAATAGAGAACTCACTGATCAAGTATATTCATGATTCATACACTAGCACTTATTCCAACAGTGATTTTATTTTGTGTTTTTGACGACAGAAAATCTGACCGCAGCTGCTGTGTATGTATACCTTGGCAAATACTGTCCTCTAGTGTGTAGTAGGACTTTATTTTTGTAATGTGTAAACCAAGGCCTGTCGTTGTGCTGACAAAGATATTGTATTTCATCCCTAAAAATAAGGATTTAGTACAGCAAAAGAGACCGAGAAGCATTTCTAAGTTCAGTGCATGTGTTTGCCTGCTCACAAAGAAGAGATTCAATGACAGGCCTTGGTTTACACATTACAAAAATAAAGTCTGACACATTAGTTCAGAAGAAGCTCTCATTCAGATTGCTGAATGTGTTTTTCCGTTTCAGCGGTCCTCAGGTGAAATCTTGTAAGGGTTTGAATAGTTTTCTGAACCAATAAAACTGACGAGAGTGAATATCAACAGGTCTGGACTGAGCAAAGAAATGTGAGAATGTGATTAAATATATGAATGTGGAGCTATTGGTCTGAACTAATGTGATTTATGATCAATAAACAGAGAAAAAATGTATTCTCAAACATTGAAAGGTTTTTAATAAAAACTGATGAGAAAGGAGATATTAATACTGATATAAGCAGTATATATGTAGCTGTTTGGAAATGTATTTAAACTAGAATTCAGATTTATGCATCAGAAGTAGTTTTCTATCTATACTTGTTACACCTTAGTATTTATTAATTTTCCAAATTAGCATCTGCTTTTCTTAATGTTAATGTATTTTATTTTATATATGTATTTTGTCTAAAATAAGAGGGCTGCACATACTGTTCAAGTGCCCCTGCTTTATTCTGTGCCTGCTTTCTGACAGGGTATGGATTATTATGATTAACTTTCATTTGTAATTTTGTTTTGTATCAAACTGCATTATTAATATGCACATTACATTTATACGTGTCTGTTTAATTATTGTTTGTTCACTCCTAATGAGGCTGAAGTTGAATGTTTGGCCTGAATTTACACAAATATGGAGTTGCTAAATGCTGGATTTTCTCAATTTTTACACTTACGCATACCAAAGTGAAAGTGAAAAAGAGTGAGAACGCTGTTTCTGTTCACCTTTTCTGGCTTCATTTTTTAGCATTTGTAGATGGACCTGTTTCTGTCTCCACCGTTGTCTTTCTTTCTTCATAAAACTGCACTTTTGTACTGAATGACGAGATTCAAGCCTGAATATAGACACGGCATGTCAGCAATTACTCCATCACTCTGTTTAACTTCCCATTTCACTAGTGTTCATGTGAGTCACTTCAAATGTACATATATACAGAAGCTAATAAGAGAAACTGTAAAAGCAAAGTATCTAATAAAATAAAGGCAAAATATAAGGGCAGGCTGTCCATGGTGAATTAAGTTGTTCATGCAATTAGCAGCTGCAAATATATAAAGCTGAAATAAAGTTGAAGCACACCGACAGGATTCTCACTTTTCTTTATTCTACAAATGTAATATGCAAGACATGTAAGTGTGATAACTTGTTCCTCACACAAGAATCAGATGGAGACGTGATGGCTGTTTCCAACAATGTGACAAGCTTTATTTTAATTCTCTACCACAACCCATTGGTACATACGGCTATCTTGTTCAATACTGTAACAAAGTTCGTAGGAAGGAAGGAAGCGGACAGGGTTGGCTCGTGAAGACTCAGGTGTTTTTATTTAAGACCGATAAACTCACACAGGTGCGCACTCTGCGCCACCCGGAAACATCAACTCTCTCGTTCGTCTCCGCGATCACTCTCTGTATTCGTTCTGACTGTTTCTCTCTGACAGCTCGTGCGCCCGAGACTTCACTCCGTCTCTCTCTCTGAACTGCCGTTCCACGGTGGCTTTTATCCGGTCTCCACGCCAATTACTGCAATCAGACACAGGTGATCCTCATTTTGCACTTGACCCACTTACTTACCGCTGTCTCCTGAGTCTTTCTCCCGCTGCAGACTTCGCTGAACCACGCCCGCCACATACCCCCACCGCCCGACTCAGGCCGGAAGCCCTCCGCCTGCAGCCCCCATTCCTGGAGAGGAAGTCGGCTACAGTCATCTGCGTCCCCGGCCTGTGGATCACCTCGAATTTGAAGGGCTGTAATGCCAGATAACAACGGGTGATCCGCGCGTTGGTATCCTTCATGCGGTGAAGCCACTGCAAGGGGGCGTGGTCCGAACAGAGGGTGAATTCCCGTCCCAGGAGATAATAGCGGAGGGTGAGGACCGCCCACCGGATCGCCAAACACTCCTTCTCAATGGTGCTGTACATCGTCTCTCTCTTAGAGAGCTTCCGACTGATGTACAGCACCGGGCGCTCCTCACCCCCTATCTCCTGGGTCAGGACAGCTCCCAGCCCCCGGTCCGACGCGTCCGTCTGCAGCAAGAAGGGGAGAGAAAAGTCAGGAGAGTGTAATAGCGGCCCGCCACACAGAGCAGCCTTTACCTGGGTGAAAACCTGCTGGCACGGGACCGTATCTGGGACCTCCTTTTTAGTGAGGTCAGTCAGCGGGCTGGTGAGCTCCGAATAGTCAGGAACAAACCTCCTGTAATACCCCGCCAGCCCCAGGAACTGCCTCACCTCCTTTTTGGTCTTGGGTCTCGGGCAGGCCGCAATAGCTGCCGTCTTATCAATTTGGGGATTGATTTGGCGCACCTCCACCCGCCCAATCGCACACTTCTTTGGGTTGGCCGTTAGTCCCGCTCCCCTCAGCGCTCTCAGCACCTCCCGCAGGTGCACCATGTGCCGCTGCCAGTCCTGACTGTAGATGATGATGTCATCCAGGTAGGCAGCGGCGTATGCGGTGTGCGGTCGGAGGATTTTGTCCATGAGGCGCTGAAAGGTAGCGGGCGCCCCGAACAACCCAAACGGAAGCGTGACAAATTGGTGCAATCCAAACGGCGTTGTGAAGGCTGACTTTTCTTTGGATAACGGTGATAAGGGGATCTGCCAATATCCTTTAGTTAAGTCCAGCGTCGAATAAAAACGAGCGGTACCCAGCCGATCAAGCAACTCGTCAACCCGCGGCATTGGATAGGCGTCGAATTTCGACAACGCATTCACCTTGCGATAATCCACGCAGAATCGGACCGAGCCGTCTGTTTTCGGTACCAAAACGATCGGGCTCGCCCAGTCACTGCGGGACTCTTCTATTACTCCCATCTCTAGCATCGCCTCTAATACTGACTGGACCACCTTTTTCTTGTGCTCCGGTAAACGATATGGCCGGCTGCGCACTACCACGCCCGGCTCGGTCTCAATATGGTGTTGAATAAGGGTGGTTCGACCAGGCCGGGGCGAGAACACGTCCGCAAATTCTCTCTGCAACCGGGCTACATCGGTGAGCTGGGAGGGTGAGAGGTGATCCCCCCCCGGGGCCAGAGTGAGTGATGGAACTTTGAGGCTCGCCTCTGGCCCGAGATCTTCCTCGTTACCTACTACCGTCGCCAGCATCACCGGCTCGACCTCGTTCCATTTTTAAGGAGGTTGAGGTGATAAATCTGACGTGCCCGCTCCGATCCGTTCGAACCACCTCATAATTGAGATCCCCTACCTGCCGTGTGACCTCAAACGGTCCTTGCCACTGGCGAGTAATTTGGAGCTAGAGGTAGGGAGTAACACAAGTACTTTATCTCCGGTGTGAAATTGTGTAATCTGGCCCCGATTGTATAGCCGGCTTTGCTTGTCCTGGGCCTGTAACAAATTCTCCATGGAGAGCTGCCCCAACGTGTGGAGTTTTGTTCTCAGGTCCAGCACATGCTGAATTTCATTTTACTCAAGGTCCCTCCTCCCAAGTCTCCCTCAGGACGTCCAAAACCCAGCGGGGCTGGCGGCCGTACAGGAGCTCGAAGGGGAAAACCCGTGGAGGCTTGCGGGACCTCGCGCAGCGAACAAAAGGGGTTCCAGCCATTTGTCCCAATTTTTGGCGTCTTCGTGAACGAACTTTCGAATCATTGTTTTCAACGCACGATTAAATCGTTCCACCAGGCCGTCCGTTTGTGGGTGATAGGCGCTGGTGCGAATCGATTTAATTCCCAACAACTCATAAAGTTCGCGAATGGTTCGTGACATAAACGCTGCCTGATCGGTGAGAATCTCTTTCGGGATTCCCACCGGAGATCATACTAAACAGAGCCTCCGCTACACACTTGCGGAAATGTTGCGGGCGCCACTGCCTCCGGGTATCGGGTTGCATAATCCACTAGAACCAATGCAAACCGATGCCCTCGTTGACCGTTCAATGGCCCGATGAGGTCCATACCAATTCTTCGAAGGGGACCTGCATTACGGAAGGGGGCGCAAAGGCGCTTTTGGGGAGGCCGGGGGATTCACTAACTGACATTCACGACAAGCCGCACACCACCGGCGTACATTCTCGTGAATGCCCGGCCAAAAAAACCGGGCCATTAAACGGTTCAGTGTTGCTGCTTGACCCAGATGCCCTGCCATAGGATTACAGTGAGCCGCCTGGAAAAGCATTTCCCGACGGCTTTTTGGTACCAACAACTGGGTTGTATCTTGTTTTGACTGAGCGTCCTGCATCACTCGATACAACCTATCTTTTAATATAGCAAAATAGGGATAGGAAGGGGGCCGTGCGGACTGGAGAGGCTGGCCGTCAATGGAACGGACCTGGTCGAACGCGTTTTTCAGCGACTCGTCCTGGGACTGCTCCAGGGGAAAATCATCACGCTCCGTGAGGATTAGCCTCTCGACCGCGCTCCGTTCCCCTGGTGCCGCCTCAGCGGGTCCTGGCTCAGCCTCTCCCATTCGCCTCCCCCTCCGGCTTCTCTTTTCCGCAGGAGGCATCCACACACAAAACTCCCAATAAAATTTTAAACGCTGGCCAATTGGTTCCCAAAATCAGCGGATGCCGGAGGCGGGGGTTAACTGCCACCTCCACCTTATGCTTTTGCCCCCGAAATTGGATGGTTAACAGCACTACTGGGTATGTCACCACATCCCCATGTACACACCTCACCCGAACCATGCAGCTCTTATCCAATGCCTCGGGCTGAATTAGGCTTTGATGGATCGAGGTCTGGTTACATCCTGAATCCACCAAAGCCCAATAAGTACCCCCCCTAATACTCACAGGTATTTGGTACCCGCCAGCTTGATCGGGGCAGCCTGTGGGCGTCCGAACCCGGACCAGTGTCCCCACCTCCATCACTGGACACCGATCGATGAAGTGGCCCGGGTCCCCGCAACGCCAACAGGCCGGCCCAGGCTTCCCCGCCACCCTAGTGGCGGGAAGTGGGACAAGGAATTGGCGTGGAGACCCCGGAGGAACGGGAATGAGCGCGGAGCTCGGGCTGGCTGACCCCGCCTCCCTGGCGTGGGCTCTCCCGGCCGCCGACTCCGGTGCCGGTCCTCCTCTCCATCGAAGCTGGGCTCGAGGAACCACGCCGGAACGGGACCTGGGAAGGAAGATAGGGGGAGACACAGAAGGGGAGGAGAGAGAGAGAGAGACGGATGGTAGGGTTTCGCCAACCCCATGGCACGCCACCATCTGGTCCTCGGCGAGTTGGATGGCCAGATCCAGCGACGCCGGGCGGTGGCACTGGACCCACTGCGCGGTCGCCTTAGGGAGCCGCGCAATAAACTGCTCCAGCACCACCTGGTCGATGACATGGTCGACGCCGCCTTCCCCGGCCAACAGCCATCTGCGGCAGGCGTCCCGGAGCTGGTGAGCCATCACGAAGGGCCGGCCGTTCTCCCTCAGCTCCAGTGAACGAAAGCGCTGGCGGTGCTGCTCGGGGCTCCGGCCGACCCGCTGGAGGATGGCTCATTTCAGGTCGTCGTAGACCAGGAGGTTCTGGACTGGCAGCTGCTGCCGCCAACTGCGCCTCCCGGTTAGCAGGGGATGAGGCGCACTGGCCAGTCCGTTTGTGGCCACCCACATGCCGCCGCGGTCTTTTCAAGAGGTCGAGGAACGCCTCGGGTCATCCTGCGGCCCCATCTTCTGTACCGGCATGTGGGTGGGCGGGCCGGACTGTTGGATTCTCACCGGCCCGAACCTCCCGGTCCATCCAGCTCCGGAACAGCTCGCGGTCCTCCCGCTGGTTCTGGACGAGGGCACAGAATCTCCTCTCCTGGTCTGCCCTCATGTCCATCAGCGCTTTGTGATGTTCTTGGTGGAGTCCCGCGAGCGACTGGATGACATCCGCAAATGGCGATCCCGATGGTGAGGACATGATGGCAGCGGCGTTCCGGCTTCCTTCCCCGGGTTTCGGCAACCAGTGTAACAAAGTTCGTAGGAAGGAAGGAAGCGGACAGGGTTGGCTCGTGAAGACTCAGGTGTTTTTATTTAAGACAGATAAACTCACACAGGTGGGCACTCTGCGCCACCCGGAAACATCAACTCTCTCGTTCGTCTCCGCGATCACTCTCTGTATTCGTTCCGACTGTTTCTCTCTGACAGCTCGTGCGCCCGAGTCTTCACTCCATCTCTCTCTCTGAACTGCCATTCCACGGCGGCTTTTATCCGGTCTCCACGCCAATTACTGCAATCCGACACAGGTGATCCTCATTTTGCACTTGACCCACTTACTTACCGCTGTCTCCTGAGTCTTTCTCCCGCTGCAGACTTCGCTGAACCACGCCCCCCTCGCCACAAATACATTACGCAAAACCATCCTTTTATTCACCCATGAACATAGGGCCATTAACAACTAAAACTTGTAGTTGGTTTACTCCTCAAACAAAACAGAAATAATAATTCCTTTGGAACATTATCCCCCCTTTAAAGACAACAACACCAACCAACTACTTTTCAACATAACCTGTTATGTTACAATAAGGTTTTAACGTTCTTTTATTTATTTTTCACAACACAAAGTCTTCTAAGTGTTTGGGATTTTGAACAGTGCTTTGGGACCTACGCACCTCTGGGAATAATCTCAGGGTTTCCCTTTCAACAGTCCCTGGTTGGTTCTGAGAACCCAGATGCACTGGTACTGTCACAACATCTCTATCAACAGAGTCCATCCCACTGCATACTGAGATGTCTAAGGAAACATCCCCACACCTTCTCTTTTGACTCCAAATCTTCCAACTCCTGAGAGAGAATCTGATCCATATGACTGCGCACTGTTTTGCCATCTCCAAGCATGACCTGGTACGAGAGAGGGCCTGTCACTTTGGCAATGAACCCAGGAATCCACTTGGGTCCATAACTAAAGTTTCTTGTCAAAACGGCATCACCAACTTGAAAACTCCTTACTTGCCACTTGTTGTCATGATGCTGCTTTTGTTTGCTTTGTTTGTCACTTACCTTCTGTTGCAAGTCTGGATGCAATAGATCAAGCGTGGAACGCAGTTTTCGTCCCAACAGCATTTCTGCAGGACTGATTCCTGTGGTAGACTGTGGTGTGATTCTGTAGCTGAACAGTACCCGTGTCACTTAGGATGCCACACTCCCCTCTCCTGCCTTTTTCATCATAGTGTTGAATGTCTGAACGGCTCGAGGCATGAAAAGGAGCAGAAGTGACGATATACATCCATTCTCTTCGAGTGAGCGTCAACGAGAATAAGAAACATGTGACCAAGGAACGGACCGGCATAATCTATGTGTATCCTTTTCCAGGGTTTCTCCGGCCACTCCCATGGATGAAGTGGTGCAATGGCTGAAGCTTTCCTGCGCTCCTGACACTTTGAACAGCTTTTTGCCAAAGTCTCAATGACGTCATCCAGCTTCGGCCACCAGAAATAACTCCGCGCCAGTGCTTTCATACGAGATTTGCCAGGATGACATTGATGTAATTGCTGCAAGACATCCTTGCGACCCTGCAGAGGTACGATGACTCGAGCACCCCACAAGATACAGCCATCCTGCACACTCAATTCTGTTTGTCTGGCGGCATAGAGTTTGAATTCAGGGCTTTCCTTTTGGAAAACTCCACCCATCAGCAACACCTGTTGAACTCGAGCCAGAATGGGGTCCTTGGCAGTCCAGGGGCGAACATTCTCGGCTGTTACCAAAGGAATGTCCTCCATCAATAATATTCGGTCCTCTGAATCTGTTTCTAAGGCATGTCAGGAACAGGACACCTACTCAAGGCATCAGTGTTGGCATGCTCCTTCCCAGGCTTGTAAACAATAGTGTATTCATAAGCCTGCATCATAACTGCCTACCTCTGAATTCGTGGTGACACAATTTGCGGAACAGCTTTCCTTTCGTTGAAAAGGCATAACAGCGGTTTGTGATCTGTGCAAATTGTGAACTTTCTACCAAACAGATACTTGTGGAAATGCTGAATTCCAAGAATAACAGCGAGCCCCTCTTTGTCGAGCTGCGAGTAGTTGCGTTCTGCTGGAGTGAGAGTTATGGACATGAAACTGATGTATCTCTCTTTACCATCCACCATTCGACAAAACAGCTCCAAATGCTAAATGCATCACAGGCCAAGATGAGGTCTTTTTGAGTATCATAATGAACAAGCACCTCAGGAGACTGAATGAGTTGTTTGGACTTCTCAAACGTATCATGTTGTTCAATACCCCAATACCATTTTACGCTTTCTCGTAAAAGGTTATGTAAAGGGGCCAGCCAGGTTGTCTCGTTCCCCACTCGGGGAACCATGGTTACATACGTAACCTGAGACGTTCCCCTTCATGGGAACTCGAACTGCGTCCCCTAGGGGTCGCTACGGGGAACGTTATACCCACTTCACCATGCTGAGGGGAATGCAAGCCAATTTCTCAAAAAAGGCGAGCACCAAGCCAGCTCTACCCGGCTAAGGGAGTTGCCCCTGGGACGGCTGATGGCTGTCAGTGATATTATCCCCTTCGGCCAAAGGCCCGAGCTGCATACCCTAGTACTTACCTGTTCTAGGTGCCGGGATTACCGGGCCTAGGGTAGAGCTCAAAGTCTTGGAATCAGAAAAAGATTCCTTTAAGGGGATATGGCCAGGCACCTGGCTCACTAGGTCCTGGCCGATCACTCAGGGGTTACCACTTGCTCGGTCCAAGCTTTACTGAGGGAACTGTCTCAACAGACCTCTTGGTAGCCCCCTTTTTTTTTTTTTTGGACCCAACACATATGGGACAAGGGAGCGGGGCCCAAGGCACAAGCCGGGGCTTTAACCAACTCAAAGAAGGGCACGAAGCTGTGCGCGTAACCCTACCCTTACGGGATTTTTAGAAAGAACGCAGAATCTTTGACGTGCGGACTTACCACTGAGTGGATTTTAGAAAGTGCCCAAAGTCTCGCGTGTGCACTTATTAAAAGAACGTTCTATGCCCTGGAGCGGAAAACTACTCATTCCTCGGAGTGAGAGGGAACTCAGACGCTCAGAAGGGAGCGGCAAGCTCATAGATGACCCTTTGGTTGAGGGGAGCAATGCTGGCTCGACCAACAGGGCGAGCGACCTATCACAGAGCTCTGGGGGATCAAGCTTACTGAGGGAACTGTCTCAACAGACCTCTTGGTAGCGTACACCCCCTTTTTTTTTTATTTTTTTTTTTTTTTTATTTTATTTTTGGACCCAACATATATGGGACAAGGGAGCAGGGCCCAAGGTAGAAGCTGGGGCTTTAACCAACTCAAAGAAGGGCACGAAGCTGTGCGCGTAACCCTACCCTTACGGGATTTTTAGAAAGAACGCAGAATCTTTGACGTGCGGACTTACCACTGAGTGGATTTTAGAAAGTGCCCAAAGTCTCGCGTGTGCACTTATTAGAAGAGCTCTGGGGGGCGGAGAAACTCGGACGCTCAGAAGGGAGCGGCATGCTCATAGGTGACCCTCCGGTTGAGGGGAGCAGTGCTAGCTCTACCGACGGCGAGCTCTGGAGAGCGGAGAACTCATTCCTCGGAATGAGACCCATAACAAGCTCTGGAGAGTGGAGAACTCATTCCTCAGAATGAGAAGGCACTCCGCCGCTCAGAAGGGAGCGGCAAGCCCAACGATGAGCTCTGGAGAGCGGGGAACTCATTCCTCAGAATGAGAGGGAACTCCCCGCTCAGCAGGGAGCGGCATGCTCATAGATAACCCTCTATAGTGAGGGGAGCAATGCTAGCTCGACCAGCAAGAGAGATCACAGAGCTCGGAGGAGGCGGAGAACTCATTCCTCAGAATGAGAGGGAAACTCAGACGCCCGCAGGGAGCGGCATGCTCAAAGATGACCCTCTAATGAGGGGAGTAATGCTGGCTCTACCTATAACGAGCTCTGGAGGCGGAGGACTCATTCCTCAGAATGAGAAGGAACTCAGACGCTCAGCAGGAGCGGCATGCTCATAGATAACCCTCTATAGTGAGGGGAGCAATGCTAGCTCTACCTATAACGAGCTCTGAGAGCGGGAACTCATTCCTCAGAATGAGAGGGAACTCCCGCTCAGCAGGGAGCGGCATGCTCATAGATAACCCTCTATAGTGAGGGGAGCAATGCTAGCTCGACCAGCAAGACAGATCACAGAGCTCGGAGGAGCGGAGAACTCATTCCTCAGAATGAGAGGGAAACTCAGACGCTCCGCAGGGAGCGGCATGCTCAAAGATGACCCTCTAATGAGGGGAGCAATGCTAGCTCTACCTATAACGAGCTCTGGAGAGCGGAGAACTCATTCCTCAGAATGAGAAAGAACACAGACGCTCAGCAGGGAGCGGCATGCTCATAGATAACCCTCTATAGTGAGAGGAGCAATGCTAGCTCGACCAGCACGGAGAGCGACCTATCACAGAGCTCTGAGGAGCGGAGAACTCATTCCTCAGAATGAGAGGGAACTCCGCCGCTCAGAAGGGAGCGGCACTATCACAGAGCTCTGGGGGGCGGAGAAACTCGGACGCTCAGAAGGGAGCGGCATGCTCATAGGTGACCCTCTGGTTGAGGGGAGCAGTGCTAGCTCTACCGACGGCGAGCTCTGGAGAGCGGAGAACTCATTCCTCGGAATGAGAGGAACTCAGCTACCAATGAGGAGCTCTAGAGCGGAGAACTCACTCCTCAGAGTGAGACCTATAACGAGCTCTGGAGAGTGGAGAACTCATTCCTCAGAATGAGAAGGCACTCCGCCGCTCAGAAGGGAGCGGCAAGCCCAACCATGAGCTCTGGAGAGCGGGGAACTCATTCCTCAGAATGAGAGGGAACTCCGCCGCTCAGCAGGGAGCGGCATGCTCATAGATAACCCTCTATAGTGAGGGGAGCAATGCTAGCTCGACCAGCAAGGAGAGCGACCTATCACAGAGCTCTGAGGAGCGGAGAACTCATTCCTCAGAATGAGAGGGAACTCAGACGCTCCGCAGGGAGCGGCATGCTCAAAGGTGACCCTCTAATGAGGGGAGCAATGCTAGCTCTACCTATAACGAGCTCTGGAGAGCGGAGAACTCATTCCTCAGAATGAGAACCGGAGGGCATAGGTGACCCCGGAAAACCCTTTTTTTTTTTTTTTTTTTGCCTTTGCTTAGCCGGAAATTTCCACCTAACCTCGGTCAGGTGAAGTTTACGGTGGTTACAGGGGAATTAGAGAGGAATGAGAGGGCTTGCCTCTCTCTGACCCGCGCCTTTCTCTCACCCTAGCCGCAGGAGGGGGAGGGGCATGAGTCGCGAGACTAGCCTTCTGAGCCCATCTCTGACCCTCAGACCGAGATGGGCTAGGACCCCTGGTTGTTCGGGCTCAGACCTGGATTATATAGAACCTTATCCAGGTCTTTCAGCAGATCAGTCTGGTACGCCTTAGTGTGCAACGAAGCGACGGTCTGACCTGCTGCTGCATATACCCTGCCATTTAAGCGAGATTCAGGGGCTTAGGTGGCCAGGGGGGAGCCTTGAGAGAGGATGTCTGCCACAGAGAGATAAGCTGTTTATCATCTCTTGCACAGGGGACATCCCCTCATAGCCATTTTCACACAATGTCAGCATAACTAGTATGCTGAAACCTATGAATACGAGAAAAAATAGCTTTTTTCACTCCTTCTCAATCTCCACATCGAGATTTTAAGAAGAAAGGAAGGCTCACTCGAGCTGGGGGTGATTTGGCCAGAAAGATTAATTTTTATGATCCACAACCCCCAAAAACTCGTTCATATGCAGAGAAGAGCACTAGCCGCTGAATCTGATTATGTCAGAAAGATCGCATCGTCACAATCCAGCAGCTCACTCTCGTTCTCGGCCGACGCGCGCGAAAAGGGGCGGTCCCTCTTTTCTTTCTCACTCATCGGCCACATTCAACTGCTAATTTCATTACCTCCGTGCCTCGGCAGCGGTGGGTCCCGAATCGCGGGAAGCAGACGGCTGCCCCTCTTTCCTCGGAAAGGGACAGGACGAGAGCGGAGCTTTTACATAGAAAAAGCTCACAGTGCACGCAGATTTCCCCTCAAGGACATCGGCGTGCGTGCTCTTCTTAAACAAAGGCGCATAAGATTGTGTGTGTCATCGCGGTGGGTCCCGATTTTATCCACACACAATCTTAAACGCCTTGCTACTAGTGCTCGCCATTTGATAGAGAGAAACTGTACTCTTACCAGATTGCACGCTTCAAACAAACCAGTCAGTGAAGACGAAAAAGCTGATGATGTATTCTCGGCGGCACTTATATTGTGGCACGCCGGTAGTGACGTCATGGGCTGTCGGCGGCCAACAGGTGGTGTTTTTACATATGTATCTTCAGACCGAGTCACGCTGAGGGCGTTCCCCGTAGCGACCCCTAGGGGACGCAGTTCGAGTTCCCATGAAGGGGAACTATGTTGATTCATATTTTATTACATTTGTGTCACTAACTTTTTGTTTGCAAATTATTTTCGGTTTGATGTCCAGTTGTTGTAGCTTCAATATGCAAAATAAATATGCAGTTTCCTGTGAAATCTGCTCCTACAACTCTAAATATAAATATTAATATAAGCTTACCATAGTCTTTTAGGGTACAAAGGGAAAAATAAATAAATATAAATTGATGATGGTCTTATGATGTACTCATTATAAACAGTGTAGTTTTAATCACGCATTAATGATGACAAAAGATCTGAAGATATATAGACAGAAGATAGATATAAGGCGTGTGGTGACATGAGGTGCTGCAGATGTGACGTTTGTACAGATATCACTTCTCCATCTTCTCATGCTGCACCCAAAAACAAACCTCTAAATAAAACAAAAGCATGACAGGTCATTCACACCTCGGCTGTTTTGTTCCAGTGACGACATACGTCCTGCATCTCTCTCACTCTTTGTCTCTCCAAATAAACTCTGACAGAATGACATCAGTGAGTCTGCAGAGTTATGGGCTGAAAAATTATATCTGCATCTTTCCTTTTTGAAAATTGCCTCATGTAATCCTTAAACCACTGTACTTGCCCTTTAATATTCGATTAAATTAAATTCAAGATTAATTGTAAAACGCTTTTCACAAAACAATCATTGCAAAGCAGCTTTACAGGAAATTAAGTTTCAACAATAGATTTATATATATTGCAGAAACTTAATATATTTAACTTATGGCAACATTTGGTTAATTCTGTATATTCTCTGAGGTGTTGGCATGATCTCTTATCAGGTGTTCGGTCATCTCAGATGTAATGATGCATGTAACTAATAACACCCATTGGCCGATTCAGCACTGAACTTCTGCAACTACTGCAATCTTCTTCTCTTGAATCATAGATCCTAAGTACTTATAATATGAACTGAACGTATCATATGCGATCATGAACTGAAAAGATAGAGAGTTTAAAGCCATGTATCTGTTCACTTAAAGAAAGAGGAGGAACTGCATCTGAATGTGAGATCATTTCACAGCTATCAGTCTAAACCGGGTGTGTTGAGCCAGTGTGGTCAAACCCACTGAGTCCTCACACTCTGTACTAATGTGTTTCCAAACTACGGTGCGATTGCAGCTCTGAGAAAACTAGAACTAGAAGAGTGTAATAACAACAAATAAAAAAACACTAGACTGCTGATTGTAAAAATTGTCTCACATCTGATAAATATATTGTTATAAATACATTATATAAATATATATTGAGAGTAAACTTACATTTTAGACATTCAACAGACGCTTCCCAAGAGCAACAAACTGCTTTATTATTGTTTTATACCCGAGTCTCCATTCATTATAAACAGATGGGAAGCACGATTTTCTTCCTGAATTTTCAGCTGTGAGGTACTAACCAGAAAACAAGTGCAATTCAAAAACGGCAATGCACTAAAGGTGATATAATGTATAATAATAATAATAATATATGTTCTATTACATACTATATTTGGAGAAACAACAATTAAATTATCTTTATACACACATTTTAGTTAATTAAATTTTCTGAGTTTCATTATTTATGTAATTTATTTTGAATGTATTTATTTTGTACACATTTTTATACACGTTATAGTTTTCCACATTTCAGTTGCTGTGTACATTTATTTTGCATTGCTAAGTTAGAATCTGAATAAACCTAATTACTAAATATATTATAGATGATTTTTTCACATCAGTATATTGTGAGTGAAATGTAGCCGTATAGTGTGAGAAATAAACGGTCAGTTGTTTCAGATCAGAGGAAGT
This sequence comes from Gymnocypris eckloni scoliostomus, assembly GCA_027564155.1. Taxonomy (NCBI): domain Eukaryota; kingdom Metazoa; phylum Chordata; class Actinopteri; order Cypriniformes; family Cyprinidae; genus Gymnocypris; species Gymnocypris eckloni. The sequence continues at coordinate 3,260,466 of CM050413.1, read as the reverse complement.
TAACACCCACACGAGGAGCTGATGATGTTTAAATAAAGAGCTGTAAATATAGAGTGAAGAGAAAGACTGACAGAAACAGAAAATGACTGATAAGAGTCACATGTGTCTGCTGGGACTGATCCTTCTCTCTGCACTTATCACAGGTAAAGACATCTCTTTATGATCTATAATACACTACACAAGATCTGAACATTGCAAATTGAGGTGTTTGACATTTTTCACACATTTGAGATTTTGTATGTCAGAGGTTCTCGGCTCTGGCCCTCGAGGTCCACGTTCCTGCAGAGTTTAGCTCATACCTTGATACAAACTCAGCTGCTTGTAACTTTCTATTAATCCTGAAGACCTTGATTAGCTTGTTCAGGTATGTTTGATTAGGGTTGAAGTTAAACTGCGCAGGAAAGTTGTAGGGTTGTGACGGTGAGGATATTTTCCCACCGGTTAACACCGTGGTGGGGGTCGTTTGAGTTTTCCCTCTTTTCCTCACTTTCTTTTGGTTTTAAATATCCTGTAAGCGCCGTGTGTTTTACTTTGACTTTCATATCAGCGGCAATTCGTAGTCAAGCATTCGTCGTCGTTGTTTGTTTTTAGTTTTCCCTTTTTCCCCAACTTTCCTTTGGTAAAAATAGCTTATAAAAGCACCGTGCGCATTTTATGTTCACTTTGAAGAAATTAAATTCAAGAAACAACAAAATACAACGTAGAACATATAACTTTTATTAACAAAACGAATAAAAATGAACCATGCTATATGCCTAATATAAAATGACAAATAACATACACAAAGTTTAAATATACAAAACTAAAAATCAGTTAAGAATGAGGAACAAACAATTATGAAACGAAGAACGTTTATTAGCACAAATGAATAAGAAAGTTTGCAGGGACACCTTGATGTCAGATAATGGGGAAAAAAATCACACTTTTTAAATAAAATAAAAATCAGCAAATACTGTGGAACTAAATAAATGAGAAAGGAGGGTTTTTTTTTTTTTACATTATAACTTAGATCAGGGACGCCCGATAGATCGATCACGAAGGCAATGCTGGAAGATCGCGCTTTAGGTCAGTATTTCTCAAACAGGGGGGTGAGAGATAAAACTACAATATAATATATTCACTAATATTATGACTCGCATGTTAAGTAATGTAAAAAATATATAGCCTATAAATAAATAACAGTACCACCTCTCTACGTATTCTGTGTTTCGGAGCAGCAAAACTTTTCTCATCGTGTGTAATACAGACAACATTTCTTGTCAGTCATCTCTCTTTACGTGATAAATGAAATCTGATCTGATGTAGAGGTCTGCACGGGACTGTTTTTTTAGTCCCGCTCCCGCAAGGTTTTATTCCGTACCCACCCGCTCCCGCGATATATTCACTGTTTGTTCACATTTCTGATGAAAGACAGAGTGATAGGCTTACAAATAAAAGTTTAGTCTGCACTAAATTATATTTATTTTATTCGTCTTGTCAAGAGTCTTGAATTTATTGATAGAAAAATGTCAATAACATTTTGCTGCCAACAGGAATAAAGTGTCTCAGAGAGAGAGAAAAGTTATACAAAAGTTGTAATCCTTATTTTGATTCGTCTTTATTCGTCAGGATATAATTAGTTTAGGCAAACATTCAGCCTACAACACAATAGGCAAATAAAGGTTGCAGAGGGAAAAAAAAAATGTAGGTTTAGCCTAATATCTATTTTATTAGTCTTGAGTCTAACCAGAGTTACCGACCGTTACCGTTGTATTTGGAAAATTAATCCCGCGGCGCAAGAAATCTGGTCATGTACATGTTATAATGGGATCCTTTCATTTACATTAATTTAGCAGACACTGTTATTATTTCATGTGGTGGTTAAACGATTATTTACTGCAAGTCATCTGCAGGAGAAAAATACAAGACCCGCAAATCTGTGGCTACAGAACAGCAGGACCTTGTATGTTATGATATTAAATTAGTTTTAATCGTTTAACCACCAAAACGTCTCCGTTGGCAACGCACATGATTTGTGTCAAATGCAAGTGACGTCACAGGTAGCAGAAAGTGCAAGCAGCGGATTGCAAGTGACATTGTATTTTAGTTCAATACTTCACCACCTGGCTACTGTTGTAAAATGTTGAGAGATTCAAACAAAAAATAATCAATAAATACAACAAAATAAAACATAAAAAAGACTGCAAGTGACATCACTCGTGGAAGCGCAAGTGTCCGTGCGCGCAAGTGTCCGAGCGCGCAAGTGTCTGAGCGCGCAAGTGCCGAGAATGCAAGTGTCCGAGCGCGCAAGTGTCTGAGCGCGCAAGTGCCGAGAATGCAAGTGTCCGAGCGTGCAAGTGCTGAGAATGCAAGTGTCCGAGCGTGCAAGTGCTGAGAATGCAAGTGTCCGAGCGTGCAAGTGCTGAGAATGCAAGTGTCCGAGCGCGCAAGTGTCTGAGAGCGCAAGTGTCCGAGCGCAAGTGTCCGAGCGAGCAAGTGTCCGAGCGCGCAAGTGTCCGAGCGCGCAAGTGTCCGAGCGCGCAAGTGTCCGAGCGCGCAAGTGTCCGAGCGCACAAGTGTCCGAGCGCACAAGTGTCCGAGCGCGCAAGTGTCCGAGAATGCAAGTGCTGAGCGCGCAAGTGTCTGAGAGTGCAAGTGTCCGAGAATGCAAGTGCTGAGCGCGCAAGTGTCTGAGAGTGCAAGTGTCCGAGCGCGCAAGTGTCCGAGCGTGCAAGTGCTGAGAATGCAAGTGTCTGAGAATGCAAGAGCAAGTCTGAAGCCAGACCCTTCTCGTTCAGTTGGCATGTTTGGGGCCAAATGTCTCTGTATTTTTTACACGACTTCTTATGTAAAACAATTTATTTTATTTAGATATCAATTTATTTATTTATTGCCAAACACCTTAGTTGTTTGGAATTTGCTTTGGTGAGCTCATCAACAATAATAACAAACATTAAAATACAAACATAAACATAAATACATACACGGCTATATATGTCCCATCAATTATAAGGAGTGAAATACAGATGCATAGACACCAGAGGAATTAAGAGCGTGAACAATCCCACAATAAGTGCTGTTCAGAAACCGCGTGGACTTAGTTTTAATTGCTCTAATGCTCTATTTGTCTGTCTTTTATCAGATTACCAACTGTTATAACATCTCTATTACTTTCCTTTCAGGAAGCCAAAGCTAATTTAAAACTTCTGGTTGCAAAGCAGTTGGAGAGTTTTTTTATTTTACTGCATCAGTAATATACTTTAGCACCAATTTGGCTATATTCCCCAAAATCAGCTCTCACTATCTTTCCACAGGCAAATAATTTCGTCCAGGAATCTTAAAATAGAAAATAAATGTAAATAAAAAAATTAAATGAAGGGGTTACCTTCAGCATTCATCGGATCTTTCTCTTCACTCCATGTGCGCGCGACTAGCAGACCTCAAATGGTAACCTCCAGACACCACAGAAACACAGCTACACCATGAATGGGATGACGGTTTCACCGTATTTACTCCTTAAACAGAGTAGTGAGGCAAGATTAGTATACACAGACATCAGAAGGTCTCTCACATCCCTGCATGGAGAAATACACGTGCGAATGAAGCACTAAATGTAACATGGTTAACACAGCAACACTTTCAATGAAAATAGGCTAATCACACTGATACACATTATGACAGAACCTCTTAACAGTGCTTTAACATCATTAATGCAGCGATTACAATTACAAAGAGACAGTAAATGCAAGATAAATATGAGAGAGTAAAACTACCACTACTTCCCCGTTTACATACATTATGCGTCTGAGCACGAACGCTTAAAGGAGAAGCGATATATTTTCCTTCGGTGTCCCACTAATTAAGGCCCCACCTACAACAATTGATAGGAACTCACAATAAGAACCATTGCAAACAGAACATTAAATGCAAGTTTTGCTGAAGTTAACTCATATATAGAGAATTTCTCCTCACACACACACACACACACACACTTCACGAGTTCACACTTACTTAATAATGAACTGAATAAACGGTATGCGTATTTGGCGTGCTGTCCGAGGAGAGGGCTCCGAGCTCGGTAATAGTTCCCGAGCCCGGGGTACTCCCCTCGCCCGGGGAGAGGGGTCCGAGCTCGGCATTTGGCCCGGACCCAAAAGCTCCCCAAAAAATGCTTATCGTGGGACAGCAGCCAAATAGTGGCTGAGAGACCCCCCAAAAAATTGCATGGCTTAGGGCTGATGGGATGCTGGACACCGCTTGTAATGATGCTGCGGCATCTTGGAGGAAGAAGCGGCTTCTGCTGAAGTGTGCTGCTGTGGCAGCGTGAGGAGAGGAAGGAGGAGGTGAGGGTAGACACTGCTGCGGCAGTGGGGAGATATTGATGGAGCTCCTGCGGGAGCAGACACTGCTGCGGCAGTGGGGAGGTACGGAAAGGCTCCTGCGGGAGCGGGCACTGCTGCGGCAGTGGGGAAATATAGATAGCGCTCCTGCGGGAGCAGACACTGCTGCGGCAGTGGGGAGATATTGATGGAGCTCCTGCGGGAGCGGGCACTGCTGCGGCAGTGGGGAAGTACTGGGAAGGCTCCTGCGGGAGCGGGCACTGCTGCGGCAGTGGGGAAATATAGATAGCGCTCCTGCGGGAGCAGACACTGCTGCGGCAGTGGGGAAATACAGGTAGCGCTCCTGGGGGAGCAGTCACTACTGCGGCAGTGAGGAAATACAGGTAGCGCTCCTGCGGGAGCAGACACTGCTGGGGCAGTGGGGAGACATAGAGAAAGCTCCTGCGGGAGCAGGCACTGCTGCAGCAGTGGGAAAAATGGAGAGAGCTCCTGCGGGAGCGGACACTACTGCGGTAGTGGGAAAACAGATAGTGCTCCTGCGGGAGCAGTCACTGCTGGGGCAGTGGGGAAATATAGAGAAGGTTCCTGCTGGAGCAGGCACTGCTGCGGCAGTGGGGAAATATAGAGAAGGTTCCTGCTGGAGCAGGCACTACTGCGGCAGTGAAGAAAACAGCTGGGGGGGGGGATTCCTATGGTGGCGTGGGGCTGTTGGGAAGGGGAGAGGGAAAGGGCCGTTGTGGGTGGTGGAAGGGAGAGGGGGGGGGTTGGGTAACGGGGAGGGGAGGAGGGAGGGGCCGGGAGGGGAAAAACTCCTGCTGGAGCGAGCACTGCTGGGGCGGTGAGGAATATAGATAGCGCTCCTGCGGGAGCAGACACTGCTGTGGCAGTGGGGAAATACAAATAGCGCTCCTGAGGGGAGCAGTCACTACTGCGGCAGTGAGAAAATACAGGTAGCGCTCCTGCGGGAGCAGTCACTGCTGCGGCAGTGGAAAAATAGAGAGAGCTCCTGCGGGAGCGGACACTACTGCGGTAGTGGGGAAAAATAGAAGGTGCTCCTGCGTGAGCAGTCACTGCTGTGGCAGTGGGGAAATATAGAGAAGGTTCCTGCTGGAGCAGGCACTGCTGCGGCAGTGGGGAAAAATAGAGAAGGTTCCTTCTAGAGCAGGCACTACTGCGGCAGTGAAGAAGACAGCTGGTGGGGGTTCCTGGGTGGCATGGGGCTGTTGGGGAGGGGCCGGGAGGAGAAAAGGCTCCTGCTGGAGCGAGCACTGCTGCGGCAGTGGTAAAAACAGATAGCGCTCCTGCGGGAGCAGACACTGCTGCGGCAGTGGGGAAATACAGATAGCGCTCTGAGGGGAGCAGTCACTACTGCGGCAGTGAGGAAATACAGGTAGCGCTCCTGCGGGAGCAGTCACTGCTGCGGCGAGGGGAAATACAGTAAAGGCTCCTGCGGGAGCAGACACTACTGCGGCAGTGGGGAAATACAGAGAAAGCTCCTGCGGGAGCGGGCACTGCTGCGGCAGTGAGGAAAAACAGCTGGGGGGGATTGTGTGGGAATCCTGCAAATCCTGTGTATTCTGTACCGCTAGCTGAGGCAACCTCACGCTGGCATCTGCTTGGGAGCTAGAGGCAACTGAAAAAGAAAAAAGGGGTTAGAAGTAAAAGGGGTGAACAATATGTGAGGGCCTGTGTTGCAGGCGGAGGCAGCTTCGCGCTTGCTTCGGCTGCAGGCCACATGGTTTGTAATATTCGGGGGAAAAGGCTGTAGAGCCTGATCAGCCTGTGCTGCTAGCAGTGGCAGACTCGTGCTAGCGTTCGCTACGGGAGCTGGAGGCCGCTGAAAGGAAGTAGAACAAAAATATGAGATGTGGGGGCCTGCGTTGCAAGTGGAGGTAGCCGCATGCTAAGTTGTTTCTGTAGGCTGAGGAAAAAAGGGGGGGCAGGGTTTGTGACTTTGGCGGGACATGCTGAAAAATCCGGGTAGCCTGCAGTGTTGCCAATTTAGCAAATAATGTATATTTATTTAACATAGCAGTTCTCGGACTAACCTGGTGACTTGTATTTCGATCGTCTAGCAACAGGTTTAACTATTTTTTAAACCTTTTTATTTAGCAACCTTTAAGTGATAAAATTATGAAAGGCATTAATTTCTCTCTTAACCATGCGAAAGGAAAGAGTATTGAAACCGCTAGCCGGTAAGAGGCACATCTGCTGGTAACATTAGATACTTGAGAGAGGTTCCGGCAGTACGAACTTCATGTATTAATTAGGTTGCACTTTGCAATTGATATATATATATATATATATATATATATATATATATGCACACACACGGTTTTATACTTATGATTGTTAATCATTACTGTTAGCCCACCATAATTAGTAGTGGAATGTCTCTTCCAACTGTTGGTCTTAACCACGAAACAAAAAATTATTATCCGCTTTATCTATCCAAATATGGAGTGAATTAATACAGGTAAAATGCTGGTGGAAAACATGGAAAGTTATTTGTGAATTCTAAGCGCTTGCTTCCTGGTTACGTAATGGCATTAACATCCCCAAAAAAAAAAAAAAAAAAAAGCTGCGGTGTCATTTAACAACTTTAGCAACGAATTTAACAACTTTGGCAACACTGCTGGCCTGCCCGCTAGCGTAGGCAGCAGCTGCTTAGCTTCTGGAAGCAGAAGTTAGGCCCGGCTACATATGGCTCTGCGGCCGGAAGAGCTGCGGTGAAAGGCTGAGCCAAAGCGGGAATCGAGTGAGGCTTGCTGCGGTGAGAACTGGGGCGCGGCCCATGCTCGTTGGAGAATGGTACAGATCCGTTTGTTTATCCTCCGCGAGAACGGAGCGTCGTAGTTAATCAGCGTTTGCCTCTGGCTTAAATACGGTCCACTTTCCGATCAGAGGAATTGTTGGCGCGGCCGAATGATACGAGGATGCCGGGGAAGTTGAAAGTTTCGGCGGTGGAAGCGAGGTTAAGCCCCGATGTCGGGGAAATCTTGTGGCTGGTCGAGCGGAGCGGCGGCCGCGATGAAGCCTGGGGCTCGGGGGCGTTGACTGGCGGAGAAGGAGAGATCCTGGGGCCGGTCAATTGCTGCGGAGGATCCGCAAATCTCGAGTATGTCTCGTTGTTTGGAAGGAGAAAAATGGGGTCTGTGATCATGGCAAGGGAGCAAGCCGCATTCTGGAAGACGAGAGATAATGGAGGTAAGGCCCGAAACTTGTTTATAAAACATCACATGTTGGTTTTTATGGTTTACGGGGACTCTCCATAGGCGTAATGGTTTTTATACTGTACAAACTGTAAGTGCTATTGCCCTACACCTACCCTACACCTAAACTTAGCCCTCACAGGAGACGGTGCATTTCTACTTTCCCCCCAAAAAACGCACACTGTATGATTTATAAGCATTTTAAATTATGGGGACACTGAAAATGTCCTCATAAATCACCTTCTCCTTGTAATACCTATGTCATACCCATGTTATTATACAAATTTGTGTCCTCATAAACCACATAAACACACACACACACACACTCTCACACACACACACACACACACATATATATATATATATATGAAAATCAAATGAACTCAGATGTCTCAATCAATCGGATACACGCGCATCCATGTTGCTTAGTAACGAACGCGCGTGCTGCATAATCGCGTAATTTAAACACAAATAACAACATCCTAATTTCTGATTGGCTGGTTGGTGGAATTTAACTCCGTTTAACTCGAGAGTCGAGAGAGATATGAACTCGGCAGAGAGTATTCCCTCGTCTATTAACTGTACATGCGCGGGACAAGTTATCCCTTTCTCAGCGTGAACAATACGAGGTGTGGCGTGGGAAGGTGTGAATGGGTTGAAATGCGTGTGTTTCACACCCAATGCGTGAGACTTGAGAGCCCTGATTAAAGAAGCAACACATCTGTTTTTTTACTGAAAGCGCAGCTCCTTTCAGCCGCTAATTTAAAGAGGTGTGTGTGCGCTGAACAGAGCAGACGCGAAGAGAGAAAGATAGAGAGAGAGAGGGGAGAGAGAGAGAGAGAGAGAGAGAGAGAGAGAGAGAGAGAGAGAGAGAGAGAGAGAGAGAGAGAGAGAGACTCTCTCTGAGAGACTGGCTCTGTTTACAATTAAACAGTGGTGGTCAGTAACGAAGTACAACTACTTCGTTACTGTACTTAAGTACATTTTTCAAGTATCTGTACTTTACTGGAGTAGTTTTATTTTGAGTAACTTTTACTTTTACTTCACTACATTCCAAAGCATAAGATCGTACTTTTTACTTCACTACATTTCATAAAACATATCGTTACTCCTTATAATACATCACGGTTCGAGACGCAGAAGCGGTGTATGATTCATGAACAAACTGATTCTTTTCAATGAACCTGTTCAATCGGTTCGCAAATCGCAACAAACGATTCATTCACGAATGATCCGATTGCAGCTGTTCTCGAGTCGAAAACTAACTGATTCAAATGATCCGTTTAGAGCGAGTCTTCTTCAGTGAACTGAACTCACAAGTAAAGAACCGGGAGATCTTGTGAGCGCGCGCTACTGATGCTGTGAAAAGTACGTTACTAATGTCGAATTTTAGGATAAATTATTGTAACTGAAAATAATATTTAGGTCAAAACTGTCAGTTGTTTGTGAACTAAATCTGCTGTAAAGGGTGATCTATTTAAGCCCACTGAAATGCTTGAATGCAGACAGATCAACATCAGTGTCTCTAACGTTATGTTTTAGGTCTCTAACGTTTATGTTATGTCAAAAAATAAAACATTAAAATAACACCGATTAAATAAAATAACTGATGCACGTGTAACGGATGTATACCAGTAAAGGCTGTGTGTAAACCTCACTCCCCTGACCTCACAAAGAGGCGCTCTAGCGACTGATGTAAGAGGCTGTAGCCTTTGGCGTTCCTTGTTAGAGCGCCCGCCTCCCGCGCCGGAATCCCGGGTTCGCGACCCGCTCGGAGCAAGAATGAGTTAGGATGTTGTGGACCCGGGGGAGATACACACGTTCATATTCCCCGCTGCTGAAACGTTAGCAGTTTTTTTTTAAATGCTATGCATTTAGACCTATGTGACGTCTGTTTTTATATTGTTTATCAACAGTATACATTTTTATATTGTTTAGATCAACTAGCCGAGTAGACAGATATGATCTGATATTTATTCATAACCATACTGAAAATAAGTAAATATTGTTAGCTGATGCTAACTGTCTAGCTAACAAGCTTGCTGGTGCTAAGTTGAGGAAATTTTTAGATATAAAGTCCAAATATCTTTATTCAGCCACCTAGATAGATTCCATCTGAGGGAAAAAGAAAGGATGTGATGTTCAGAACATAGTAACTACAGTAATTATCAGAGTGGGAAGTGATGATGCCCTCCGGGGGCATTTGGCCAGGGGTGTTTTTACACCACAGACAAGGTTTGAGAAGAAAAAAAAATCATTATGAAAATATAATTATATTTTCCTTAAAATGTTCTTCCTAATTTCAGGCCTAATTCTCATGTCATATATAACTGACGTTCTGCAAAACAACAAGTTCTAAAACACTTTTTTCTTACTGGTGAAAATGAGATGGTGAAATCTGTTTTCTCTCAGGTACATGGCAGTGTAAGCTTCACAGCGAACAACATCACTCTCATCAATGTAGTCCATATCAACAAAATATATATCTTGACTCTATATAGTGGTTATTTTGAGAAAAACCCAGGTATTTTGGGCAGTATGATTATAAAAATATGTGCTAATATAAAATTAAATAAAGTAGTCTATATAAAATTGCAAAATAAATCTGTCTATCAGTACTTTTTTACTTAAGTACATAAAAAATTTAGTACTTTTGTACTTTCACTCGAGTAAAATTGAAAAAGCAGTACTTTTACTTTTACTGGAGTAATAGTTTATTATACGTATCTGTACTTTTACTCAAGTACTTGATCTGTGTACTTTGTCCACCACTGCAATTAAAGTAAGAGTAAATATAAATATGTTTTAATTTGTAGGTATCAGTGGAGTGGATGAGACTCGTGTGTTCTGCAGTTCTGGTGAAAATGTCCGTCTAATGGGTAAGTCCGCCCCTGATTGTTACACTCATGCATGTGATGCAAAGATCTGTTCGTGTTAAGATTGTTATAAAGTGAACTAAAGTGTTGTAAGATATTATACACCTAAGAGTAAATGTTTATTTTATTTATTTATTTAGTCATTTAGCAAACACTTTTATCCAAAGCGATTTACAAATGAGGACATTATAGAAGCAATCAAAATCAACAAAAGAGCAACAACTTAAGACCTCAGTCACATATACTGTCAAGTATTCAGGTAAATTAATAATATTCACAATTAATGATCAGTCATTTAAATATGATTATTGTAGTCTATGACGTATCTGAACATTCATCTTCAGCTCTGACCGAAACAAAGACACCGTCTCCAGTCACCAGATCTACATCAACTACAGCTCCTCCACAACCAGGTACATAATCAATAATCATATATCATAACCAACCAGGTACATAATCAATAATCATATATCATAACCAACCCAGTCACATAATCAATAATAATATATCATAACCAACCAGTCACATAATCAATAATCATATATCATAACCAACCAGGTACATAATCAATAATCATATATCATAACCAACCCAGTCACATAATCAATAATAATATATCATAACCAACCAGGTACATAATCAATAATCATATATCATAACCAACCCAGGAACATAATCAATAATCATATATCATAACCAACCCAGGAACATAATCAATAATCATATATCATAGACAACCAGGTACATAATCAATAATCATATATCATAACCAACCCAGGAACATAATCAATAATCATATATCATAACCAACCCAGGAACATAATCAATAATCATATATCATAACCAGGAACATAATCAGCAGTTAATATCAATGTTTACTGTTAACTGAAGACCTCAGACACATATCCTGACAAGTATTCAGATAAGAAACTATATTTAATTAATCTCAGAAGAATCTCTGATACAGAGATATGATGATTAATAATGTAATTATGGGTTTATGGGCTGCAGATCGTTGTGTTTTACTCTCATATAATAAGAGACAGACAGTGAAGTATTTCTACTTTACTCAAATAAATTAAAGTAACTGTAATTTATCAGTGATTTTATTTGGATAATTTTTACTTCACTACATTCCAAAACATAATGTCATAATTAATATGCACTACATTTTAATATATATTTAAATATTACCTGCAATACTTAATAATATTAAACCTAGTACTTTCTTGTACTCAAGTAAATCATTGAATGACTTTTACTTAAATAAAAGTAACACAGTACTAGATTTCTGATGTAATTAGTTATTAAATGAAAAGTAGTGCAGTACAAAGTAAAATTCTACAGAAAACACTGATAAAGACACTTGAACAATACTTTTAAAGCAGAGTAAAAACCCTTCTCTACTCTCCTCTGCATGTATAATACAAGTATAAATATCTCTGTAAATGGTGAAACATGAACACAGACTGTATGTCATGTGATGATGAATTATGATGATATTATATTAATGTTCAACAGTATGATGCATCTGAACATTCATCTTCTGCAGAAAATGCATTTAACATACAATATACATTTATCCTCCATAGCATCAACTACAGCAACAACACAGAATCAAGTTACTCGAAACTCTCTAAATCGAGGTTTGTACGAATGATTCTCTCTTCAGTGGTTTTATTCATATTCTTCTAGAATCAGGAGATGATCATAAACTTAGACTCGTTAAAGCTTTCCTCTCGGTCCACAAGGAGACTCTTAGAGTCCAACTGAGACATAACTGGTTCCTTGCTTTGCTTTAGATCATTATTCAGAGATACTGCAGTTCATTTGTGCTGATAACTTTATATCACTGAGACTATTACACAGTGTATCAATACACCTGCTTCTGAAAAGCAACTCAGATTTAATCAGATTTGTGAACAGAATGTAGCCCAGTAATATTTTATAGACACGGATCATTAATCTTGCATCTTATACAGATAAAGATCCCACCGCAACTCATGGAGCAACTCCAGATGCACAGCAAGGTATTTATGTCTTAACTATGTCAGTGTTTTAATGTGACACTTACAGTAGAATTGGTTTTCACATAACTGTTTTTTATAGACTGATGATACATATGGCAACTTTTTGAGCAGTTTTGTTGGACAACTTTTTTTTGGAGCAACATTGCTTGTACCTCCACATTGAGAATAGTTAACACATTTCTGTCTGGGTATTTTAGATCGGTTGTGGGCCCTGTGTCTCACCTGATTGGCCGTTGACAGCAACATTTCCCAAAGCTGCCTGGTGATATTGCTCAAAAGTTGCCCCTTGTATCATCAGCTTAAGAGAAGCGTATCACTGATCATGATTAATTTGTAGACCTCAAGCACTTGTTGTCCCTCTCACAAAAAGCAAGTCAATGTGAAAGCTATATGTAATGCACTCTTTCGTCATAATTAAATAATCTATTTACATATTGATCAAACTATCTGAGGCTATGACGCTGTTTTTGCTTAACATTTCTTGAAGGAAAAATAATATAAAGTCAAACAGGGCTAAGGTGTTTTTTTGTTACTTAAATGCTTATGTATCTTATAAAATATGGTGCTTTTGAACTAAAATCCTCCACATTAAACAGTTACACAGATTACCCTAAACCACCAGCAAGAGCACTGATTCCAGTTATGTATATATACTGTATGTTTGTGCGTGATTTCAGTGCTTTTATTCACATTCTGGGGTTCTTCTAGAATCAGTCTCTAAACACACAACTGATTTCTCTGTGGAGATGTTAGAAAAGCTGATCACAACTTTGACTTTATGTCATGTTTCGTGTACATCACCAACAAACCACCAATCCATACATCTTTAATCATGTCAAGTGTCCAAACAATCATGTTTCTTATTACTTTATTAATCTGTAAGTAGTAGTTTTCAAAGACGATGTCCTGCTGTTGTTTTCCTCTGAATCTGAACGTGTTTCTCTATAGTCTCTTCGTCAGTGATTGGGATCGTTGTTGCTGTTGTTGTGTTCCTCTGAATCTGAACGTGTCTCTCTATAGTCTCTTCGTCAGTGATTGGGATCGTTGTTGCTGTTGTTGTGTTTCTCTGAATCTGAAAGTGTCTCTCTATAGTCTCTTCGTCAGTGATTGGGATCGTTGTTGCTGCTGTTGTGTTTCTCTGAATCTGAACGTGTCTCTCTATAGTCTCTTCGTCAGTGATTGGGATCGTTGTTGCTGCTGTTGTGTTTCTCTGAATCTGAATGTGTCTCTATAGTCTCTTCGTCAGTGATTGGGATCGTTGTTGCTGCTGTTGTGTTTCTCTGAATCTGAACGTGTCTCTCTATAGTCTCTTCGTCAGTGATTGGGATCGTTGTTGCTGTTGTTGTGTTTCTCTGAATCTGAACGTGTCTCTCTATAGTCTCTTCGTCAGTGATTGGGATCGTTGTTGCTGCTGTTGTGTTCCTCTGAATCTGAACGTGTCTCTCTATAGTCTCTTCGTCAGTGATTGGGATCGTTGTTGCTGTTGTTGTGTTCCTCTGAATCTGAACGTGTCTCTCTATAGTCTCTTCGTCAGTGATTGGGATCGTTGTTGCTGTTGTTGTGTTCCTCTGAATCTGAACGTGTCTCTCTATTGTCTCTTCGTCAGTGATTGGGATCGTTGTTGCTGCTGTTGTGTTCCTCTTAATCTGAACGTGTCTCTCTATAGTCTCTTCGTCAGTGATTGGGATCATTGTTGCTGCTGTGTTTCTCTGAATCTGAACGTGTCTCTCTATAGTCTCTTCGTCAGTGATTGGGATCGTTGTTGCTGTTGTTGTGTTCCTCTGAATCTGAACGTGTCTCTCTATTGTCTCTTCGTCAGTGATTGGGATCGTTGTTGCTGCTGTTGTGTTCCTCTGAATCTGAATCTGTCTCTCTATAGTCTCTTCGTCAGTGATTGGGATCGTTGTTGCTGTTGTGTTTCTCTGAATCTGAACGTGTCTCTCTATTGTCTCTTCGTCAGTGATTGGGATCGTTGTTGCTGCTGTTGTGTTCCTCTGAATCTGAACGTGTCTCTCTATAGTCTCTTCGTCAGTGATTGGGATCGTTGTTGCTGTTGTTGTGTTTCTCTGAATCTGAACGTGTCTCTCTATAGTCTCTTCGTCAGTGATTGGGATCGTTGTTGCTGTTGTTATGTTTCTCTGAATCTGAACGTGTCTCTCTATAGTCTCTTCGTCAGTGATTGGGATCGTTGTTGCTGTTGTTGTGTTCCTCTGAATCTGAACGTGTCTCTCTATAGTCTCTTCGTCAGTGATTGGGATCGTTGTTGCTGCTGTTGTGTTCCTCTGAATCTGAATCTGTCTCTCTATAGTCTATTCGTCAGTGATTGGGATCGTTGTTGCTGCTGTGTTGGCTGTTCTCATCATTGCTGTTATTCTTTGGGTGGTTCGTAAAAGAAGAGCAGGTGAGTTTTCTGAGTTTACAGGTATAACAACAGACAAGCGTTTCAAAATATCTGACTTAAATAATTTACAGACAGGTTTCAGTTTTATCAGTCATTTATTAAGATGTGATGTTCAATATGTGGTGTGATCAAACGTTTGGCTTGAGTGAACAATAATTAACAAGCTAACAAGAAAACGTATTATATTTTTCAGCATAATAATTATTCTAGACTTGTGTCATTCATCGTTCGCATTCTGTGTTTTGTTGGTGAGTTATCATAAATATTCCCATTATTTTTCAGATAACAGAAAAAAGACTAATGATTCTGTGGTAAGTATCATAATGCCAATAACCCATGAGGGTGATACATTAGATATTATTTTGTCTTTTAGTCAACTGCATCAGCAGCTATATCACCCTGCAGCCCAAGACTGGTCACCCACTGAAGCTAAGCAGGGTTGAGCTGGTCAGTACCTGGATGGGAGACCTCCGGTGAAAACTAGGTTACTGTTTGAAGAGGTGTTAGTGAGACCAGCGGGGGGTGCTTGGTCTGTGTGGGTCCTAACCAGTGTTGGGGGTAACTCGTTGCAAGTAACGCAAGTTACGTAATAATATTACTTTTTTCAAGTAAGTAGTAAAGTAACGCATTACTTTTTATTTTAATAGAAAATATCTGAGTTACTTTTTCAAAAAAGTAACTTGAGTTACTTTTTCTCCATTTATTGTCTGACAGTGCGCTGTGTGAACATGATCTTACTGTAGTTCTAATCTAGACTAAATGTAAACGTGTATTAATTCATCCCACTCGCAAAATACAGATTCAGTATTCATCAAAATGAATTAAAACTGTGAAATGCAAACTCAGAATATGACGCAAACCTGCAATAATTAAAAATGTTAAACAACACAAATATATCTATTCTAATTTGATTAACCGATGTGTTTGCTGCTGAGCTTTGATGATCCAGTTCAACCATAATAATAAGAAAACAATACTTTAGATAAATTAACAATTGTGCTTTATTGCTTTTTAATCACTGAAGAGTGTTGAATCTTCTCCTGTGTTCTTCTGTACAGACGTGATTTACTCGTCCTTCAGTCTGAGGTTTATTCATCACACTTTTTGGTGTGAAAGGCTTTTATATTTGCTATAAATATAACTTATTGTATTAAAAACAAACAATCACGCCCTGCTCATATTTAAAAAGTAACGCGAAAGTAACGCAAAAGTAATATAACACATTACTTTACATAAAAAGTAACTAAGTAACGTAATTAGTTACTTTTTTAGGGAGTAACACAATATTGTAATGCATAACTTTCCCAACACTGGTCCTAACGCCCCAGTGTAGTGATGGGGACACTATACTGTAAAACGCACCGTCCTTCAGATGAGACGTTAAACTGAGGTCCTGACTCTCTGTGGTCATTAAAAATCCCAGGATGTCTTTCAAAAAGAGTAGAGGTCCATACACTGATTGGCTTCATCACTGTCTCCTCTCCACCTGTATCTGGTGTGTGGTGAGCGTTCTGGCACAATATGGCTGCCGTCGCATCATCCAGGTGGATGCTGCACACTGGTGGTGGATGAGGAGATACCCCTTACTATGTAAAGCACTGTACGTGCCTAGAAAAGTGCTATATAAATGTAACCCATTTTTATTATAACTTAGATAATCATCAGCTGTTAATTAGTGTATTGTACTGTTTCTTGTTTAAATGCCACATATAACAATAATCAAAACTTACTTCACCATGTCTCCATTAATGTTTAGGAGCAGAAAGATGACGTGACTTATACTGAGGTTGCCACACACTGCAAAATCTGAGCCAAAAAGATTGAGGCGAGTAAAACACTTCCCTGTTCTTCTGTCGATGACACTAATGAATCCACCTTCTCTTAACATAGTTTGTACTTCTAAATCAGTTTTAGTCTTAGAAGCAGGTCCTGTAAATGTGTATCTTGAGTTAAGCTCTAACATCATGCTGTAATATCTCTGGGTTAACACTTGCATATTGTTATATATTTGTGATGTTCATTCAGATTCATGACGAGGATAAAGTGACTTATTCTTCTATCAGATGAGCAACAGCTGGACATCAGGATGACTGCAGTCAACTTGTATTTGTGAACAAGAACCATCACAAATAAGTCAAACAGTCATTAATTAAAAACACCTTTTAATATCAATCGTAGAGGAATATTAACTGTATATAACTGACTCCTAACTGTTTCAGTCAGTCCTATTGTAAATGCTGTCTCGCGTTTTAACAAACAATCCCAAGCGCTGATCTGAGTGTAATATTTTGATCAATTTGGGATGTTAGCTGTCTGCTTGTTGAATTAATGTTAGTGCCTTTATTATTAATTGTGGATTGTGCATCAAACTATGCTTGAACAAAAAAAATGAAATACAGTTTCTCTCTTAGATCATTTTCATTAAATCATCTATTTTCTTGAGTGATTACTGCATACCAATTAGCTGTCAGCTTGCGCTAATTATGAAAACATAAATAGATTTGTGATGATTTAAATGTTTGTCACAATATGACAAGAATGATAATTTGGTGTTTGAGCAGCTACTCTCAGTAACACGTGTAAGATCAGATTTGATTGTCAATAATAAAAGTAACACATGAAGCAGCCTATGTTAAACATGTTTATTTACAATGAAATATTATCGTTTAGATTTATATCATACAGAAACCTCTTGATTGTGTGTTCGAAATATGTTGTGTGCAACATTGTTTCTGTTAGAAGGTTGTGCCTGTGAAGAATTGTCAGTTGTTTTTCATTGTAAATATGTTGTAACGTAACTGTTTTTACATCCTCTTTTAAACTATTTCTGTGCTTGAGACATTTGTGAGTAATGCATAAATGTCCAGAAATGCCTAATTTAATATCACTAAGAGCTGAGAGTTAGTTTTGAAGAAACAGAAGAGACGATGTCTAGGGAATCATTTTATGATTCTGTTATTTTATGATTGAATGATTCTGGTATTTTATGATTTAATGATTATGGTACGGTTCTATTGACTATTGTTTAAGGACATCAAGGAAGAAATATTTGAAAATAAAGGTATCGGGAAAAGATTGGGATTGTTTTAATAATAAACCATTTATCTTAAAACTCTTGCAGTTATTTTTATTTATGTATTTTTTTCTAAATGTATATTTAGACATCATTAATGCAACTACATTGAAGTATTGTGGTTAGGTGTGATACGAGTTCTTTGTTTGGGAATCAATCCACACTGATAGTGTTATACAGTTTTGACTGATTCAAAAGAATCAACTAATCACACATTTGCTTCATGATCAATGTTGTGGGGACACGGCTGAATAATGCAAACAAAAGGATCTCCTTCAAAGACAGACTGAGTCTGAAATCCTTGACTAAACCATATTTGAGAGGACAGTCATTCATAGTGGTGTCTGAAACCATAGTGAACGTTATCAAATACACTCATTCTATCCCACAATGCACTGCAGAATGACTACAACTGACGTGTAAAAAAACAACAACAACAGAGAATTGTGTGGGGGCTGGTTTAAACCAAGCAGCAAAACAGCAGGGTTTGTAATTGTTTTTTTAATACATTTGGCCATATTCCAGATAGCTGATGCTGTATTGGCTATGGCTAAGTGCAAAATAGTTTTTTTTGTGTAAAGAAAATGCTCTATTATTATTATTATTATTATGGGGAAAAAAGTGTCTTTTTTCCTATTTAAACCGGTTTCGGATCGGTAATAATACAGAAGAACACATGAACAGAAACATTAAAATACTGATTCTGCTCGAAATGAACAGATTTTTTTAATTATTATTTTTTATATTTTTAAGCCCTGATACACAGAGTAGTGTCTGTTACTATGGGTTGCTATGCACAAACTGTCCTCCATATTGGAGCAGTCAAATATCATCCACCATATTGGAACTCATTTGTGAACACAAGTTGACTGCATCTGCAACCATAACTATACACATGTATGAGTATCTGCAAGAGACTTCAGGCCTTTTGCGTATTACTGTCTTTCCTTTTTCACGACACAACAAGATTAAATGGCACACTTTTTCTTATATATTTTATCTCGTTATTTCATCTGACTCCATAAATGAAAAGGTTTTAATGATATCTGTGCATCATTAAAATATGAACGAATGATTGATTATTCTTTTCATCTCTTTTTAATACTTTATCCGCTCAGATGTAGGGAAACTATATCGCTTAGAGGCCCTGTTTTTCACAGGTCTCACGGACACAATCTCGTCAGGCCCGGTCATCAATCAGAGGTAAATTATGGTTATGTATCTAAGATTTGCCGTTAATTCACACGTACACAATCAGAGACATCGGATAACCCCTTGGAGCCCCCTCAGAACTTTAGTTCAATCGTTTACTTCAGTAAAGGTTTCTTGGCCACTATTAGATATGTTAGCAGATCAATGTACCACACTTGTATTAGCTTTGGATTGGTCAAGTACTTGTTTAAAGTAACATTAAATCAAAAGTCAGAGGTATAGGCGTACCCGAGTTTAGTCTGACCAGACGGCATTCGCCGTCCCTAAACGGAATTATTTACCCGCCTCTGCACCCAAGTAGACTTGAAATGACGCCGGGTATTAGCCGTCGCTAAAACTGACGCAGGCTTGCGGAAATATACGAATCCACTAATCTATTAGGGAGAAAGCAATCTTAGAGGCAGTCAGAATAGAACCAAACGTTACAATTTATTGACCAGGTAATCGAAGCAATAATTAAAAACTCCAATGTTACAAGAATAGAATCATCAGTTAACCATAACATAACAATAATTCAGGAATTGAAGAATTTGTAGAAATTACTACCTGACAATGAAAATTACACACAGCGATTGTGTGGGCAGTCAACCTACAGACGCCTAGAACTTTGTGTCACGTTTCCTTATAAACCCAGATAATTCAATAAGCCCACCAAATGGTGGTATCTTGTCATTATAATTAGACTTTAGAATTTGCAACCAAATGGCTTCTTGGTATCCTGTGGTAGAGAATGCTTATTTACATACAGGAGGTGGTTTGAATAGAAGATCAGGGGGAGGGCACACCCTTAAGTTGTACACTACACTTCTCATACTTTAGAACTTCTTTTAGCTTTTCATTATGATTGGGAGAATGAGACCATTTTACCAGGCGCACTGAGACATTTCAAATGATATCAAACATGTATAGTTACTTTTTTGTACATACATTACATGGCATGGGTTTTCAGTGAGTTCTAGGTGAGGAGGAGAGGGGGGAAGAAAGGGGGGAGCAAGCGAAGATGATGAGACCGTAAGTACAGGGTGTGAACTGTGTGTTGCGTCTCGGATGCTGCTGTTACATATGCAAGAGATAGTTTTTGTTGATTCTCAGGAGGGCCTTTTGTCCTCTCGAGGCAGACATACTGGCACCAGGCTTACAATTTTGCTAAACTGACATAATAAGACAAAGCCGTTAGCTAACATGACATTGAAAACAGTTTGATAACCTGTAATATTGGGTTAATAATGTATTAATTGGGTTAATAATGAGTGAAAGTAAGCCGAAAAAATGCAGCTTGGAGAGAAATAACTGCTGCGGTCAATAGCGTTGGCGTAGTCAACCGAACACCAGCTGAGGTTTGGATATTTTTTTTATTGGACATCTATTGCATATTTATATTTTGTGAATATCACCGCAAGTATTTAAAAAAAATATTATTGTATCACTTAATTTTTACACTGAAAGTATTGTTGCTTTAAAACACTTTGATGATGATAAAAAATGAAACGATGATACAATTTTGTTAATTTAGGTGAAAAAAAAATGGTCAGACCAAAAAGCGTATTGCGGCCCTAAAACGCACCACCACGCAGACTGGAGGAGGCCAGACAGACCCTATTGTTCTGACTCCGACTGAAGAGCGTGTGGCCGCGCTCATCGGGTCTGCCTCAATCATGGGAATACGTGGCAGAGGAGACACAGATGAACATGTTTCTATCCAGGAGAAAGGTTTAAAATCTAATGCTGCTAATCTTGCATTTCAGGTGGCTTAAATCAAGCACGCACAGTTTCATTTGTTTCACTTATTTATTATCTTTCAGATCTGTCAGAGGCAAGTACCAGCGGTACTCAGCCCCCACAAACCAGCCTGGAGCCTGCCACACAAAGCCAGGCAACCTCGAGCTGTGAACCAATGCGCGTGTCTTCCACCCTCCAAACTGTTCCAAGACCACGACCCTGGGTTCTGACCGCTGAGGTGCTGGGGAAATAAACTGAAATATGTCAGGCGATCACTGAAATCAATCGCTCAGTTCTAGCAATAAACGATACATTAAAACAGATAAATGAAAACCTGAAACGAACGTTGCACAAATAATAATAAATAAAAAAAACATTAAAGCATGTGTTGTGTTTTCATTACAATAGGCCAGTTGTCAAACAAACAACTGCATTTTAGAAGCGATAAATGAGTTCTTGACGTCTTTGTAATGCCCTCATAGGAGTTTGTGCTGCACGGCTCTCTGGGCATACGTTCTTCTTGCAGCATCTGAACATCAAATGGCACCCGTTACTCTGGCGATGTTGTGCAAAACCCACAAGCAAGGATGATGTCGCAGACTTTCTGCGGTGTGTACAGTAGCGTCCCCCCCGCTGATCCAAGACAGAGCCATCTGCCCTTAAGCAGCCCGATGCAGAGCTCCACTGTGGCTCGTGTGCGTATGTGCGCAGTGTTGAACCTGCGTTCCTGTTCTGTTGCAGGGTTTGCCAGTGGGATAACAAGGTATTCCGTAAGGGGATAACCTTTATCTCCTATTTAACCAAACCCAAAAGTTAAGTCATTGCAATACTTTAAAATTATTGAAGCAGTAGTTACTCACCAAGGAGATGACTCCGGCCCTGCAGTGCGCCCTCCCGTAACTTAGTCCCAACACTGCTATTTTGAAGAATAAAAGAATCGTGCGTCCCCCCAGGCCACCATGTTTAGTATGGATAGTTTGGCATCACAAATTATTTGCACGTTTGAGTGATAATTTTTGCGATTGATGAATTCATAGTCATTCATGGATGGTGCCTTTAACCGCACATGAGTACAGTCAATTACACCAACCACATTAGGAAACCCAGCAATCTCATAAAATTATCTCTTAATGACAGACTGCTGACCATCATCATAGGGAAATTGTATATACCGGCGAAAAAATTACTTCATAGCTGCCAACACTGCTGGCATAGTTCTGCTAAATGTTGGCTGTGAAATCCCAGATCTATCACCTATCTCCCGCTGAAAGGTCCCGGTGGCCAAAAACCCAAAGTTGAGAGCACCATCACAGGCACAGGAATGGCATGTGAACGCTGGGTTTCTTTCCTTAACTGAGGTTCCAGGTCGTGGCACAATTGTACAAGGAGATGCCTTGGGAGACGAAAGCGACTTAGAAGCCACTCATCACTCTCCATAAAAAGATCCCTGCAGTCCAGAAAAACCCTTTCGCGTCTTAGGGGCACATAAAGGTCCTCTAACAGAGCCAGATCTGCCATTGCCGATGTTTGATGACAGTCAAAACATGTTGTTTAAATAGGTGACAGAATTAGCATATAACCTAATCACCATGCAAATAGGTAAACTTACCTATTGCTTGTAATTATATTGATTATTGTAGTTAAAATGTTTTACTTTTAATTGTGCATTTTAATTGTCGTAAATTATCTCAGAAGTTGCCTAAAATGTCCTGAAAGTATTTTATTTTTACACCAAAGCACCCATTCACTTTGTAATTTCAAACAATTAAATGATCATATAAATAGGCCTATTTAATAGAAAATAAGTACTTTATTCATGTAATGAAAATAAGTAATCGCATCGAAATTCATTTTTACATTTGTTATACTAAACGAAAAAAAACTTAATCTTTCTATTTGTCATCATTCATTTCAGTTATCAAAAGGGTAAAGCGTACACGGACGTCACCCTATATCAAACCTTGCGTACACGAGCTCAGACCTGACGTGAGATTTGATCGTAGCCACCGCTCACATCCATATTGATAAATTCCAAGTTTTGCGTAGAAACGACCGTACGCCCAATTTTCAGTCGTACGTTCGTTTAAATAAATGAGTGCAGATGTTCTTGATGTCCCAGCCTATAATGAGAATGTCATCGAGGTATATCGCGATCCCAGGGATACCTTGTAGTAACCCCTCCATGATTCGTTGAAAAATGGCAGGACTGGAAGCCACACCAAGCATTACGTATCTTTTAGACTCCTCATCCAAGATCACTTGTTGACATGCATGACTGAGATCCAGCTTACTATATTTTTCACCCCCTGCTAACTTTTCCAACAAGTCCTCAAGTTTTGGAATTGGATACTGTTCTAGCTTTGATGCTGATTTACAGTAAGCTTGTAATGTCCACAAATTCTCACTGAATTATCCGGTTTAATGACAGGTACAATTGGTGCCGCCCACTCTGAAAATTTGACAGGCTCCAAAATTGTCATTGAGTAACCGCTCTAACTCCACTTCCCCTTTTTTTGAGCATAAGGTACCGGCCTATGCTTATAATACCTTGGCACCGCATCCTTGTTTACATGGATTTTTGCTGGGGGACCTGTCCATGTCCCTAAGCCCTCTTTAAACACAGCTTCATGTCTGGTCAACACTTCCTGAAGTGTCATTGACTCATTGTGGTTACTTGATTCACTGTACTCCAACATATGTCTAGCTCTTCAATCCAACCCCGGCCCAAAAGGTTAGGTCCATCGGTAGACACCACCACCACAGGAAGCTCTCTAACCTGATTACCATGCTGAACAATTACATCTGTGGCCCCCAGTATTTTTACTGACTCACCCGTATAAGTTTTCAGGCTAAGAGAACAATCCTTCAGCCCCGGGAGTTTGCCCACACTCCCTAACTTGGCATATTATGTCTTGGACATTATGGTGACACTGCAGCATGTGTCCACTTCAAAATCTACCACCGTGTCATTCACTTTTAAAAGCATGGTGATTGGAGACACTCTTGGAATCTGAGTTTCTACCACGCTGTACATAGTGAAAACTTCTAGTCCTGTCACTGGCAGTGGCTTCCTTTGTGTCACTAATGTGATGAGCTGATCTATGTTTTTCTGTGCTGGACTGCTGTTGCTTGTAATTTCCCCCTCCCCCCTTAGGCTTATACTTGGTGGAGGGCAAGCCAACTCTGCACATTTTTCTAATATGCCCTGTCTTACCACATTTGTGACACTGCTCTTGCAGAAAACGACACTCCTGCTGTTTGTGATAACCACCGCATCTGTAGCAGCAAGGGCGTGGCTCTTTATGCGCCCGTTTGTTCCTTGCTTCAAACTTGAGCACGGTCTGTGTTGACTGTTTAACGTGTATGTCCGTGGACGTCTTATTTTGACATTGTAAATCCAGCACGTATTTATTCGCAGTCTCTATTGCTTGCGCGAGCTTCAGCGCTTTTTCAAAAGTCAGCTCCGCTTCAGCCAACAACCGACGCTGTATTCCATCTGCCTCAATTCCACACAACAGCCTATCCCGGAGCATCTCTTGTAACTTGTCTCCATAATTGCAATGTTGAGCGAGTTCACAAAGCACCGCAACATAATCCGCGACAGTCTCGTTTGGCTGTCTGTTCCGAGAATTAAACTTAAATCGTTGCACGATCTCACTCGGTGTGGGGTTATAGTAGTTTTTTTAACAGTTCCACCAACTCACTGAAACTTTTGTCTCCTGGTTTGTCGGGGCTAAGCAAATTCTTCATTAGACTATAAGTCTGACTCCCCAAGCAGAATAGCCCGTTTCTTTGCAGCATCTTCAATCTCATTCAATCTCAATCCCTCGAAAACTCAGCGAAGTGACTCCAAAGCTTTAATCCTCATCGCCATTATGTGATAACTTGTTCCTCACACAAGAATCAGATGGAGACATGATGGTTTCCAACAATGTGACAAGCTTTATTTAAGTTCTCTACCACAACCCATTGGTACATACGGGTATCTTGTTCCATATGTTACGCAAAACCATCCTTTTATTCACCCATGAACATAGGGCCATTAACAACTAAATAAACTTGTAGTTGGTTTACTCCTGAAACAAAACAGAAATAATAATTCCTTGGGAACATCACATTTTCCAAATTACTACAGAAAGTATTTACATTAGTAAACACCTCATGAGCAGGTAAGTAGATTACTGTATATGCCGCTGTTGTTTTGACTCACTGCAATCAACAGTTTTAAAATAATGCTAAAACATTTGACAACCCTGACATAACTATTGAGTTACGTCGTTTAATGGGGAAAACTATAATGTGGCTATTTATAAGCAAATATAATAAGTAGTTGTTTTAGGGACGGGCATTGTTACCAACTTAAAGGAACACTCCACTTTTTTGAAAATAGGCTCATTTTCTAACTTTTAACTTTTGTTAAACATTTGAGTTACCGTTTTTGAATCCATTCAGACGATATGTGGGTCTGGCAGTAGCACTTTTAGCATAGCTTAGCATAGATGATATTACAATGCGCCTCAAAATAGTCCCCAGCTATATCATAACTAGTTACCTAGCTGGGGAATACTTTCAGGTGCTGTGTAATATCATTGCGCCTGGTACGGCAGCAAAGTTCCTTGATTATTATGCCGGAATGAGAGTATAGTTCCTAGCCATATCGGCCTAGAAAATCACAACTTTTAATTTTCCATCAGTCTTAGTACACGATGTAACTACAGAAGTGGCAAGTTTTAAATAGGAAAAATATTGAATATCTTTGGTCATTTTTGAGTGAGATGCTAACGGTCTAATCAGATTAATTTATCTATGCTAAGCTACGCTAAAATTGCTACTGCCAGACCCGGAGATCGGCTGAATGGATTCAAAAACGGTAAAATTCAACTGTTGACCTCTTGGGGAGTTGGAAAATGAGCCTATTTTTTTTTTTTAAGTGGAGTGTTCCTTTAAACACTGTTTGTGAACCTAGTCAGTGCACGGCTGATGTGATGTAAATTATGCTGATTCATATTTTATTACATTTGTGTCACTAACTTTTTGTTTGCAAACTCTTTTCGGTTTGATGTCCAGTTGTTGTAGCTTCAATATGCAAAAAAATATGCAGTTTCCTGTGAAATCTGCTCTTACAACTCTAAATATAAATATTAATATAAGCTTACCATAGTCTTTTAGGGTACAGAAGGAAAAATAAATAAATATAAATTTATGATAGTCTTATGATGTACTCATTATAAACAGTGTAGTTTTAATCATGCATTAATGATGACAAAAGATCTGAAGATAGATAGACAGAAGATAGATATAAGGCGTGTGGTGACATGAGGTGCTGCAGATGTGACGTTTGTACAGATATCACTTCTCCATCTTCTCATGCTGCACCCAAAAACAAACCTCTAAATAAAACAAAAGCATGACAGGTCATTCACACCTCGGCTGTTTTGTTCCAGTGACGACATACGTCCTGCATCTCTCTCACTCTTTGTCTCTCCAAATAAACTCTGACAGAATGACACCAGTGAGTCTGCAGAGTTATGGGCTGAAAATGTATTTCTGCACTAAAAAATGTTTTAGTGTATGCTTACAATTTGGTTTTAAATGGTCCTGTGGAGTGACATATACAATTTTTTAAATAAATCATCCATCAAATATCTCATGCATATCAGCAATTCATTTTGAGTCTAAAATAATAAAAAGTCTAAAAATGATGCAATACTGAACACAAACAAGGGATTATTCACAGGTGGATTCAAGTCATGCAGTTTTTTAGCAGATCAGTGAGGGAATGTAGGGAACGACTTGTGTGTTAATATACGTGAATGATATTCTAATAATGGGCAAGAATGCACACACTGATTGAGGATCTGAAGGGCTGAAGGAAGGTGAGTTGAGGTTTAAATGTTTGCATTCATGGAGTTAAAGGCAGACATTTTGGGCCACCGTGTGGAGTCTACAGGCCTTTGTCCATTGAACAGAATATAAGCGGTCCAAGAAATCTGTCAACCTTGCTGGCCCCCATAGACAATCAATTAAAAACAGCATGAGATAGCATTAGTGAACACGGATTAGAGAACAAAGAGAAGTGTTTGAGACAATGGCGTAGGTTGCTTTTGACATTGGTGGGGACATAAGAGCAGAGGACGGTGCTTTATTTCTGACAGTATAATACCGGCCCACTTCAAGCACTGCTGCTACACTATTAATTAAACTAATGATGCATGTAACTAATAACACCCACTGATAGGAACACTTTTTTAACATCATGCTTAGGGTAACTTGACAAATCTGACAGAGTGTTAATTGCAATTGGTAAACTTGGTTAATTAAATAAAACTGGGTTTAACTTCTGTTTAATTAAATATGCCTTGACTCCATGCTAATGGATCGGTGGTTAGAGTCTTGTCATCTACGTGTGTGAGACTATTCTTAAGGCTGTATTTGACTTGTTTCACCCAGGTATTCTTCGGTGCATGGCGGCGTACTTTCCACGTTGGTGGTCGTTGGCGCCAAAGTAGTTTGTATGGCAGTCGAGAAATGTCCATTCAGCACACATGCCCAAACCACTGTAAGCGTCTTTTCTGTATCGCCTCTTCGATCGTGGGCTTGTTGCCGCATTGTTGATGTTCAGTTTCATTACCGAAGCCGGTCAAGCCGGGATGCGCACTAGATTTACCAAAGGCATTGCATTTGAAAGGTCTCTAGTTTGTTGATTTCCATCTCCAGAAGGGTCTAAGTCTCCGGTCCATATAGTAGGATCAGAATGATTAGGGACCGGAAAAGGCACATCTTGATCGTGATCATGTTATCGGCCTTCTTCCACAAGCACCACTTAAGCGATGCAAACACTGCTGCTGCGTGGTCGATTCAGCACTGAACTTCTGCAACTGCTGCAGTCTTCTTCTCCTGAATCATAGATCCTAAGTACTTATAATATGCACTGAACGTATCATATGCGATCATGAACCGAAAAGATAGAGAGTTTAAAGCCATGTATCTGTTCACTTAAAGAAAGAGGAGGAACTGCATCTGAATGTGAGATCATTTCACAGCTATCAGTCTAAACCGGGTGTGTCGAGCCAGTGTGGTCAAACCCACTGAGTCCTCACACTCTGTACTAATGTGTTTCCAAACCACGGTGCGATTGCAGATCTGAGAAAACTAGAACTAGAAGAGTGTAATAAAACAAATAAAAAAAACACCAGACTGCTGATTGTAAAAATTGTCTCACATCTGATAAATATATTGTTATAAATACATTATACAAATATATATTGAGAGTAAACTTACATTTTAGACATCCAACAGACGCTTCTCCAGAGCAACAAACTGCTTTTTTATATACATGAGGCTCCATTCATTATAAACAGATGGGAAGCACGATTTTATTTCTGAATTTTCAGCTGTGAGGTACTAACCAGAAAACAAGTGTAATTCAAAAATGGTAATGCACTAAAGGTGATAAAATGTATAATAATAATAATAATATATGTTCTATTACATACTATATTTGGAGAAAAAACAATTAAATTATCTTTATACACACATTTTAGTTAAGTAATTTTTCTGAGTTTCATTATTTATGTAATTTATTTTTTACACATTTTTATACACGTTATAGTTTTCCACTTTTCAGTTGCTGTATACATTTATTTTGCATTGCTAAGTTAGAATCTGAACAAACCTAATTACTAAATATAGTATAGATGATTTTTCACATCAGTATATTGTGAGTGAAATGTAGTCGTATAGTGTGAGGAATAAACGGTCAGTTGTTTCAGATCAGAGGAAGTTAACACCCACACGAGGAGCTGACGATGTTTAAATAAAGAGCTGTAAATATAGAGTGAAAAGAAAGACTGACAGAAACAGAAAATGACTGATAAGAGTCACATGTGTCTGCTGGGACTGATCCTTGTCTCTGCACTTATCACAGGTAAAGACATATCTTTATGATCTATAATACACTACACAAGATCTGTATAATGAACCATTTCAAAATGATTGAATTAATTGAATCACTCGAGCAGTGAGTCTGGCTGGAGTTTGAATGTGCAAATGGAGGTGTTTGACATTTTTCACACATTTGAGATTTTGTATGTCAGAGGTTCTCGGCTCTGGCCCTCGAGGTCCATGTTCCTGCAGAGTTTAGCTCATATCTTGATACAAACTCAGCTGCTTGTAACTTTCTATTAATCCTGAAGCGGCAATTCGGCGTCAAGCAGATGTTTGTTTTTAGTTATTTTTAGTTTTCCCTCTTTCCTTTGCTTAAATAGCTTATAAAAGCACTGTGCGCATTTTATGTTCACTTTGAAGAAATTCAATTCAAGCAACAACAAAATACAACGTAGTACATATAACATTTATTAACAAAACGAATAAAAAGACACCATGCTATATGCCTGATATAAAATTACAAATAACGTACACAAAGTTTAAATATACAAAACAAAAAATCAGTTAAGAATGAGGAACAAACAATTATGAAACGAAGAACGTTTATTAGCACAAATGAAGGGACACCTTGATGTAAGATAATGGGAAAAAAAATCACACTGTTTAAATAAAAATCAGCAAATACTGTGGAACCAAATAAATGAGAAACTAATATTTTTTTTTACATTATAACTTAGATCAGGGATGCCCGATAGATCGATCACGAAGGCAATGCTGGAATATCACACTTTATGTCAGTGTTTCTCAACCAGGGGGGCGAGAGATAAAACTCAAATATAATATATTCACTAATATTATGACTCGCATGTTAAGTAATGTAAAAAATATATAGCCTATAAATAAATAACAGTACCACTGCTCTACGTATTCTGTGTTTCGGAGCAGCAAAACTTCTCATCGTGTGTAATACAGACAACATTTCTTGTCAGTCATCTCTCTTTACGTGATAAATTAAATCAGATCTGTGATGTAGAGGTCTGCACGGGACTGTTTTTTTAGTCCCGCTCCCGCAAGGTTTTATTCCGCACCCACCCGCTCCCGCGATATATTCACTGTTTGTTCACATTTCTGATGAAAGACAGAGAGATAGGCTAACAAATAAAAGTGTAGTCTGCACACAATTATATTTATTTTATTCGTCTTGTCAAGAGTCTTGAATTTATTGATAGAATTATTTTACTGCCAACAGGAATAAAGTGTCTCAGAGAGAAAATAAAAAAGTTATACAAAAGTTGTAATCCTTCTTTGTATTCGTCTTGTCAGGATATAATTAGTTTAGGCAAACATTCAGCCTACAACACAATAGGAAAAAAAATGTAGCAGAGAGAAACAAAAATGTAGGTTTAGCCTAATAGCTATTTTATTAGTCTTGTCAAAATACTAAATTAATTTAACATATTGCTGTTAACACAGTGAAAAGTGCTGCAGTGAAAAATAAATTTGACAGTCTGTCATTTAAAATGATAGGATAAGCATAATACAAAAATAGGAAAGACGCATCCAGACTTTGCTTCATCCTTATTCTTCTCTGTCACTCATCACAACCTGCCTGTTCTGTCTGAGAGCCGTATATTATATCTGCTCGATTCACACTGAATCAATACATAGAACATGCTGAGACAATAAAACGAAGCACTGGTTCATGCGTGCAGCGCTCATAACGGTCCGAGTGCAGGCTGTACCGGTGCTCGATAAGAATAAAGTGCAGATATGCTGTTCTGAAAGGACATTGGGAACAGGTAAATGTTAGACCGCCCGCTCCCGTTCAAACTGCACCAGAGTTACCAACCGTTACCGTGCTGTATTCGGGAAATTAATCCCGCGGCGCAAGAACTCTGGTCGGGACAGCTGCAGCAATGCAGACCTAGACTGCTGTGATGCACGACTCTCATTCATTCGGTGCGCTGCATTGAGCAGCTGGGTTCAGTTTTAATTGTAGTGTCCTGAACAAAATTATTTTTATTACTATAAAAAAAATCTAAACGACGGTGCCACGGTGGGCAAGTTAGATCAACCGTGAGGTTCCTTTTTTAGTCGTGATGCTTGCTGCTGCACAATGGTGTCCTGTAGTCGAGTCCAATGTTTCTACATTTTTCATGTACATGTTATGATGGGATCCTTTCATTTACATTTACATTAATTTAGCAGACACCGTTATTCTTTCATGTGGTGGTTAAACAATTAAAACTAATTTAATATCATAACATACAAGGTCCTGCAATTCATCTGTAGGAGAAAAATACAAGACCCGCAAATATGTGGCTACAGAACAGCAGGACCTTGCATAATTAAACAATTAAAACTAATTTAATATCATAACATAAAGGTCCTGCAAGTCATCTGTAGGAGAAAAATACAAGACCTGCAAATATGTGGCTACAGAACAGCAGGACCTTGCATGTTATGATATTAAATTAGTTTTAATCGTTTAACCACCGATTCTTGTCTCCGTTGGCAACGCACACGATTCGTATCAAATGCAAGTGACGTCGCCGGTAGCAGAAAGTGCAAGCAGCGGATTGCAAGTGACATTGTATTTTAGTTTATTTTTTCTTGTCTTCACCACCTGCTACTGTTGTAAAATGTTGAGAGATTCAAACAAATCCGAGCGTGCAAGTGAAAGGAAGGCTAATTTAAAGCTTCTGGTTGCAAAGCAGTTGGGGAGGTTTTTTTTGTTTGTTTTTTGCTTTAGTAATATACTTTAGCACCAATTTGACTATATTCCCCAAAATCAGCTCATAAAATTATTTTTTGCACCAATAAACCGTGTCATTGCATGAGAATATAACACAAGATAATTAGTATATATATATATATATATTAGTGGTGGGCCGTTATCGGCGTTAACGTGCTGCGTTAACGCGAGACTCTTATCGGCGATAAAAAAAATATCGCCGTTAATCTATTCTCAAAGTTGGGTTGGGAGCTGGGTCTATACTACGCAAGCTATGATGACTTTCACCCTGATATTTTAGCGGATGTACCTAGCGAATTGCACTGTAGGGGCGAGAAGCGAGTCTTCAGAACTAGAGGCTCTGATCCGTGATGGACAGATTGTTAACGGCTGGTCTATGTGGTAATACAATCGGGCAGGACATCCAAACGCTCAGCTATCATTCATCAACCTCAAATATGGCTTTTCATCTGAAAGATGTATGTAGTAACAACTTTACATGGCGCTCAATATGATGTTAACCTAGAGAAATGCGCTATTGAAGTGTTTGTGTGGAAGCGTTTGCTGCAGGACAGGCTCCGGTGCGCTCACTTGCTCTTAAAATCTTGGTCATACAGATCTTCGAATCTGTAAAGACTCGTTTGTTGTGTGCACTCAGAATAACAACGAACGCGTTGCGCTTTAAGCAAACAGGATGCGCTTTAGGAGCCAGAGAATTCACTCCTGTGTCACCCTCTGCTTCGAACCTGTGTGTATGCCTAACGTTACTGTGAAATTACCACATCAGGCGGGTTGATTGTGCTGATGCAGCTATGAAGCCGCCGGGTTTGCTAAACATTTATATTTTAAGAAGCTTCCCAATGGAAACTGTAAACAGTTCATCACGACCTCTTATGTAGGCCTACAGTTCAAAATTCATGTTTAACTGAATAAACAGTTAGTAAACACAAGTACATCTTATTGAACATAGTTTATTTTCATCACCAATTATCATAGTAGAACAGCTTTCTCAAGCAGTTTTGATGCATTTTGGAAACAGGAGATGAGCCCTGGTCTAAGTCATTACAATGGCTTGAGAAACCCGTTCTCAAAGACTTACTTTTAGTAATTATTTGGGTAGCACACATATTCTGAATGCCTTCGGCAGAATTCAAATGAGCCATTTTAATCTAGATTAATCTAGATTAATTCCAAAATTAATCTAGATTAATCTAGATTATAACATATCTTTACCCACCCTAATATATATATTATTAGTGGTGGGCTGTTATCGGCGTTAACGTGCTGCGTTAATCTATTCTCAAAGTTGGGTTGGGAGCTGGGTCTATACTACGCAGCTATGATGACTTTCACCCTGATATTTTAGCGGATGTCCTTGCACTGTAGGCGAGCGAGCAGTGTCCAGAGGCTCGCAGTCCGTGATGGACAGATTGTTAACGGCTGGTCTATGTAATACAATCGGGCAGGACATCCAAACTCACCTATCATTCATCAACCTCAAATATGGCTTTTCATCTGAAAGATGTATGTAGCAATACAAGTGCTGGCGCTCAATATGATGTTAACCTAGAGAAATGCGCTATTGAAGTGTTTGTGTGGGCGCGTTTGCTGCAGGACAGGCTCCGGTCGCTCACTTGCTCTTAAAATCTCCGTCATTTTGGTCATACAGATAAAAGTAGCCTAATACATCTTTCGAATCTGTAAAGACTCTCACGTTTATTTGTGTGCACTCAGAATAACGAAACGTTGCGCTTTTAAGCAAACAGGATGCGCTTTAGGTCTCATGTGAACTTGAGCGAAACTCCGTCTTTGAAAAATATATCTATAGAGAGTGAAATGTCTAATAGAATATCAATTTGTGTTAGCATGGATGATTTACATGAAATTGAATCTGTGCAACACTGTGCATAAGATACTT
This sequence comes from Gymnocypris eckloni scoliostomus, assembly GCA_027564155.1. Taxonomy (NCBI): domain Eukaryota; kingdom Metazoa; phylum Chordata; class Actinopteri; order Cypriniformes; family Cyprinidae; genus Gymnocypris; species Gymnocypris eckloni. The sequence continues at coordinate 3,227,085 of CM050413.1, read as the reverse complement.
TCAGTTCAATATAATAACAAAAGCGACATTTTGGGTTTTATTCAACTAATAAAGCAGTTGTGATCTGTACTATATTTTACTGTAATTGACAGTTATCGGCAAAAAACAAAAAAAAAAAAAACACACTAGTGGGAGGAATGAGTCTCATTCTTCCGGGAATGGAAATTTCCTCCAGTTTTTCGTGGGATTGGGACGGGAAGAGATTAAAGTTTGTGATGCATTTTGGAAACAGGAGATGAGCCCCTGGTCTAATCACACCTGGCTTGAGAAACCCGTTCAAAGACTTACTTTAGTCATTATTTGGGTAGCATATTCTGAAGCTGAACCGGCAGAATTCAAATGAGCCATTTTAATCTAGATTAATCTAGAGTAGTGAGGCAAGATTAGTATACACAGACATCAGAAGGTCTCTCACATCCCTGCATGGAGAAATACACGTGCGAATGAAGCACTAAATGTAACATGGTTAACAGCAACACTTTCAATGAAAATACGCTAATCACACTGATACACGTTATGACAGAACCTCTTAACAGTGCTTTAACATCATTAATGCAGCGATTACAATTACAAAGAGACAGTAAATGCAAGATAAATATGAGAGAGTAAAACTACCTCTACTTCCCGTTCGCATATGCGTCTGAGCACTGACGCTTAAAGGAGAAGCGATATATTTTCCTTCGGTGTCCCACTAATTAAGGCCCCACCTACAACAATTGATAGGAACTCACAATAAGAACCATTGCAAACAGAACATTAAATGCAAGTTTTGCTGAAGTTAACTCATATATAGAACATTTCTCCTCAAACACACACACACACACACACACACACACACCACCATGTCTCAATCAAGGCATCCATGTTTAGTGACACGGAAGAATCGCGTAATTTAAACGCAAACAACAACATCCTAATGCATTCTATGCTACTACTTCAGTCGACTATGAACTCGTCGTATTCTCGCTATTAAAAAAGAGAGCGCTGAACAGAGCAGACGCGGGGAGAGAGAGAGAGAGAGAGAGAGAGAGAGAGAGAGAGAGAGAGAGATTAGCTGAGCTCCACAGCACTCATGTGGAGAACATGATAGACTCATTTCTTCTGACTTCATTTGATGAGAGAGAGAGAAAAGTATCAATTTTGCAACAGAACAATTAACTACTATTTTTCTACAGTGGTCAGAAAAGCCCCGAGAAAAGCACAGATGTAGAAAAGAAATAGCTAAAGCTGGTTGGTTTGATAAAGAATGCCAAAACCTAAGAAAAGATTTACGATCATTATCAAATAAGAAACACAGAGACCCTGCAAACCATCAAACACGAGCCACATATCAACAAACCCTTCAAATATATAAGTCACTGCTAATACAGAAAAAGCTGATTACATGAAAATAAAGCTCAAAAAAGATCGGAGGCAGTTGATCAAAATTATTTTTGGGAATTATGGAATAATTTAGATAAGCAAAACACATTGCCATCCATGACATCTGGACTGAACATTTTGAAACCTATATTCACAAAAATGAACCAACCCTTACCCAAAATCATCTGACCTCCAAATTACATGACCTAGAATTCACCACAAAAGAGCAGCTCAACCATTTAGACAACCCCATAGCATTAAATGAACTAATAGGCAAAATGAAATCCCTAAAATAAAAAAATTCCTGTGGCTTGATGGAATATCTAATGAGATGCTGAAACATAGCAGCTTCAAATTGAAAGATGCTATTCTGAAATCATTCAATCTCGTATTAAAAATCAGGACACTTTCCTGAAATCTGGAAGAAAATCTAATAACTCCCATTTTAAAGGAGGTGTGAAATGACCATTAGATAACAATATAGAATAGAGAGTCACAGTCAGCAGTAACCTGGGAAAACTATTCTGCTCCATTATTAATGACAGATTAGTTCAGTTCATTCAAGACACAAACTTCTGACAATTGGATTTATTCCAAAACAGAGCACATCAGATCACATTTACACACACACCTCACAACATAAAACAGTTCAGCAGAAGAAAAGCAAGGGAAAATATTTGGTTGTGCTTTAATGATTTCCAAAAAGCCTTTGATTCGGTATGGCACAATGGACTTTTCCTAAAACTTATCGAAAGTAGAATAGGAGGAAGGACGTATGACATCATAAAGGACATATACAATAGGTACAAATTCTGTGTCAAAATCAGTCAGGCAGAGCAGACTGTGTTCTCACTGCACAGAGAGGTGTGTGTGTGTGTGTGTGTGTGTGTGTGTGTGTGTGTGTGTGTGTGTGTGTGTGTGTGTGTGTGTGTGTGTGTGTGTGTGTGTGTGATGTGAATCTGCAGACAGGGGACATGCACTTTTCATTGGAAAGTTGTGAGTTCTCGACATGTTGAGGTTTTAATGGAGATGTATATTAATGCAGAGTTATTTAAATTTCAAAAGACAAGATAGTCTATACAGTTTCGTTTCCATGGCAATCAGTCACTCGGTTTGAAATATAAATATCCGATCATAGACAATGCTGTAAATAATCTGTCCTTAAACAAACCTCTGAAGATCTACATCAACTACACTTCCAGCGTAATCATATATCATAAAAGAGTGGTTAATCAATGTAAATAACGCAGAGAGAACAGAGAGAGAGAGAGAGAGAGAGAGAGAGAGAGAGATCGCGCGCTGGGAAAGAGACCTCGCCTCGCGCGGCTGTCAGCTTCAGATTCATCATATTATTATTTGCTACAAGCAGGATACATAATCAAGAATCTCGTTCAACCCGGACACGCAGACGGTTGTTGTGGTAATACACAACCAGGTGTATCTGGTAAATGAAAAGCGTTTTAGGGGCACAAGACAATGATCTATCTTTGCCTAATGTGTAAGTCCCCCTGATTGTTACACTCATGCATGTGATGCAAAGATCTGTTCGTGTTAAGATTGTTATAAAGTGAACTAAAGTGTTGTAAGATATTATACACCAGTTTACTCTGCATTGTTCAATTTCTGCTTAAAACAGGACAAAATTAGTAAACATATTAAAGTAAGAGTAAATATAAATATGTTTTAATTTGTAGGTATCAGTGGAGTGGATGAGACTCATGTGTTCTGCAGTTCTGGTGAAAATGTCCGTCTGTCCTGTAAAAATGCTCGTTCTGGCTGCACATCAACTACATGGATGTATAACACACAGTCAAAGAATAACACACAGTCAGTGGCAGTTGAACTGATTGCTTTAGGGATAAAGAAGAATAACATCGAGAGATATGAGAGACTGAGTCTGGGCTCTGACTGCTCTCTGAACATAGAGAAAGTCACAAAAGAAGATCGTGGATCTTACTCCTGCAGACAATATGTGAATGATTTACCACAAGGAACTGATGCACAAGTTTATCTGCATGTTCTTCATGGTCAGTGTTTCTGTGAATATTATGATTATATGTTGAATTAAACAGTAATATTATTGTCTCTGAAAAGACTGGAATCAGTCGTAATCTCTGTCTGATTCTCTGTTTCAGTCTCTTCAATCATCATATATCATCAGACCAGGTACATAATCAATAACTGTCAGTTATATCATAACCAACCCAGTCATAATCTTGTGATATCATGTGGTTTCATATATATTGAGCTGATCTGGGTGAATCAGGCTGATATCATGAATCTGCAGAAGGACTCCAGATTTCAGATATATCATCCTCAGGACGGTAATAATATCTCTGACTGAACATACACTCTGAATGAATCACAACAGAGAGTGGATCAATGTCAGGTTAAACAGAGAAATCAAGTCAAGACCTCAGTCACATATACTGTCAAGTATTCAGGTAAATTATTAATATTAACAATTAATGATCAGTCATTTAAATATGATTGTAGTCTATGACGTATCTGAACATTCATCTTCAGCTCCGACCGAAACAAAGACACCGTCTCCAGTCACCAGATCTACATCAACTTCAGCTCCTACACAACCAGGTACATAATCAATAATCATATATCATAACAACCAGGTACATAATCAATAATCATATATCATAACCAACCAGGTACATAATCAATAATCATATATCATAACAACCCAGGAACATAATCAGCTGTTAATATAAATGTTTACTGACAAGTATTCAGATAAGAAACTACATTTAATTAATCTCACAAAGAATAATCTGATAACAGAGATATGATGATTAATCAATAATCATATATCATAACCAATCAGGAACATAATCAATAATCATATATCACAAAGGTACATAATCAATAATCATATAACATCAGGAACATAATCAATAATCATATATTTAACCAGCCCAGGAACATAATCAATAATCATATATCATAACCAACAGGAACATAATCAATAATCATATGTCATATAAGGAACAAAATGTAATGCAGTAAAAATACAATTCTACAGTAATCAATAATCATATATCATAACCAAAGGAATATAATCAATAATCATATATCATAAAAAATAATCAATAATCATATATCATAACCAACAGGAACATAATCAATAATCATATGATCATAACCGATTCCAGTCAGCAGATCAAACTCTGAGAAGAAATCAAACCAAACTACATCAGCAGCTCCTACAGAACAAGGTCCATGATCTCTGACACACTTCATCCGTCTCTCACTTCAGTGCTTTACACTTGCTCTCACAAACAGTTTTAATATAATCTAGTCTATGTTATGAGGTTGTTTTTGCTATTCAGAGCTGCTGGAGATAATACGACTCTGTCACTGAAATCTAAACTGTAACTTGATGTTTTCACACGTTCAAATATTATCTCTGTATTTCTACAATCTGGCTCATAAATCTAAAACTATACATTTATCCTCCATAGCATCAACTACAGCAGCAACACAGAATCAAGTTACTCTAAACTCTCTAATTCGAGGTTTGTACGAATGATTCTCTCTTCAGTGGTTTTATTCACATTCTTCTAGAATCAGGAGATGATCATAAACTTAGACTCGTTAAAGCTTTCCTCTCGGTCCACAAGGAGACTCTTAGAGTCCAACTGAACCATAACTGGTTTCTTGCTTTGCTTTAGATCATTATTCAGAGATACTGCAGTTCATTTGTGCTGATAACTTTATATCACTGAGACTATAACACATTGTATCAATACACCTGCTTCTGAAAAGCAACTCAGATTTAATCAGATTTGTGAACAGAATGTAGCCCAGTAATATTTGATAGACATGGATCATGAATCTTGCATCTTATACAGATAAAGATCCCACCGCAACTCATGAAACAACTCCAGCTGCACCACAACGTATTTATGTGTCTTACTTATGTCAGTGTTTTAATGTGACACTTACAGTAGAATTGGTTTTCACATAACTGTTTTTATAGACTGATGATACATGTGGCAATTTTTTTCTTTTGAGCAACATTGCTTTTACTTCCCCATTGAGAATAGTTAACACATTTCTGTCTGGGTATTTTAGTTCGGTTGTGGGCCCTGTGTCTCACCTGATTGGCCGTTGACAGCAACATTTCCCAAAGCTGCCTGGTAATATTGCTCCAAATTTGCCCTTGTATCATCAGCTGAAGAGAAGCGTATCACTGTTCATGTTTAATTTGTAGACCTCAAGCACTCGTCTCCAAACAATCGTGTTTCTTATTACTTTATTAATCTGTAAGTAGTAGTTTTCAAAGGCGATGTCCTGTTGTTGTGTTTCTCTGAATCTGAACGTGTCTCTCTATAGTCTCTCCGTCAGTGATTGGGATCGTTGTTGCTGCTGTTGTGTTTCTCTGAATCTGAACGTGTCTCTCTATAGTCTCTTCGTCAGTGATTGGGATCATTGTTGCTGCTGTTGTTTCTCTGAATCTGAACGTGTCTCTCTATAGTCTCTTCGTCAGTGATTGGGATCGTTGTTGCTGCTGTTGTGTTCCTCTGAATCTGAACGTGTCTCTCTCTATAGTCTCTTCGTCAGTGATTGGGATCGTTGTTGCTGTTGTTGTGTTTCTCTGAATCTGAACGTGTCTCTCTATAGTCTCTTCGTCAGTGATTGGGATCGTTGTTGCTGTTGTTGTGTTTCTCTGAATCTGAACGTGTCTCTCTATAGTCTCTTCGTCAGTGATTGGGATCATTGTTGCTGCTGTTGTTTCTCTGAATCTGAACGTGTCTCTCTATAGTCTCTTCGTCAGTGATTGGGATCGTTGTTGCTGCTGTTGTGTTCCTCTGAATCTGAACGTGTCTCTCTATAGTCTCTCCGTCAGTGATTGGGATCGTTGTTGCTGTTGTGTTGGCTGTTCTCATCATTGCTGTTATTCTTTGGGTGGTTCGTAAAAGAAGAGCTGGTGAGTTTTCTGAGTTTACAGGTATAACAACAGACAAGCGTTTCAAAATATCTGACTTAAATAATTTACAGACAGGTTTCAGTTTTATCAGTCATTTATTAAGATGTGATGTTCAATATGTGGTGTGATCAAATGTTTGGCTTGAGTGAACATTAATCAATGAACTAACAAGAAAACGTATGATATTTTTCAGCATAATAATTATTTTAGACTTTAGTAATTCATCATTCACATTTTGTGTTTTGTTGGTGAGTTATCATAAATATTGCCATTATTTTTCAGATAACAGAAAAGGGACTAATGACTCTGCGGTAAGTATCATAATGCTAATGACCCATGATATTGACACATTAGATATTATTTTGTCTATTAGTCAACTGCATCAGCAGCTATATCACCCTGCAGCCCAAGACCGGTCTCCCACTGAAGCTAAGCAGGGTTGAGCTGGTCAGTACCTGGATGGGAGACCTCCGGTGAAAACTAGGTTACTGCTGGAAGAGGTGTTAGTGAAGCCACCGGGGGGTGCTCACCCTGTGGTCTGTGTGGGTCCTAACGCCCCAGAATAGTGACGGGGACAAACGCACCATCCTTCGGATGAGACGTTAAACCGAGGTCCTGACTCTCTGTGGTCATTAATAATCCCAGGATGTCCTTTGAAAAAGAGTAGAGGTGTAACCCCGGTATCCTGGCCAAATTCTCCCATTGGCCTCTGACCATTATGGCCTCCTAATCATCCCCATACACTGATTGTCTTCATCACTCTGTCTCCTCTCCACCTGTATCTGGTGTGTGGTGAGCGGTACTGACACAATATGGCTGCCGTCGCATCATCCAGGTGGATGCTGCACACTGGTGGTGGATGAGGAGATTACTATGTAAAGCGCTTTGAGTGCCTAGAAAAATGCTGTATAAATGTAACCCATTTTTATTATAACTTAGATAATCATCAGCTGTTAATTAGTGTATTGTACTGTTTCTTGTTTAAATGCCACATATAACAATAATCAAAACTTACTTCACCATGTCTCCGTTAATGTTTAGGAGCAGAAAGATGACGCGATTTATACTGAGATTACCACACACTGTGAAATCTGAGCCAAAAAGATTGAGGCGAGTAAAACACTTCCCTGTTCTTCTGTCGATGACACTAATGAATCCACCTTCTCTTAACATAGTTTGTACTTCTGAATCAGTTTTATTCTTAGACGCCGGTCCTGTAAATGTGTATCTTGAGTTAAGCTCTAATATCATGCTGTAATATCTGTGGGTTAACACTTGCATATTATTATATATTTGTGATGTTCATTCAGGTTCATGACGAGGATAAAGTGACTTATTCTTCTATCAGATGAGCAACAGCTGGACATCAGGATGACTGCAGTCAACTTGTATTTGTGAACAAAAACCATCACAAATAAGTCAAACAGTCATTAATTAAAAACACCTCCTAATATCAATCATAGAGGAATATGAACCGTATATAACTGACTCCTAAGTGTTTCAGTCAGTCCTTTTGTAAATGCTGTCTCGCATTTTAACAAACAACCCCGAGTGGTGATCTGAGTGTAATATTTTGGTTGATTTGGGATGTTTATTTCAAATTATCTGTCTGCTTGTTGAATTAATGTAAGTGCCTTTATTATTAATTCTGGATTGTGCATCTATGAGGCGCCGCCTAGGATTTAAATCAAACTTCGCTTATCAACACATACATAAAACACGTGCATACACCTAAAAAACACTCGCACATACATATAAACTTCCATGCATATACACCTATAAACACCCGCACATACATATAAACTTCCATGCATATACACCTATAAACACCCGCACATACATATGAACTTCCATGCATAGGCCTATACACATATAAACACCTGCACATACATATAAACTTCCATGCATAGGCCTATACGCTTTCTATACGTTCTCGTTTGGCACTCGACAGAGGCAGTCGCTTTGATTTCACTCCCCGCCCTACCCTTTTTTTCCTCCCTGCTTGCTTCTTCTGTCTCGTCTCACCTCATCTATTGAAGAGACTCTCTCTGCACGGCTCTCCAAACTAGAAAATTATGGATTTGATCAACTGGTCTCTCAGCGCGATTGATACCATCTTCTCAACGAGAAGTCTGGGTTCTGGGGAACCTGTTTGTCCTGACGGGACGTTCTGCGGCGGATATCACGAGGATGCATGGGAGAAGTGGCAAATCGTGTGTCTGGCGGCTCTTTCCGTTGAGGACGCTGAGGATATCTACCTTTTCGGCACCATGATAACAGGTATTCTGCTGATTGGATTAGGCTTTGCCCTGGGTTATCGAAGAATTCGGAAGACGGGAACAGCTGTCCAAAGTCTCACAAGGCTGCCCGTTTTGATTGAAGCTGTGGGAAGAGCGGTCAGCAATGAGACTGAGACTATTAACCGCAATATGGATGCCATCATGCTGAAACTGACGGCTTTGCAAGTGAAACTTGATGATTTCAGAGATCAGAATGGACAAAGAGAATGAGCTGTGGAAGTATGCAGCTGTTCGCCCCAAAAGTCACAACAATTCAATCTTATCTTTTCTGGCTCCCCGTACCGGCGCCTTGGCCAAGGCCGTCTGGATAACTACCCTGAGAGAGCGATGCAGTGGGACTCTCTTGCTCCCTTCCCCGATTACAGACATTACCCCCCTCCCCCATTCAACTGCCTCTGTAACGCTTTGTACCGCCACTAGGGCGAGCAGGTCTGCGACCGGCGCCGCAAATGGCACTGGACCGGATGGCTGCTTGCCAGAGCTGGATATGTTTCCCCTGTTGCAAGTATGTGTTTATGGTATATGTGCTTTTGTGCTGAGGTGTGTTTTTTTTTTTTTTTTTCTGTTCTCAGACTTTACTCCAAATGGAGCATAGTCTGGGGGTTAAAATATATATATTTTTTTTCTCCTCTCTCCCCTCATGTAAAAGCTGTATTTTTCTTAATACCCTGTCTTCCTGTTCTGTCTACCCCGTTGTCATATGTATGTTGTGTATGTATGGACAGGTTGATGGCTAATTTCGCTGGTACTTGTACTAGTGACAATAAAGGGCTACTACTATACACCTATAAACACTCGCACATACATATAAACTTCCATGCATAGGCCTATACACCTATAAACACTCGCACATACATATAAACTTCCATGCATATACAACTATAAACACTCACACATACATATCAACTTCCATGCATATACACCTATAAACACTCGCACATACATATAAACTTCCATGCATATACACCTATAAACACCCGCACATACATATAAACTTCCATGCATATACACCTATAAACACCCGCACATACATATAAACTTCCATGCATAGGCCTATACACATATAAACACCCGCACATACATATAAACTTCCATGCATAGGCCTATACACCTATAAACACTCGCACATACATATAAACTTCCATGCATATACACATATAAACACCTGCACATACATATAAACTTCCATGCATATACACCTATAAACACTCACACATACATATAAACTTCCATGCATATACACCTATAAACACTCGCACATGCATATAAACTTCCATGCATATACACCTATAAACACTCGCACATACATATAAACTTCCATGCATATACACCTATAAACACTCGCACATACATATAAACTTCCATGCATATACACCTATAAACACTCGCACATACATATAAACTCGCTGCACGCATACACACCCATACATGCTTCAGCTAAGTATATACGTGTATGCAAGTGATTTCATATGTAGATGTGCGTGAACATTTCAGTGCAAACAGAAGGCATTTCAGTGTAAAAGGAAGCAGTGGCACTTCCGGCGGCATCTCCAGATGCCGGGACATTTGAAAATTGAAAATTCTTAACGTGGTTTAATGCATTAAAACAGTGTTTTTAAAAGACCAAACCCAATAAACACATTATAAGATCAAACTATGTACAGTATAGCATGATTTAGTAATAATGTGGTTATTGAGTCTGGCAGTTAAAAAAAAATGATGTCGATATAATGTTGTGGCATATTAATTTTGTAGATTTTTTAAACGTGTATTGTAGCAGTAAATTTAAATTGGAGAAAATTTTGAAGCATATTGTGCTCGATGGTTAAGGGACCGTCTTCAGGTGCGTTCACACCAGACGCGAATTCGCGCGAAGTTGGACGCTTGAACATTTTGAGTTTACTCGCTTCATTCGCGTGTGAAATTCACTACACAACAGACGTGAATTCGCGTCATGCGAGGGGCTTCTGCAAGGCAGCTCCAGTCTCCTTGCAAAATGTATTCCTGTTTTTGTAAAAGTACGAAGATATATATACAGGTCCGGGTACCCACATACAACCACAATTACTTTGTCCTCCATTGTTGTTTCGGATTTTCTGCCTCCGCTCGTAATGACGTCACTGCTAGAGCAAGCTCCTGATTTTTCACGAATCACACGAAAAAAACGCTCAATTCGCGCTGCATCAATCGCGCAAATAGCGCCGCGGGATTGTCTTTCACGTCTTTGCATTGACTTAACATGTAAATCATTCGCGTCCGGTGTGAACGCACCTTGACAACCACCGACTGGGTTAAAATGTCCGATGTATTTTTAATTCAAAATACTTTTAAAATAACACATTGTCAAACTGTAACTCTTGTATTACTTTTATAGTGATTTACAGTGAGTTGTTTGCCTATATATACCTTTATAGGTGTACAGTACACAATTATTTAAATAACACATTTCTGTAAGTCCAATTTTTTATGTAAAATTCTTGTTTAGGCTTACTGTACGTACAGTAAGGGAAATATTGGAAGTATTGTTTAAGGCGAGATATTGGCAAATATATTCAAATACATTCAGTCAGTTTGCCCACTAGGCAAATCTCCAGATGCTTGGAAATTTTACGTGGCTTAATGCATCAAAACAGTGTTTTAAAATACCAAACTTAATAAAACGTTATTTAATACATAATAATGATGTACTGTACATATGCGTAGTATGTATTTAGTATAATATTTTAATAATAATGTCGTATGGGCTTCGGAACCATTGTGTGGGTGGGACAGGAATATTATTGGACTTTTTGAGACCCACTTTTACCGTCTCTTGTTCATGTATGTGCACTTTTCAGAACGCCGTCATTCAAATCAATTCCACACGACATGACAAATGATAAATGAATAAATTAAACTTAATTTAGCTACAGCCTCCACACTGCTTCCTCAAATCTATTGCACTTGGCTCATTCAGAGTCCATAGAAATGAAACAGCAAAGTAAACAATTGAGCGTACCTGCTGCTCCGATACACCTAATCCTCCTACCCGATACTTTATTTTAACTTTTCGATTATTTATTTAATTTTTTATTGAAAACAACTGTCTTTTCAATATAATAAAAGATGCGAGGGAGAATGAATTGGGAAAAAGGCGGACGCGAACTCGGGTCACTCGCGTCATAAACACAGAATGTACATGCTTTATCTCTTACGCCATTGAAAATTCACAGATTAGCAGTGTTTTTTTATTTTTAACATTAGTGGACAAAGGCACTTTATGTGAGTAGACACTCCGTTCTTTAAAAGGCACCAGACTACAGAAAATGGCAAATACTCCAGTATTTTTTTTCTGGGGGAGGACCCACCCACATTTATTTAGCTTCCGACACCCACATAACGTTGCAAGCCAGGTTAGCGTATTCCTTAAGCTTTACGCGTAATTAAACGCATTACGTTCTTATTCTGGATAAGTTTGTCTATACATCGTATGTTTTATTAATAATGTGTTATTGTGTTTATTGTGTTTGGTCTTTTAATGCATTAAGCCACATTAAGAATTTTCAATTTTCAAATGTCCCGGCATCTGGAGATGCCGCCGGAAGTGCCACTGCTTCCTTTTACACTGAAATGCCTTCCTTTTACACTGAAATGCCTTCCGTTTGCACTGAAAAGTTCATGCACATCTACATATGAAATCACTTGCATACACGTATATACTTAGCTGAAGCATGTATGGGTGTGTATGCGTGCAGCGAGTTTATATGTATGTGCGAGTGTTTATAGGTGTATATGCATGGAAGTTTATATGTATGTGCGAGTGTTTATAGGTGTATATGCATGGAAGTTTATATGTATGTGCGAGTGTTTATATGTGTATATGCATGGAAGTTTATATGTATGTGCGAGTGTTTATAGGTGTATAGGCCTATGCATGGAAGTTTATATGTATGTGCGAGTGTTTATAGGTGTATATGCATGGAAGTTTATATGTAGTGTTTATAGGTGTATATCCATGGAAGTATATATGTATGTGTGTTTATAGGTGTATATGCATGGAAGTTTATATGTATGTGCGAGTGTTTATAGGTGTATATGCATGGAAGTTTATATGTATGTGTGTTTATAGGTGTATATATGCATGGAAGTTTATATGTATGTGCAGTGTTTATAGGTGTATATGCATGGAAGTTTATATGTATGTCTGCAGTGTTTATAGGTGTATATGCATGGAAGTTTATATGTATGTGCAGTGTTTATAGGTGTATATGCATGGAAGTTTATATGTATGTGCGAGTGTTTATAGGTGTATATGCATGGAAGTTTATATGTATGCAGTGTTTATAGGTGTATATGCATGGAAGTTTATATGTATGTGCAGTGTTTATAGGTGTATATGCATGGAAGTTTATATGTATGTGCAGTGTTTATAGGTGTATATGCATGGAAGTTTATATGTATGTGCGAGTGTTTATAGGTGTATATGCATGGAAGTTTATATGTATGTGTGGGTGTTTATAGGTGTATAGGCCTATGCATGGAAGTTTATATGTATGTGCCGGTGTTTATATGTGTATAGGCCTATGCATGGAAGTTCATATGTATGTGCGGGTGTTTATAGGTGTATATGCATGGAAGTTTATATGTATGTGCGGGTGTTTATAGGTGTATATGCATGGAAGTTTATATGTATGTGCGGTGTTTATAGGTGTATATGCATGGAAGTTTATATGTATGTGGTGTTTATAGGTGTATATGCATGGAAGTTTATATGTATGTGTGTTTATAGGTGTATATGCATGGAAGTTTATATGTATGTGAGTGTTTATAGGTGTATATGCATGGAAGTTTATATGTATGTGCGAGTGTTTATATGTGTATAGGCCTATGCATGGAAGTTTATATGTATGTGCGGGTGTTTATAGGTGTATATGCATGGAAGTTTATATGTATGTGCGGGTGTTTATAGGTGTATATGCATGGAAGTTTATATGTATGTGCGGGTGTTTATAGGTGTATATGCATGGAAGTTTATATGTATGTGCGGGTGTTTATAGGTGTATATGCATGGAAGTTTATATGTATGTGCGGGTGTTTATAGGTGTATATGCATGGAAGTTTATATGTATGTGCGAGTGTTTATAGGTGTATATGCATGGAAGTTTATATGTATAAACTGTATATACTGGGTGTTTATAGGTGTATGCACGTGTTTTATGTATGTGTTGATAAGCGAAGTTTGATTTAAATCCTAGGCGGCGCCTCATATGCATCAACCTCTGTGCTTGTACAAATAAAATGAAAGACAGTTTCTCTCTTAGATCATTCTCATTAAATCATCTATTTTCTTGAGTGATTACAGCATAATTAGCTGTCAGCTTGCGCTAATTATGAAAATAGGCAGTTCTTACTTTACTTATATATGATAATAATAAAAACATGCTGCAGTAGATTATGCTTTGCAAGATCTGATTCAATCTTACAACCGCAACAGCTCGCACTCTAAAATTCCTGCTACAACATGTGGATGTCATTAACAGCAACAGCATTGCGGTATTTGACCGGCTACTATATGCCTAATCAAAGGAGCTCTCAGCATTTCAATCTCTTTTGCATTAGCAGCAGCTTACATATTATTTAGTCATCGAGATTTTCTCATTTCTTTCTCTTCTTGTTCAAGACCATCTTGGAACGAGCCATGCATTTAGCAAGGATGTGTTCATGTTATACAAACATTATAAATACTATACAAAATACATTTTTGTAATTTCTTTTTTTTAATGTATAGGTAACCATTTTTATATATAGCATATGCATAGTAAAAATCTGTCAGTAGGTTAGTTGTGTATAGTTTTATATTGTTTTACTTCATTGTTGCATGTCTGTATTAACCGTGCCAGAGTGCGTTTGACCCCCAAAGCCCGTTTCATTTGACTAGTGTGATGGCTCCGTATTTATGTTGTTATGTTATGTATTTACGGTCTGTTAAGCCGGCCCTGGCTCGGCTGGGAGAGGTGGGCCAGAGCACGGTTCAGTTGGGCTCGGGCTCGGTACGCGTGTAGTGTCGGAGCGCTGAACTTCTATTACGTGCAGCATGATTGCGTGAACATTTCTGAGCGCCAAAAGTGATAGATCTCTAAATTAGTAATCATTTAGTTTATTGTAATAACATGGTTTTGCATTTATTTTCTTTTTACAATTTGTAAAGATTTTTACATGGTCAGATTATTTATAAAACAGAGGTGTTTTGAGCGTATGTCCTGCCAAATATTGCAAAAACACATTAACATTTAACTTCAGAGATAACTCTTATAAAATATATTTCCGTTTTATATTTTGAAATTGAATATCTATTTATATGAGTATGCTTACATGCAGTGGTGTAGTCTAGCTTTTTGTAGTGAGTATACTGTGCTTTTTTCCCCTCCCAGCCTCATACGCACCCATCCCAGAGCGACACCCCATGGCACCACCACACTCACTAATGCATAAAGTATGCATCTACATGTAATTGAGAGCATTATTAAAGACTGATTATGTGTTATCAACATTCCAATTTATTATAAACAACAAAAGACAGTCAGCTGATAAAACCTGTGCTCCAGGTACCATATTCATATAGTATCATCATTCTTAAAGGTATAGTTCACCCAAAAATGAAAATTGTTATAATTTCCTCACCCTCAAGTTGTTCCAAAACTGTATGAGTTTTTTTCTTCTGTTTAACACAAAAGAAGATATTTTGAAATTTTTTGGTAATCAGACAGTTGGCAGCACCCATTGACTTTCATAGTCTATATTTTTTCCTACTGTGGAAGTGGCTGTATTGGTGTAAATGTTTTAAATTAGACACGTGCCAGTATCTGTAATACAATACATCACGATAATGAACATGCACTATATTATTATCGTGGGCACTTCAAAATATCGTGAATAATTATTTATTGCGAATTATTTTTATTTTTAGAATGCATTTTAAGAATACATTTTCCCCATTAACCATTTAAAATACACAGCACCACTGTATTCTAAGTCATTTAATTACTTGCAATGGCAACATAAGTGTTACTTGAAAAATACTTTCAAGTTATACTTGAATGTGTGAGGTTATTGATGTACAAAACATTAAAAAGTCTCTGTTTCATTGTAGGGCTGTGCTCATGTTTGTGCTTCAAGCTTACAAGCTGATATAGTCACATTACATCTCTGCAGATGTGGGTTACTGATGAAAATGCGGCCGAGATGTCCGTACAGTGTGTATGGCTAAAATAGTACTGTTAGGATATGGGTGATTAAGCAAGCACAGTCCCAGGAGGTTTCATCATGCCGTATAAAAGCATAAAGGTAGGGTAGGCAGTTTTGTAGTGATGCACCGAAATGAAAATTCTGGGCCGAAACCGAAAATTTAGAATGCACTTGGCCGAAAACCGAAACTGAAGCCGAAAATGGCCTCTTTTAAAAACGTATACTAATATATATATATTATATATATATATATATATATATATATATATCATAATATTAAATTATTGGGGGGCTAATTAATTGTGTTAATTAACAGATGTGTAATGTTTGATTGTGTTATGATGCATTAATTCGTTTAATAGCCTAAAATCGAGATCAGTTCAGACAGTTCTCGTTTATTGTCATCTTATTCTTAAAGTGTTTAGGCGAACCCTGCACGAACACTCAGTCACATCATCATTCAGATCACTGCAAGGGGGGCAGGAGATCGCCGGTCCTGCGCTGACATGACAATCTTTGATAGGCAGACGCGTGATAACAGCTCGATCGTGAGTGAAACCTAAGCGCTTGCGCACGGTTGGGAGGGGTGGGTGACATTCATTTTCGGTTTACATTTTCGCCTGTTTTTTTTTATTTCGGCCCGATACCAATAATGCCATTTTCGGCCGAACATTTTCGTGTGTGCTGAGCAGCTGATATCTACCTAACTTACTGTCTATGAATGAAAGTTCTGTCACAAAACGATATTGTTACGTATCCTCACGTTTTTTAAGTGGGTATACGGAAATCCTTTGACTTTCCTAGTGGGTATACGGCGTATACCTGCGTATCACGTAGACTACACCACTGCTTACATGCCATCTCGGTGAATAAAATATTGACTATTTCTCATTCATTGGTGGTTACACCATTTTACATTTTCAGGTACATTCAGTCTTATCAGAATAAAAAACATTGTATATGGCCAATTGATAAAGGCACAACATAATGTGAACAGATGCACACTATTCTCTTATAATTAGCATTCAGTGATTGTTACGGGTGTCTTATTTAATTATTATATGGTTGCTTTGAGATGTGTTTGTGTACATGTTCTGTTGTTATTGTTGTGTTGTGCTTCTCTTCTCCCTTCTGTTTCTCCTAATAGCGCTGATTAGCGCGCACAGGTGCACGGAGTTACGGTGACGTCAGAGGCGTGGTGGCGTTTCTGCAGAGTGGATAAAAGCCTGTTTGGAAGTTTCCTCAACGAGTTCTCCTCTCTCCTTGTTTGGTGGTTCACGTGTAACAGTCGTGTTACCGAGCGTGTTGTAATTTTGATGTTATACAGTGGTGTGTAAGCTCGTTGAGCTACCTGTTAGTCAAACGAGACTGGTGTAGGGAGGAGGGAACCTTTTGTTTTTCATCGGTTTTCTCCTGTTTTGAGGCTAGTAAGGAGGTAAGAATTGTTGTTTCTTTTATCTTTATTTTCATTCAGGAAAGAGGTTTATGCTGTAGTTAGCTGACAATTTTTGTTTATTATTTTGGCTTGATTCCCCCTCCTGAGGTACGTTTTCCTTTTGTCTCCTAAAAATTTATGTATTAATAAATATTCCTTTTTGAATATACTTTTGGCTTTGGATGTTTTTCCACTTTAATTGAAAGTGGGAGAGGAGACTCCGGGCACCTTGTAGATGCAGGGCTGAGGTGCTCTTTTTCTTTTCATTTAAAAGTCCTTGCATACATAAGTTTTTGTGGCAGGTCTGTCAGGTGGGGCTGTGGTGGTCCAGCCATGTCGGACATCATAACAGTGATGCTCTAAAAGATACATTTCTTAAGAATTATCTGACTGTAGATCCGAAGGACAGAGCAAGATTGATGACGAGTGGACTCAGTATAAGGTATCTGACCACTGGTTATCTGAAATAGGAACAGAAATGTCTTGTTACAAAATCTCTTCGAAAAGCTTTGAAAGATCAGATGTCAAAGTAAACTAAGTTATAAATTGCTGATATAAGACATTTACAGTTGGGTTTAAAATAAAATAAAAGTTTAATTTGTATTCTTGGGGGTGATTTGGGAAATGAGGGAACAGTTTCTGCACTAAATGTTCAATCTGAAAGCAACAGTGTATACCATCTGAGTATACCATTACATGCCCATGTATGAGATGTTGAGAAAGCATTGTTTTTACAAACTAAGCAAATGTTTAGTCAATGGTCGCCAGGCCTTCAGAATGTGTCCCGCCTGGAGGTTTCAAGTATAGCTAGCAAGACCTTGATTGGCTGGTTCAGGTGTGTTTAATTAGGGTTGAAGCTACACTCTGCAGGACACCAGCCCTCCAGGACCAAGTTTGGTGAACCCTGCCCTATGCAATCAATTTAAAAACCAAAACAATCCCCCTCCCCCCCAAAAAAAGGAAATTTGAAACAACTGTATTTTAAGTAGTTTTGCTGATTACTAGCAGAAGCTGAGAAGTGATAACGGAACGTAAATGATATGTAGTTGAAGAGGTTTCAGCATGGACCTAGGGTGGGTAATCTTTGGGTAAGTGGAGGTTATTCCAGTTTAAAATCGTACAAATATTACACACCCATGAACAATTCTGAAAATTTGGAAGAGACTGGCCATCTCTTGACTTTTGGTGTCCCGCCCATCCATGCAGTTTTGCATGTAAATATACAGCTGTATGAAGGTGAAATTCATGTGAATGTGATGTTATTTACACGGTGAACAATAAAATATAAAAGTAAATGAAAAAGTAATGTTGTTGTATTGTATAGGTACATTTTTGGTTTTTATTATGCAGTGCATTAGACTGGTTAGTAGAAACTAAAGATGAAGATTCAACAACAGGACTGCAGAATGTGGAAAGGAAAAATACAGTGAGAAGCATTATGCTTGTGTATGTTCTCCAGACAGTGCATTGCTTTATTTTACAGCCTAATGGTTATCATAAGGTCATATGCATCTATTGAAACATTTAAATAAACTGAGCTTTAGTCAAATGTCATGATATCAAGTTCAAGTTGAGCTTTATAGTCATTCCGCTACATGTGGGGACATACAGTGGAACGAAATGTCGTGCCTCACAGGACCACGGTGCTACATAAATACAGACTTCAACAATTAAGTAAAAACACTATAAACCTATACAAAACTAACCTACTGACATATTTTGACTACGTATACTATATATAAATGTTTACCGTATACAAATAAAGATAAAATGTAAAAAATACAAACTATACGAATGCTTCACATAAATACTGTACATGTGCAGAGAGAAACATTGTGAGTCAAGCAGCTGGCCGGGGAACAGTACAAGAGGATTTGTAGTGCAGGAGCATGTAAACACATATATTACTGAGTATTTTGTGGGATTGTGTTCACACAGCAGTGTGTGTAAAGTGTCTAGTGCGAGTAGAGGAGAGTGTGTTACTGCAGGTACAGACCCACTCACCTGTGTGTAACACACTTTGAATTGCACAAAACAAGTTGCATAAAGTTTTTTCTCTTCACCAGACATTTGACAGCATGGGAGACTCATTTTATACTGTGTTAATCATCTAACTCGGCCAGTTAAGAGCTACATTTTTCCTAAATATGGTCATTGGAACATAGGTTTTATCAGTTGGCAATCTTCAATGCACATTTAAAAGTGCCTGTTATTAAATTCCCTAGCTTGACCTTCAGTCCACGAGGCTGGCCAGGAGTCCTCATCTCTCTCATCATCTGAAACAAGGAGATATAAACATTGTATTCAGTTTAACTGCTGTACACAGACACACATATCTGCGTTATCTCTCCCCTTCTCCTGCATTCGTTGATCTACACACTAATGTTACTGAAGTTATTAGCTAGTTAATAACTTTAGCTGGTTATATTGGCCTGAGAAAGTCAACATACTTTTGACTGTGTGAAATATTCTTGGGACAGTTGACTGATCTGTCACTGTTCTCGGGGCCATAGCTGGGGTTTGCGGGGCCCTGGTAGGCTACAGGTTCCCTGAACAAAATGATTCATTTAATTTACTCATTTTTTTTAAGGTAAGTGTTTGCAATCACTTTATTTTAGCCATACCATATGCTTCCATATGAGGGCACCCTCGCACAGAAACTCCAAATATGCATCACAGATGTAAAAGAGCTCAGACGTTCCCGAAAATACCTACTATGGACAAAGGTATCTAGCTATGGCTTTGATTAAATAACAAGGAAATAGAAAAGTGTGAACTAATCTTGGGTATTTTCATAATAAAAAAGTTAATGTATAATTCAGTGCCAATTGACATAGCCTTTATTACAGTATGGAATATTTTCTCTGCCTTATTCTGTGATACGAAGCCACACCAGGTCAGAAAATGAAGTTATTTCAAACACTCGACTGATGCTGTGGTGTACAAACATGCTATTCAATATTGTCTTTTGTTGTATAACAGGTTAATAAATGATTATCATTAAGTATGGGAGGATGTTTGGCACGTGTTGCTTTTTCAGATGCACGTTAAAGTGACTCAAACTGACAGCATTTGCAGAGAAGATATCCAAGATATTTATATTAATAATAATTCTGCATCTATTTTTAGGTACACCACCAGCACATATGTGGCTACAGCGTTGCCTCCCAGCAAATATTGTGCACAGAGATTACCTTATTATAACAGCTCAGATTAATATTTAAACCATAGACAGTTATATATCTGATTTTGGGTGGGTTTCCAACATAAACGATGATTAATTCTGCTTAATAAAATAAGGCAGCCACACAACTTCTTGTTTTTTTTCTTTTTCTTGTATTCCTTTCAATTTAAATGATATGAGAAACAAAACACATTTGGCACCAAACACAATAGTGAAAATATCAATCACACCCCACTTGTTCATCTGAAATCAAATACTGACCCATCTTGTGTTGGTTTAAGAAAAGAAAAACACTCTTTACTAAAATGATTATTATTGTTATCTTTGTGTTTCAGTGTTAAATGAGCCAGTGGCTTTATTTCAGTTGCTGTTTGTAAAATGACCACTAGATGGTGGCATAGGCTTCTGTTTGTTTTATTTCTAGTCATATGTTTAAAAGACGAGCTGTAATTGGATAACTGAGATGTATGTTACAAGTTTCTAAAAAGTAAATGGCTAACATGTTTTAGCAAGAAAGTATTGTGTTTTTATTAAAATTACAACATCTTGATCAGACTATGAATCATGTCCATTCGTGTAAAAAAACACTATATGTGTAAAAGTCAAAGAAACCAGTCTTATCCGTGTTTATGTTAGACACTGAAGGAGTCCAGTGGAAATGCCGGCTGAAGTAAACGTTGACCTTGAATCACAATTATAATCCATATTATAAACCGTCAAAGCAGTCCTTAACGCAACCCCATTGAAGAGAAACAACCAGGTCGACTTCAGTCCTTGTCAACGCCACCAACAAAGATTCCAATTCAATCCACAATGCTGTCATATGTATCAAGCACAACGTAGACAAAAACCCTTCTACAAACAGAAAAACACAAATGATTATCCTATCGTATTAGCGATTAAACCCAGGAAATAATACCCGACCGCTTTGTTTTATACAAAATGACTGATCAAAATAACTCTTTCATAAATAAATGAAGGCAACAATATAACCGTACTCACAGTTGAGAATGAAACACAAATGTTTCTCAACAAGGGCCTTCCCCAAACACAGTATATCAGCTCAAACGCTGCTACTGGGCACATTGGCACACAAACCAAAAAGGTATCCATACCCTATTCTTCTATTCTGCTACTACATTTATCCATGCTCAACTGAAGTTAAGACTGCCCCCTACCAGTGAGGATTACAACTACACTCAACTCGTAGCAGGCTGAAGACTGTTACATAATTACCACATTAGAAGTCAAAACACTAGATTTAAAGCTGGTCTGTGTCCATGTTCACACTGCAAGGATCCCTTAAGTCATTTAGCAAAGCAGACCCAGATAGACACAGCAAGCAAGCACTGTCCTACACAGTCATTCTCATCTCTGTTGTTTAGTGTATTATGTATATATATGAATGCAGCATGTTTGACATGTACTATTGGTTTGTATTGTGTTATGTCTCTTGCTTTGTGGGGGGTTATGATTCATATCTGTGCATGTCATACAACAATATACATATAAAAGGCAGCAAGTCTCTTTAAGTCATGGACAAAGTTACAGTGATGTTTATAGTCCAAAACAAAATAATCAACCAATAATCATGATATTAGTGGAAAAAACAGAATACCCCCAATGAACTAAATAATGAATTAAATGCAAATAAGTATGAATTACCACAAATGAAGACCTGGTTTTCTTTGTATATCTGAGACTTTATATGTTTTACATAACTGATTCTGATGACTGGGTTTTAGCAGTGAATCACGGATACGGTTTATGTGTGACATACATGTAACGGTCATTAAACAGCATTAGTATGAATGTGAGATTAACGTTAATATGATCACTTTCATATGATAACAAAATACTCTATGAAATAATAATAATAATATTGTTGAATTGTTATATGTCAATTTATATTTCCATGTTTTATAAAATGCAGTGGTATTGGTTAATACACAGTAAAATAAAAAAGTTGCCTTTAATATAGTCATTATTATTTATGTATTATTAATATTAACATACTGCAGATTAATTTCGGTTTCGTGTCTAGCTCTATTCTGTCAGGAGAGGATCTGAAATCAGTTTCAAACTCCTCAAGAATGAAGGAATACAGAAAACAGAAAGAAGCCCACAGAACAATGGATTAAAGTCAATGAATAAACTGAATACAGTAAAGGGCAGACAAAGCACCAGCAGAGTGAATATGAAAACAACCAAAATATGAAGATCTGGTTTCCTGGATGTGAGAGTGACGATCAGCAGAACATGAAGCTCCACAAGATATTATCCATGTGATCACTGACACAATCAACACAAGTACAGCAAGAAAGAAATAATAAACACTATGTAAAGAGACTTGACCAATACTTATACAGAGAATCATAAGTATGTAGAAAGTTATAAAATATGGTGACAAAGCAGTGACAGTATGGTATGGTAAAATATGGTGACAGTGGAGGTTTCATTGAGATAATTCCCTCTAGCGCCACCAGCTGGTTTAAGAGAAAACCACAGTCTCTTGATATCCACAACGAAGACCACACAATCTAGGTCTATTAAAGAGATCTATTAAAGATCTAGGATATCTTTAATAAATACATAGTGTTACGTCTCTGATGTAAATTTAGTCTAGGATTTTAAAGAGGTAACATTAAATTGATATGTTAAAGGAATACGCCGGGGAAATCAGTGGCAATGGAACACATGACACAAATACACCTCAAAAATAAGGTTTATTGTTCCCAATAAATAAGTAGTTAAACCAACAAGACAAAGGAAAAAAGGGAAGTTAAAGTGGCGCTTAAATCAGAAAATAAATATAATGAAAGAATCCCACATACTAACTAATTCCCAAATCCCCTAAACTAATAAAGTAAAGATATGGCAATAAAAGTCTTCAACGCAAAGCGTCATAAACTACACTAACTATACAAAGCAAAACATACAGAAGAAGCGCACACTCATAAACTAATGTGTCTAATACATCAAAGATCTCTACGTGCGGGTATGTAGGTCACGTGACTTACTAAACTCTTCCACTCCTTCCTTGTCTTTCAAACCAGCGACAAGCAGGCAAACACAAGCCATTAACAACATAGGTTGTGACTAAACTGTTAAGGTCAACCGTTAGTGAACTCTGAAACTCCACCAACTAAACAGAGTCTAAACCAAGAGCGCAACACACACACACACACACACACACACACACACGCACACTCCGCGGGTGCAAACAATCGCAATCCAAAGTGTCACACCCCCTTCTTCTCGCGAACATTCTCCTTTTAAACCTCTCGGACGGGAGCGTGATTGGCAAGAGAAACATGTCGTCATAGTTGATTGATGATGATTGACAGCAACGATAGCCAACAGAATCCAAGGAAAGCGGTACCTAAGAGGATAAGCGTAAGAACAGAGAAAAAGAGGCAAAAGGACAAAACATACAGCAAAAAGGTCGCTGACCGTAACACTACCCCACTTAAATTAAACTTTGTAAAAAAGTGTATACTCGAGAAAGTGCGTCCGCAAACACATTATCAGCCCCTTTTTTATGTCTAACGTCAATATTATAACAATGGAGCAATAAAGACCACCGAGTCAATCTTTGATTTTGATTGTACATTTTAGACAGAAACACATATTGTGTGAAAACAACACATATTGTGTTAATGGTAGGGTCACAACCAGGGCCGGAGTGGGGTCCATTTTCAGCCCGGGAGTGTAATGCTCAAGACCAACCCACCACCAATCCCCATCCAACCCCCTCCCACCGTGGTGGAATCTGGATAAATGACAGATCTGTTTCTTAATTGACATGTTTCAATAAAAAAATCTGAATAATGTAAATATGGGCATAAATATCAATAACAAATCACATACTGAGTTTTCTGCAACAAAGTGTCCAACTGTTACTTTATGAAAATAATGGTTTGAATTTAAACTAAAATAAAGGTATGCAGTAAGAAATATACTTTTTGCACTAGAGTTTTTTATATCCATGTCAATGTAATAAATAAAATAAATGAAATAAACTATATGAAACATTTCTGCTACAAAAGATACAACTGTAACATAAAAAAAAGTAAAATTCAAAATTGAAAGCTGCCAAGCAGTCATTAATATTCATATATGTTAGTCATTATGTTCCTGTGGCTCAGTGGTAGAGCATTGAGTTAGCAGTGCAAAGGTTGTGGGTTCGATTCCCAGGGAACACACATACTGAAAATAAATGTATATGCTAAATGCACTGTAAGTCGCTTTGGATAAAAGCGTCTGGTAAATGCGTAAATTTAAAATTAATAACTAAATGGAAAATCAGTAAGCATCTCGAAAGAAAGAAAGGCCTTCTACCATTCTTCCCAAGTTTTGGTTTACACTCAGAGCTGAAAATGACAAAGCCTTACAGCATCAACAACCGTCTAAGCAGTGCACTGGTTTCTGCAACTTTGTTTATTACTGTCTCATTGTTCTATAGTTTTTGACTATAGTCACTGTACCTTGAGTTGCCAGTTCCTGTGTGCTTGTTTGTCTTGAAAACATATCTGTCAGTTTGGTATGTTTGTCAGGGACCTTCTGCCTGGCTGCTGTTGTCTCACTGAAGATCAATGTCTCTGTCCCTGTCTCTTTCTTTTTCTCACTTCCCTCAGCATCAGGCTTATCTTTATTAAACCACAATAACATTTAAAATAAGTCAACACGCTAAAATCAATTACATTACAGACAATCAATATAAAAAACATCCTTCAATGTAAGTCACTTTGGATAAAAGCGTTTGCCAAATGCATAACTGTAAATGTTGCTAGTCACTGTAGGTTACCTTGAGTCGCCAGTTCACGTGTGCTCGTTTGTCGATTTGAAAAAATATTTGTCAGTTTGGCACTTTTGGCCGCATCATCCTCCGATGCCTTTCTTTTTTAACCTGGCTTTTTCAGCTCCTCTAGGAATCTTTTTTTTCCATTGTATTCTTCCCGCGATTAGCGCTCTCGCTAACTCACACCACAGCATTAATGGTTTCGGTCTGTCTCCATGGCAACGACCTGGGACACGCGCTTGTGTAGAGGAAGAGAGAGAGCGCTCTGACAACAGAAAACGTCACATTTTAATGATAAATTCAAATCTAGTGTTATTAGCTTAGTTATCAGTCACACGGTAACTTAAACACATATACGTTATTATGTGTATGTAAAAAAAAAAAAGCAGGCGAGTCTGCCGGTGTCCTGACGGAACACCATACCCATCAGAATGGCATACCTTCGGTTAATGCGCATGCGCAGCAGTGAAATTTGTGGAATTGCGCATGCGTCAAATTTAAACCATCATTTCAGCATACTAAGATTACAAGCGGTAAGTGTTGGTGTAATATATTGCATATTATATACACATTACCTAATTGCATGCCTTGTACAATCACAAGAAATGTTGACAGACGTTTTCAATATATTATTTTTAGCAAGTGGGGTCGTAAAGTCGCGATTTTGACCGAGATTAAACTCATCGACTAATGTGTTGCTTTTAAATGATTAATGCTTATTTTTCTGCTAACTGTAGTTTAACCATGAAAATAAGTGGGAGGAAATTTTCAATTACCTTTTAAAGGGTTCAAGCCCTGCAGAACTAAATAAAGGGCAGAAGCAAAGCCTAAGGAAATACTCCTCGAAATTCAGGATTCACGGTCAGTATTTACATCAAAATACATCTTACTGACAGGAATATGCACGTGTTCATATTTTGTATTATTTATTATTGGTAATGTCAATATTCCTTAAAGATGGAGAACTACTCTTTAGCAGTGACAGAAGAGTCATAAAGACAAAGGAGGAGGCTATGAATTTATTTAAAGAATTTCATGCCTCACCTATTGGAGGACATACAGGAACCTTAAAAACACGAGCTGCCATGTGTTCACGGTTCTACTGGTATGGCATGACAGTGGACATTGACAAATGGGTATGTAGCTTATCTGTTCATCCATAAGCCAAAATGTGTATTTTATTAGGGATGGGCATTTTAAGCAAATGTAATATTCGATAATCGCTGGGTATTATTCGATTACTATTCGAAAATCGCACCTCCATGCACCCGCCCACACACGCACGCGCACACACACACACACACACACACAGAGAGAGAGAGAGAGAGACCATCCAGGCTTTCAATCTGTATGATAACAAACTGTTTAGTTAATTAGAGAATAGTCTATCTTAACCCAAGAAAATTAATGGTTGTAAAGTATGATTGCTGAAACAGATTAATATAACATAACCGAAGGACGGCATTTAACAGAACAGTCCGTCGATTATCAACTGCTCATAAGGCTAGGACATTTCTATTTTAAAAATGAACATGAGCATTCATATTATTAAAAAGAAAATCTTAAATCTGATTAATGCATCAATGAATATTAGGCGTAAAACATATTGCGCGCTAAACAGAATATCATTCTTAAAACATATTACGCGCTAAAACATATTGTGACCACCTGAATGACGCACTTATTATGTGAACATTAATTTTAACGTCTGTCTTCATAACAATAACCTATTTCATATATACAAATATATTAAATGAACATGTTCACATGCTCGGGAAGAAGACGGGAGTGTTGTTCACAATTAGTTCGGTGAACTTTGAATTGAAACAAGGGAAGGAATATAGATCCCTGCAGCAGTCTGAGGCTCTCTCTCTCGCTCTCTCTCTCTCTCTCTCGCTGAGCCATTTAAATAGTTCAGTTTTGGTTTTTAATAGCAAATTGGTCATTATTGTTTCCTTTCTTTATTAATTTAATTTAGAAATATGATTGGAACATCTTATTTTTGTTAAATTCAAGTTTGAGTTTTTTTTAAATACCAAGCGGCCAGCGCAAGTTTGATCAGTTTATCTTTATCAAATAAATAACTAAATAATTAACGTCATAATATTTTAAGAATAAAGTCAAAATTACGATCATAAAATCATGTTACATTGCCTGAAGTTAAAGTTAAAATTACACCTGTACTCTGACAAAAAAATAATAATAATAAGTGTGGCATCCAACCTGTCATTCTTCACATTTAACACGAAAAACAACACAAATATTTTGCATATAAATATAATATATCAACCAGTGGAATATTATTATTTCAGCAAAAAACTAATAATTTGAATGCAGGGCGCTCGTCACAGCTTCATAAATGGGAAACAGGACGTGAAGGCGGCAGAGAAGCACTCTGTGGAGTGCATTGTTTTGTTAACTTTGGTTTATTATTTTGAGTTGTTTGGGACGCTGTAACAAACGGCCCTCTCACAATATATTGTTTAACAGGTCTATTGTTCACGCAATCAGCCTGCACGTATCAGAAGTTCTGTTCTCCGGCGTGGTTAGCGCTCACACATAGTGTGTGTGTGGGTGTGTGTGTGTGTGTGTGTGTGTGTATGTGTGCCGCGCCCGAGTGCCGACAGTGCAGTTCGCGCATGTACTGAAAGGAGTTGTCTTTCGCGCCCAAATGCTTTTTGATCGCTTACATTTTTAAACAAACAAGGCTTAAAAACGCATGCAAATGATACAATTTAGTGACCACCTGCAGTGGCCCGATCTGGTAAGTGACAAATCCGAGCGTCCTTCACGCCATCGGACAGTCTTTATTGTCAAGCCCTGGTACACCTTTAGAAAATAATCGCACAACCTAATCGATATTCTATAATTAAATAGAATATTCGAAAATCGTGACCCATCCCTAATTTTTATACGTCTATATATACAGATTAATAGCTATGTGAAATTTGCTGTTTGTAATTTGAGCTTTTTTTTCAAGATATCTGAATGTGACCAATGTCAACGGGTGGGGCCACCCCTGAATGCAGTTAAAACTCTGGACTGCATCAAGGTCACCATCTTTTGTAATCGACTAGATTTTAACAATGCTAAGCATTATTTAATTTAATCTATTATGCATTCAAATCACTAATAGGTATCTGCTGTTTGGGAGCTCATCGGCATTGATCTCACTGGTCCACTCCAAAAAACATCTACTGGGTATCAGTATATATTGACAGTCACTGACTATTTTTCCAAGTGGGTGGAGGCCTTTCCTCTAAAGACAAAGTCTGCATTGGAAGTAGCCAAAAACCTTTGTACAGTCATTTATAGACATGGCTGCCCTAAGCGCATACTGTCAGACCAAGGACGGGAGTTTGTCAATTAAGTAAGCTTCACTTTATGCATTTTGTTCTGATGATGTCATTTGTGATTTGGTGCTCAACAAATAAAGATTTATTGATTGAAATATTTGACAGAAGTACTATAAGTCAAATGAAAATAATGTTCTGATTTGTTATTTTTATTTTAGATCAACAGCACACTTTGTGAGCTGCTCTCTATTGCTTGAGGAGTGTTACGGCTGCTTACCATCCCCAAACAAATGGGCTTGATGAGAAAACCAATGATAACATCAAACGGTAAGCATTCATTATTCTTGCGTTTATTTGCAGGGTTTTGTTTATTTGGTAGCTCTTCTGATCATTATTATCAGAGTGTATTGAAAGTTGGTAGTTTCTGTCTTGAAAAACATTCATTTAGAAATTATTTTCTAGGGCACTTAAAAAGCTTGTTAATGATCAACAAGATGACTGGGACCAGTACCTAGATGCAAGTCTTTTTTCGCTGAGATCCAAAATACAAACCACAACAAAATTCTCACCATTTCTTTTAATGTATGGGAGAGAAGCTAGATTTCCATCAGAAGTGCCTGTTGAACTGCCGGTAGGTTTTTTTCTGTCTTTTTCTTGAAAATGGCTTTCTGTTAGGGCCAAGCATCAAGTGACCAAACATTTTAAAAGATAGGCTTAGATAATAAAGCTTAAACCAGTATGATTTGAGGTTGCATAGCATATTACCCCAAAAGGTGCAACTGCTCCTCTTTTACCTTGCTCAGGTTTTCTGAATAACCCTACCACAATATATTTTCCTGTAACTCCCAGATCCCACATCCAATAGATGCAGTAGTAATAGATAAATGCAGATATATTGCCCATGAAGCTCAGCTTTATTGGAAACATGTTTAATATTTTATTGTAGATTAATTTTGTGTAAAAGTCTATACTATGAAATGTACAAGTCATTATCTATTTTGTTGTAGCTTTCAACAATAATACTCCCTGAAGACTGCAGTGAATTTCTCAGGGAAAGTCAGAGAATGCAAGAGAGCACAAGAGAAAAGGTCGAGGAGAATATTGCACTGTCACAAAAAAAAATGACAGAGGCATTTGCAAAAAGAGTTCAGAAAAAGTACAGAAATGTGGAGTTTAAAGAGGGAGATGAAGTACTCTTACTGAACATGAGAAAGAGAAGCACGAAAGGAGGGAGAATGGAAGCAGACTACACTGGACCCTACACAATTGAAGAGATTTCAGGAAAGACAGCAACTTTACAAACACCACAGGGTGTCTGTCTTAAAACAAAATATAGCATCAGTCACCTGAAACCTTATAAAAAAAGTAGTGCCAGCTCTCAGGTCCCAGCTCAAGCCAGCTCTCAGGTCCCAGCCCCAACCAGCTCTCAGATCCCAGCTCAAGCCAGCTCTCAGGTCCTATCCCCAACCAGCTCTAAGGTCCCAGCTCAAGACAGTTCTCAGGTCCCAGCTCAAGCCAGGTCTCAGGTCCCAGCTCAAGCCAGCTCTCAGGTCCCAGCTCAAGCCAGCTCTCAGGTCCCAGCCCCAACCAGCTCTCAGGTCCCAGCTCAAGCCAGGTCTCAGGTCCCAGCTCAAGCCAGCTCTTAGGTCCCAGCTCAAGCCAGCTCTCAGGTCCCAGCTCAAGCCAGCTCTCAGGTCCCAGCCCCAACCAGCTCTCAGGTCCCAGCTCAAGCCAGGTCTCAGGTCCCAGCTCAAGCCAGCTCTCAGGTCCCAGCTCAAGCCAGCTCTCAGGTCCCAGCTCAAGCCAGGTCTCAGGTCCCAGCTCAAGCCAGCTCTCAGGTCCCAGCCCCAACCAGCTCTCAGGTCCCAGCTCAAGCCAGGTCTCAGGTCCCAGCTCAAGCCAGGTCTCAGGTCCCAGCTCAAGCCAGCTCTCAGGTCCCAGCCCCAACCAGCTCTCAGGTCCCAGCTCAAGCCAGCTCTCAGGTCCCAGCCCCAACCAGCTCTCAGGTCCCAGCTCAAGCCAGGTCTCAGGTCCAAGCTCAAGCCAGCTCTCAGGTCCCAGCTCAAGCCAGCTCAGGTCCCAGCTCAAGCCAGGTCTAAGGTCCCAGCTCAAGCCAGCTCTCAGGTCCTATCCCCAACCAGCTCTAAGGTCCCAGCTCAAGCCAGCTCTCTGGTACCTGTTTGGGGTAGTACTCAAGAACAAGGTGCAATAGAAACTCATAAGTTAGTTACTTGGTTGGTCGTTGGTTTAGACCAGTTGGTCATCAAGTTGCATGTTTCTCCCATGACCCATTCCTGGTCATGATTGCATGTGTTCTTTGTTGAAAATGTAAATGGTACAGTTTTTCATCTAAATATTAACAAGACTAATTTGAAATGTTCTGTGTTGCAGTCCAAAAACTTTGGTCTTCTAAAGATACAGGACAAGTAGAAGCGGTCGTGGGACCATACAAAATTTATGATACCTCTTTTAGAACACTATCGGGACACGGCTGGCTTTCTGATGAGGTGAAAGTACATCCATGTGATATACAAGTTTAATGTTTCAGTGCTGTATCAAATTAAATTACTAACAACTTTTTTTGTTTACACAGATCATTGATGCATACCTGCACTGCATTATGAAATTAGCCAAGGTAATAATAATAATAGTATTTCGCTATAACAACCGCCTCGCTATACATTATCCCTTACATGTCTGACTTGTCCTTTGACAAGAGACTATATTCAGGATAAATTGTGCTGAAGTTTTGCAGCAAATTTCTT
Source organism: Gymnocypris eckloni scoliostomus (assembly GCA_027564155.1). NCBI lineage: Eukaryota > Metazoa > Chordata > Actinopteri > Cypriniformes > Cyprinidae > Gymnocypris > Gymnocypris eckloni. The sequence continues at coordinate 3,195,773 of CM050413.1, read as the reverse complement.
TAAATTAACATTGCTTGTATTGCACTATTTTTGTTTTTCATTTAAGATGGTGTGGAAGATCTCTGTGTTTCCTGCAACATGTTGCAGTTTGATGCTGAGGAGGATTTCACAGAGATGGTAATAAGACAATGGGTTATATACTGACAAACTGGCAACTTTCACTATCCATCCACTATCCATCCACTCAGCTTTTTGTCTTTATCTGATGTAAATCAATTCTGATACACCCGACAATTACAGAGTCGTCTGAGTATTTCTGCAGATGACAGGTCTCTGACTTAAACTGGAAGTCTGAGGTGTACAGAGTGAAAAGGAATGGTGAAAGTACGGTCCCATGTGGTGCTCCTGTGCTGCTGACCACCTGGTTTGACACACAATCCTTCAGTCTCACAAACTGTGGTCTGTTTGTCAGGTAGTCATTGATCCAGGTGATTGTTGAGGGCTTCACCTGTGTCTTCTGGAGATTCTGACAAAGCAAATCAGGCTGAATTATGTTAAATGCACTGGAGAAATCCAACAAAATGATCCTCGCAGTGCTGCCTGCTTTGTCCAGATGACAGTGGGTTGGTTGAAGCAGGTGGATGATGGCGTCTTCTTCTCCTAACTGCTTTCACTAAAGCAGGCAATACAGCAATCCTTGAAAACATTTACATTACAATAGTCTTAACTATGGCTATTTAAGGCTCTTGTAGCAGTAAGAAGACATTTATTTCTTCCTATTGCTAGTACAGCTGAAAAAGTTTGTAACAATTCTTCAATGCTTCATTGATTATATATTGCACTTCTAAAGTGATTTTTTTTTATTTTGTCTTTAAAGGTGCAGTGTGACATATGCTCAAGATGGACGCACAAGGAGTGTACCCCTGCAACCCTTGCCTCAGAGCATTTCAAGTGTAAAAAGTGTGTGTTAAATGCATAATGTTTGCTTCAAACTGTGTCAAAAAGTTCTATGTTGTACATATTGTACATGTACCTATTTGAAATTTGTATTAAAATATTTTTCAACCAGTCTATAAATAATGAATGTTTTTATAATTTATTTTCTTTTAGTAAGATACACAGAAATAGGTTATGAAGGTATGCTGGTAAGTGTGAAAACTAACAAAAAATGATACCCCAACACTTAATTTTCTATGAAGCAAGACCTATCAGGGGCTATCAAAACAGCATACCCTGTACAAACTGTATTTTATTAAACCAGGGGCTATCAAAACAGCATACCCCATTATAAACTGTATTTTTATTAAACCGGGGTCTATCAAAACAGCATACCCCTTTATAAACTGTATTTTTTTATTAAACCAGGGGCTATCAAAACAGCATACCCCTTTATAAACTGTATTTTTATTAAACCAGGGGCTATCAAAACAGCATACCCCGTTATAAACTGTATTTTTATTAAACCAGGGTCTATCAAAACAGCATACCCCTTTATAAACTGTATTTTTTTATTAAACCAGGGGCTATCAAAACAGCATACCCCTTTATAAACTGTATTTTTTTATTAAACCAGGGGCTATCAAAACAGCATACCCCTTTATAAACTGTATTTTTATTAAACCAGGGGCTATCAAAACAGCATACCCCTTTATAAACTGTATTTCTATTAAACCAGGGGCTATCAAAACAGCATACCCCTTTATAAACTGTATTTTTATTAAACCAGGGTCTATCAAAACAGCATACCCCTTTATAAACTGTATTTTTTTATTAAACCAGGGGCTATCAAAACAGCATACCCCTTTATAAACTGTATTTTTTTATTAAACCAGGGGCTATCAAAACAGCATACCCCTTTATAAACTGTATTTTTATTAAACCAGGGACTATCAAAACAGCATACCCTTTATAAACTGTATTTTTATTAAACCAGGGCTATCAAAACAGCATACCTTTATAAACTGTATTTCTATTAAACCAGGGGCTATCAAAACAGCATACCCTTCACAAACACTGGTATGCTGTTTTGACAAAGTATGCTACATCGACAGACCCAGCTATAAAACTCAACTTCCGGTATGCTATTCTGACAAAGTATGCTACATGAGCGGGGCAGAGCGGCCCACCGGGAATTCCCCCGGTTCTCCCGATGGCCACTCCGGGCCTGGTCACAACAGACGGATGTTGTGCTAATTGTGTTCAGAGTTTTGAAAATGTGAATAGAGATTGGACAAAAGGATGTTAGCAACTGAAAAAAACTGTAATAATATGTTAGTGTGTTTTAATGAAGTACACTTCTGTTGGTGTGTTGACTAACCAACTAAAGCACATAAAAAGATATTGATTATGTAAACTGCAGTGTTTTATATTTACAAGTTAATATATGTTATAATTGTATATATTTTAAGTACTAAATTGCAACTTTGCATCATTGTATCAAAACAAATGTGTTATTACAAATATATTTAAGTGTATGAGAAACATTTAAATAGAAATTACATCAAAGTATATTTTAGTTTATAATAAATGCTTGTCAGTACATTCAGCAGTACTTTAACATATTTCAAAGACAACAAAATTAATTATGAATTACATCTAAGTCCAACTTAAGTGGGTCAAAAATACTCTAAAGTTCAGCTATTTTCTTTTAATAGCTATTTAAAACTATTGTTTTAATTTAATTGCAATGAATCTGCAGTTGTCTGAAAATGTTACATTAATTACGCACACAAATATATATTTTTAAAGTATGTTATTTCTGTATTTCATTATGCTGTATAATGCATTAAGCAGTTCACTGGGTTTTGTATCAGATCTTGAGCTTTGTACATTTATTGTTTCCCAGGTTACCGCTCCCATGGCTGCTGTACTCCATTATCAACAGTATGAGCCCGGTTTGGGTGAGTAGTAATGGTCTGTTCTGCGCTATCGTGCTGCTCTTCATCATGCTCCTCTTCGTCCTCATCTCCATCGCCGCCTGTAAGTGGAAGATGAGCAAACTGCTGGGCTTCATCATGTTCCTGCTCTATCTCGTCTTCCTGGTGGTCAGCGTCTTGTTGGAGGACAAGGTCATCGTCTGCCCCATCTCTGTCTGACGTCTCGTCTCATTTACACACACCGGCATGAAGCTAAAACCACGTTCCTGCTGACTTTACCTCACCTCTGTAGTCATTTATTTTCTTATGACAGTTAACAGCCTCCTTCACACTTCATCTAACACTCTGCGTGTGTTTATGGGGTTTACACACTTGCTTTAATATTAAACATTTTCTTGGTTTCCAATAAAATATCTAAACATCCTTAAAGAACATTACTAAACTGTGTACTTCAGAAACAAAACTCGTTTTCAGGGAAAATGTCTTGACTTGCTTTGTTTGGTCTAATTTTAAGCTCAAACTTCATTAGGCATAAACTTAGAATTGTTCTTAAAACAAAAATAATTTGGCAGTAATTAATTATATATGAAGATATATTCTAAAAAAAAAAATCCTGTGCAAATATCTGAGGATTCTTAAATTTATTGAGCGTGGAAATGTCTTCAGAAAAGTATGTGAGATATTACGTGCTGTTTTCTTTGAATGAATGAATTTCAGTTTGAATTTATTTTAGTATCACTGAGAAACTAGTATAGTTTGTATTCACGTTTCAATCAGTTTATATAATTTTTTTATTTTACTTAAAAGTTTGAGTCTTTTTATGAATCTTTATTTGAGTTTTAGTTATTTACGTACATCAAGTTAGACTAAATTAAAATGATAAATGTTGCCTAGCCAACATAAAAAGCTTGTCTATTTTATTTAATTTAACCTTTATTTTATGTCAAGTAATGGAAATGTGTTATGGTTTTAGTTTTTGTTTCAGTTTTAGTTAACTACAATAACCCTGGTTTATGCTTAAAGCAATACGATAAATAATACAAAAAATAATCTTGTTTTGTAATCTTGCTATAAAAACAAGTATTAATTTAATAATAATGTCAACTGTTTTTTGCTCCACTCATTGAAGTGAAATTGATCATACGAGACGATGCTAAACTAGAGCTGTAATTTGTCGATATCTCTTGAACAGAATCTTTTGAACTGGATGAGATTCATCAACACAGTGTTAAAACATTTACACAGATTTGAGTTTGTTCTTCTTTATTTTCAAGAAACATGCTCCGTGTTTGTGGTCAAAGCGTTCAGAATGAGCTCTGATTATTTGTTGGTAGTTTGAATCCCTCTGTAGGGAGCAGTGAGGATTTCTGCAGACAGACGCTGTGATTATAGCAGGCAGCGTTTGCTCATTTCTCAGTCTCTGTAGGCCGTTTGTTCACGCTGTGAATGTGCTGCACTGATGAATAATCGCTGGTGTGGAGCAATTATTCCATGATATGATATATTGTGTCCAAACTTATTTTCACTTTGCATGAGCTGATGGCCATTGATCCTTTTCTGATTTATTATTTTCTTTCTATTACATTTATATGCTAATAACATCTTAAGAACATGAAAATTAAACCAACTTTCTTGTGGTAAAGTAAATAGAAGTATTGCGTATTCTGCATGCTCAGCGATTACTGTATGTTTTTTAATGGGTATTTTTTTTTTTTTTTTGATGTTGAATGTTGTTCAAACACCTTCTGAAATATTGCAGCTCTTTGGTTTGGTTTGACTTCAGTTCACGGTGAAAGTAAACGTGTTAAAAGTATTGACAGCCTCTCCATTTGAAACCGTGGCAAATAATATACTGAAGGTTTGTATGGATCCAGGGTGACACACAGGAATGTTTCTGTAAAGAAGACACTGATTACTTATAAGATATGATCAATGTTTGTGTATATTTCTTTAAATGTTGCCTGTATGTCAAGAGGCCAAGTAGCCAGATACATAGAATTTGAACATTATGTCATCCTTTCTTCTATCCTTTCATGTATTTTGTATTTATTTTATATATAGCTTGTTCATTTAATAGCAGTGATTTGAGCTGCTGTATTGATTGTAAAAAAAAATAATGACTTGCTGCCTCATTCACACCGAAGGAGACTACGATTACTGCATGTTGCTTCCCCAATCATTATTATTCACCCATTTATAGAAAAAATCATGTTGAATAATATTACAAATGCGAGGGAAATGTGTAGTTGCTTATAGTCTGTAGTTAAGTGTTAAAACCTAGAAAACATTAGACATATATCACACTCACAGCAGCTAAAACCACGTGCAGTGATTTCCCTCAATAGTTCACACTGCATGTATTTGGATTGAAACCAGATCGGAGATGGTTTAGTGACGTGCTAGAAAATAAATTTTCAAGTAAGCAATTTATGCATGAAAATGTGTAGTCTATTACTGTAAGATTCAAAGACAAAATATTTGCATAATGATTTGCCTAACAAATAGTTATTTGGTAACGAACGAGTGTTAATGTGCTAGCGCTGTCTAAACCGATTCTAGAGACGTTAAAACACGAGCATTTATTAAGAGTAGAGCGATCCATGTTACACTAAAGGTGCTTTGGACTCGATCTTTGTAATCTGTACAGACACACATGTAGTGCATTTACTAACTAATAGAGAACTCACTGATCAAGTATATTCATGAATCATACACTAGCACTTATTCCAACAGTGATTTTATTTGTGTTTTTGGCGACAGAAAATCTGACCGCAGCTGCTGTGTATGTATACCTTGGCAAATACTGCCCTCTAGTGTGTAGTAGGACTTTATTTTTGTAATGTGTAAACAAAGGCCTGTCATTGTGCTGACAAGGATAGTGTATTTCATCCCTAAAAATAAGTATTTAGTACAGCAAAAGAGACCGAGAAGCATTTCTAAGTTCAGTGCATGTGTTTGCCTGCTCACAAAGAAAAGATTCAACGACAGGCCTTGGTTTACACATTACAAAAATAAAGTCCTACACATTAGTTCAGAAGAAGCTCTCATTCAGATTGCTGAATGTGTTTTTCCATTTCAGCGGTCCTCAGGTGAAATCTTGTAAGGGTTTGAATAGTTTTCTGAACCAATAAAACTGATGAGAGTGAATATCAACAGGTCTGGACTGAGCAAAGCAATGTGAGAATGTGTATTAAATATACGAATGTGGAGCTATTGATCTGAACTAATGTGATTTATGATCAATAAACTGAGAAAAAATGTAATTCTCAAACATTGAAAGGTTTTTAATAAAAACTGATGAGAAAGGAGATATTAATACTGATATAAGCAGTATATATGTAGCTGTTTGGAAATGTATTTAAACTGGAATTCAGATGAATATGCATCAGTAGTAGTTTTCTATCCATACTTGTTACACCATAGTATTTATTAATTTTCCAAACTAGCATCTGCTTGTCTTAATGTTAATATATTTTATTGTATATATGTATTTTGTCTAAAATAAGAGGGCTGCACACACTGTTCAAGTGCCCCTGCTTTATTCTGTGCCTGCTTTCTGACAGGGTATGGATTATTATGATTAACTTTCATTTGTAATTTTGTTTTGTATCAAACAGCATTATTAATATGCACTTTGTTTAATTATTGTTTGTTCACTCCTAATGAGGCTGAAGTCGGATGTTTGGCCTGAATTTACACAAATCTGGAGTTGCTAAATGCTGGATTTTCTCAATTTTTACACTTACGCATACAAAAGTGAAAGTGAAAAAGAGTGAGAACGCTGTTTCTGTTCACCTTTTCTGGCTTCATTTTTTAGCATTTGTAGATGGACCTGTTTCTGTCTCCACCGTTGTCTTTCTTTCTTCATAAAACTGCACTTTTGTACTGAATGACGAGATTCATGCCTGAATATAGACACGGCATGTCAGCAATTACTCCATCACTCTGTTAAACTTCCCATTTCACTAGTGTTCATGTGAGTCACTTCAAATGTACATATATACAGAAGCTAATAAGAGACACTGTAAATGCAAAGTATGTAATAAAATAAATAAAGGCAAAATATAAGGGCAGGCTGTCCATGGTGAATTAAGTTGTTCATGCAATTAGCAGCTACAAATATATAAAGCTGAAATAAAGTTGAAGCACACCGACAGGATTCTCACTTTTCTTTATTCTACAAATGTAATATGCAAGAAATGTAAGTGTGATAACTTGTTCCTCGCACAAGAATCAGATGGAGACGTGATGGCTGTTTCCAACAATGTGACAAGCTTTATTTTAATTCTCAACCACAACCCATTGGTACATACGGGTATCTTGTTCAATACGTTATGCTAAACCATCCTTTTATTCACCCATTAACATAGGGCCATTAACAACTAAAACTTGTAGTTGGTTTACTCCTAAAACAAAACAGAAATAATAATTCCTTTGGAACATCACATTTACCAAATTACTACATTCTCCCCCCTTTAAAGATAACAACACCAACCAACTACTTTTCAACATAACCTGTTGTTACATTAAGGTTTTAACTTTCTTTTATTTTATTTTTTTCACGACACAAAGTCTTCTAAGTGTTTGGGATTTTGAACAGTCCTTCGGGACCTACGCACCTCTGGGAATAATCTCAGGGTTTCCCTTTCAACAGTCCCTGGTTGGTTCTGAGAACCCAGATGCACTGGTACTGTCACAACATCTCTATCAACAGAGTCCATCCCACTGCATACTGAGATGTCTAAGGAAACATCCCCACACACCTTCTCTTTTGACTCCAAATCTTCCAACTCCTGAGAGAGAATCTGATCCATATGACTGCGCATTGTTTTGCCATCTCCAAGCATGAACTGGTACGAGAGAGGGCCTGTCACTTTGGCAATGAACCCAGGAATCCACTTCGGTCCATAACTTTCAAGTTTCTTGTCAAATCCGGCATCACCAACTTGAAAACTCCTTACTTGCCATTTGTTGTCATGCTGCTGCTTTTGTTTGCTTTGTTTGTCGTGTACCTTCTGTTGCAAGTCTGGATGCAATAGATCAAGCGTGGAACGCAGTTTTCGTCCCAACAGCATTTCTGCAGGACTGATTCCTGTGGGAGACTGTGGTGTGATTCTGTAGCTGAAAAGTACCCATGCCACTTTGGATGCCACACTCCCCTCTCCTGCCTTTTTCATCATAGTTTTGAATGTCTGAACGGCTCGTTCAGCCAAGCCGTTTGATGAGGCATGAAAAGGAGCAGAAGTGACGTGTCTTATACCATTTTTGTTCATGAATTCCTTGAACTGTGTGCTCACAAAATAGGCAGCATTGTCAGAAACTAACATCTCAGGCAGTCCATGATTGCTGAAACTCTTCCTAAGGCAATCAATAGTAATTCCTGATGAGGCAGTGGAAACAAGATATACATCCATCCACTTCGAGTGAGCGTTAATGAGAATCAGAAACATATGACCAAGGAACGGACCGGCATAATCTATGTGTATCCTTTTCCAGGGTTTCTCCGGCCACTCCCATGGATGAAGTGGTGCAGTGGCTGGAGCTTTCATGTGCTCCTGACAGGTTGAACAGCTTTTTGCCAAAGTCTCAATGTCGTCATCCAGCTTCGGCCACCAGAAATAACTCCGCGCCAGTGCTTTCATACGAGATATGCCAGGATGACATTGATGTAATTGCTGCAAGACATCCTTGCGACCCTGCAGAGGTACGATGACTCGAGCACCCCACAAGATACAGCCATCCTGCACACTCAATTCTGTTTGTCTGGCGGCATAGGGTTTGAATTCAGGGCTTTCCTTTTGGAAAACTCCACCCACCAGCAACACCTGTCGAACTCGAGCCAGAATGGGGTCCTTGGCAGTCCAGGGGTGAACATTCTCGGCTGTTACCAAAGGAATGTCCTCCATCAGTAATATTCGGTCCTCTGAACCTGTTTCTAAGGCCATGTCAGGAACAGGACACCTACTCAAGGCATCAGTGTTGGCATGCTCCTTCCCAGGCTTGTAAACAATAATGTATTCATAAGCCTGCATCATAACTGCCCACCTCTGAATTCGTGGTGACACAATTTGCGGAACAGCTTTCCTTTCGCTGAAAAGGGATAACAGCGGTTTGTGATCTGTGCAAATTGTGAACTTTCTACCAAACAGATACTTGTGGAAATGCTGAATTCCAAAAATAACAGCGAGCCCCTCTTTGTCGAGATGAGAGTAGTTACGTTCTGCTGGAGTGAGAGTTATGGACATGAAACTGATGGGTCTCTCTTTACCATCCACCATTCGACAAAACAGCTCCAAATGCTAGATGCATCACAGGCCAAGATGAGGTCTTTTGAGTATCATAATGAACAAGCACCTCAGGAAGACTGAATGAGTTGTTAGACTTCTCAAACGCATCATGTTGTTCAATACCCCAATGCCATTTTACGCTTTCTCGTAAAGGTTATGTAAAGGGGCCAGTCAGGTTGACAAGTTTGGCAGCAACCTGTGGTAGTAGTTAAGCAATCCAAGATATGTCTTTCAATTCAGTGACAAATTTCAGGGAGCAGGTGCTTTTGCAGAGCTTCCACTTTGTTTGAAAGTGAATGAAGACCTGTATAGTCCACTCATGGCCCAAAAACTGCCTCTCGCTGCATGAATGCACACTTTTCTCTTTTTAGCCTCAGTCCGCCATCCTTCATCAAAACCTCACTATTTTGCAGATGTTCTTGATAGTCCCGGCCTATAATGAGAAAGTCATCGAGAAAAAAATTATCCCCAGATACCTTGTATTAACCCTCCATGATTCAGTTGAAAAATGGCAGGACTGGAAGCCACAAAAAGCGGCAGTCAATACACCTTGTGAGAATCAGCGTTAGCAAGCAGACATCCTGATCCAAGATCACTGATGAGCGCATGACTAGATCCAGCTGACCATGCCAGCTCTGGCCAACAAGGCGAATGGTCAGAATGTCTGTAATGTCTAGGTGGGGAGGATTTACAGTAAGTGTCTCACTGCATTGCACTGTTTATTCCAGCAACAGTACAAGGCCACTGTAGGGGAGCCAGAAAAGATAAGATTGTTTTGTCTTTGGGGGTAAACATTCCAATTTTTGCAGGCTACTCTCTGTCCATTTTGACCATTTTGGTCCATTTTAATCAATTTCCTTTGTAAAGCCGTGAACTTCTCCTTGGTAGAATCCATATTGCGATTATAGTTCAGTCTCAAGCCCTCTTCTTCCCACAGCTTCAATCATACGGGCAGCCTTTGGGGCTTTGGACAGCTGTTCCCGTTTTCTGAATTCTTCGATCAACCCAGGGCAAAGCCTAATCCAATCAAGCAAAATACCTGTTATCATGGTTCCAATAGGTAGATATCAATGTCCTCCACGGAAAGAGCCGAAGACACACGATTACTGCCACCTCTCCCACGCGCCATCGATAGTCGAGAATCGCCCGTCAGGGAGTTCCCCCACCCAAGTTTCGATAGTGTCAATTGCATTAAGAGACCAGTTAATCCATAATATTTAGTTTGGAGAGCAGTAGAGAGAGTCTCTCATGGTGATGAGAGCAAAGCAGGGAAGATAAGGGTGAGACGGGAGAGAAAGCAACCGCCTGCATAGTGAAGAGAAGCATTGTACTTGTATTGTTCGCTTGTATTGTTCGGCAGCTTGAAAAGCGGAGTGAAAGGAAGCTGAAAAATGCAGTTTGAGAGAAATAACTGCTGCGGTCAAATTAGTCAACCAACACCAGCTGAGGTTTGGATATTTTTTATTGGACATCTGCATATTTATATGTTGTTATATATCACCTGTATTTAAAAAATATATTATTGTATCACTTAATTTTTACACTGAAAGTATTGTTGCTTTAAAACATACACTTTGGTTGTATAATGCATTTAAATTTAAACAAAATTAAAGACTTCAGTCTTAAAGAACTGTCTGTGTTGACTGTTTAATGTACATGCGGAATGTTATGTTTGCTGTCAAATGTAAAATGATTATACAATTTTGTTCATTTAGGTGAAAAAAATGGTCCAACCTAAAGCTTTCATGACCAAAAAGCGTTTTTATGTAAAACGCACCACCACACAGACTGGAGGAGGCCAGACAGACCCTTGTATTGTCTCCTGACTGGAATGAGAGTGTGGCACCACCATCGGGTCTGCCTCAATCACGCGGAATACGTGGCAGAGGAGACACAGATGAACATGTTTCTATCGGAGAAAGGTTTAAAATCTAATGCTGCTAATCTTGCATTTCAGGTGGCTTAAATCAAGCATGCACAGTTTCATTTGTTTCACTTATTTATTATCTTTCAGATCTGTCAGAGTACCAGCGGTACTCAGCCCACAAACCAGCCTGACCACTTCAATCTCACCACTGTGAACCAATGCGCGTTCTTCCACCCTCCAAACTGTTCCAAGACCACGACCCTGGGTTCTGTACCGCTGAGGTGCTGGGGAAACAAACTGAAATATGTCAGGCGATCACTGAAATCAATCGCTCAGTTCTAGCAATAAACGATACATTAAAACAGATAAATGAAAACCTGAAACAAACGTCAGACAAATAATAATAAAAAACATATTAAAGCATGTTGTGTTTCATTACAATAGGCCAGTTGTCAAACAAACAACTGCATTTTAGAAGCATAAATGAGTTCTTGACGCCTTTGTAATGCCCTCACATTTGTGCACGGCCTCTGGGCATACGTTCTTCTTGCAGCATCTGAACATCAAATGGCACCTCACTTTGAGCGATGTTGTGCAAAACCACAAGCAAATGCATGCATCTGTGCAGATCAGACAGTTTGACATGGACCGCCAACATCACCTCTTTAGTGAAACAGCAACGTCTTTTTTTGTCTCGGATGAGAAGAGCAACACTTTCCTCCTATCCTGACTCTGTCAATAAAGGTACAGCATTGACCAGCTGCATCTCTGTATGGTCTGGGGACTAGAGCCTCTGATTGGAGGTCTGTACAAAGAGTGGTGAGGACAGGAAAAGATTATTGGCTCTTCACTGCCATCTATCCAGGACCTTGCACATAATCTGTTTATCGTGCTCAAAACATTGTGAAAGACCCCACCCATCCACATTATGGACTGTTTACACTGCTGCCTTCTGGAAAAGGTTTTGCAGCATTCAGAACAGTAAGGTTCTGTAATAGCTTTTTTTTATCAGACTTTGAATTTAAATCATAACCATTTTAGCTACTGAATCTTTTAGTTGTGTTTTATTTTTATTATTTATTTTTTATTTATTATTTTATTTTTATTTTTTGTTGTGATGGAGACATTGAAACAATAGCACTTTATTTTCCATCAGTGTAATAATTGTACTTATATGCGGCAAGTTCAGTTATTTGTTTTAGATTTAATTAATGTGTGCATCTTTTAATATCTATATGCAATCTCAGATCTATTTGATCCAATATTTATATGCTTTGAAAGTGTACGCTGTTGTAGCTTTTATTATATTGATAATTTTATACTGATTTGTGGTACATATGTTGATAGTTGGTAGTTAATGAGCCAGTGGAAACGAAATTTCGCTCATATGTGCACTCTGTGTACAGTTGAATGACAATAAAATATGATACCTACCTAGGATGATGTCGCAGACTTTCTGTGTGTACAGTAGCCCCCTGATCCAAGACCATCTGCCCTCAGCCCGATGCAGCGCTCCACTGGTTCTCGTGAAAAGATTGAACCCATGCCTGTTCTGTTGCAGGGTTTGCCAGTGGGGTAACAAGGTATTCGTAAGATAAACCTTTATCTCCTATTTAACCAAAGTTAAGTCATTGCAATACTTTAAAATTATTGAAAGTAGTACTCACCAAGGAGATGACTCCCTGCAGTGCCTCCGTAATCTCTAGTCCCAACACTGCTTTGAAGAATAAAAGAATCGTCCCCCAGGCCACCATGTTTAGTATGGATAGTTTGGCATCACAAATTATTTGCACGCTTGAGTGATAATTTTTGCATTGATCAATTCATAGTCATTCATGGATGGTGCCTTTAACCACATGAGTACAGTCAATTACACCAACCACATTAGGAAACCCAGCAATCTCATAAATGATCTCTAATGACAGACTGCATCATCATAGGAAATTGTATATACACAAAAATGATCTAGCTGCCAACACTGCTGGTAGTTCTGCTAAATGTTGGCTGTGAAATCCCAGATCTATCACCTAACTCCACTGAAAGGTCCGTGGCCAAAAAACCAAAGTTGAGATACCGTCACAGGCACAGGAATGGCATGTGAACGCTGGGTTTTTTCTCAACTGAGGTTCCAGGTCGTGGCACAATTGTACAAGGAGATGCCTTGGGAGACGACTTAGAAGCCACATCACTCTCCATAAAAGATCCCTGCGGTCCAGAAAACCCTTTGCGTAGGGGTACATAAAGGTCCTCTAACAGAGCCAGATCTGCCATTGTGATGTTTGATGACAGTCAAAACATGTTGTTTAAATAGGTGACAGAATTAGCATAACTCCTAATCACCAAATACTTCCTGCCTATTGCTTGTAATTATATTGATTATTGTTAAATGTTTTACTTTAAGTGTATTTTAATTGTCAAATTATCTCAGAAGTTGCCTAAAATGTCCTGAAAGTATTTTTTTTACACCAAAGCACCCATTCACTTTGTAATTTCAAACAATTAAATGATCATATAAATAGGCCTATTTAATAGAAAATAAGTACTTTCATGTAATGAAAATAAGTAATCGTGATCGAAATTCATTTTTACATTTGTTATACGAAAAATCTTTCTTTGTCATCATTCATTTCAGTTATCAAAGGGTAAAGCGTGCAAGGACGCCACCCTATATCAAACCTGCATAATGAGCTCAGACCTGATGTGAGATTTGATCGTAGCCACCACGTATTGATAAAATTTGGTGTTTAAGAAAACCACCGCTCAATTTTCGATGCCGCTTTAAATGAGGCCCATTGTGATGTGTTCTTGATTGTCCCAGCCTATAATGAGAATGTCATCGAGGTATATCGATCCCAGATACCTTGTAGTAACCCTCCATGATTCGTTGAAAATGGCAGGACTGGAAACCACCAAGCGTTACGTATCTTTTAGACTCCTCATCCAAGATCACTTGTTGACATGCATGACTGAGATCCAGCTTACTATATTTTTCACCCCTGCTAACTTTTCCAACAAGTCCTCAAGTTTTAGAATTTGATACTGTTCTAGCTGATGCTTGATTTACAGTAAGCTTGTAATGTCCACAAATTCTCACTGAATTATCCGTTTAATGACAGGAATAATTGGTACTTTAGAAAATTTGACAGGCTCCAAAATTGTCATTGATTAACCTAACTCCACTTCCCCTTTTTTTGAGCATAAGGTACCGCCTATGCTTATAATACCTTGGCACCGCATCCTTGTTTACATGGATTTTGCTGGGGACCTGTCCATGTCCCTAAGCCCTCTTTAAACACAGCTTCATGTCTGGTCAACACTTCCTGAAGTGTCATTGACTCATTGTGGTTACTTGATTCACTGTACTCCAACATATGTCTAGCTCTTCAATCCAACCCTGGCCCAAAAGGTTTGGTCCATCGGTAGACACCACCACCACAGGAAGCTCTCTAACCTGATTACCATGCTGAACAATTACATCTGTGGCCCCCAGTATTTTTACTGACTCACCCGCATAAGTTTTCAGGCTAAGAGAACAATCCTTCAGCTCCGGGAGTTTGCACACTCCCTAATGGCATATTATGTCTTGGACATTATAGTGACACTGCAGCATGTGTCCACTTAAAATCTACCACCGTGTCATTCACTTTTAAAAGCATGGTGATTGGAGACACTCTTTAATCTGAGTTTCTACCACGCTGTACATAGTGAAAACTTCTTGCCTGTCACTGGCAGTGGCTTCCTTTGTGTTACTAATGTGATGAGCTGATCTATGTTTTTCTGTGCTGGACTGTTGTTGCTTGTAATTTCCTCCCCTTAGCTTATACTCTGGTGGAGGGCAAGCCAACTCTGCACATTTTTCTAATATGCCCTGTCTTCACACTTGTGGCACTGCTCTGCAGAAAACGACTCCTGCTGTTTGTGATCACCACCGCATCTGTAGCAGTAAGCTCTTTATGCGCCCGTTTGTTCCTTGCTTCAAACTTGAGCAATGGTCTGTGTTGACTGTTTAACGTGTAATCTTATTTTGACATTGTAAATCCAGCACGTATATTATCTCTATTGCTTGCGCGAGCTTCAGCTTTTCAAAAGTCAGGCCAACAACCGACGCTGTATTCCATCTGCCTCAACCACACAACAGCCTATCCGAGCATCTCTTGTAACTTGTCTCCATAATTGCAATGTTGAGTTCACAAAGCACCGCACATAATCGCACAGTCTCTGTCTGTCCAGAATTAAACTTGTTTGTCTAGACTATAAGTCTTAAAATCAGATGGATAATTCCAGTGCACAGCTGATGTGATGTAAACTATGTTGATTCATATTTTATTACATTTGTGTCATTAACTTTTTGTTTGCAAACTCTTTTCGGCTTGATGTCCAGTTGTTGTAGCTTCAATATGCAAAATAAATATGCAGTTTCCTGTGATTTCTTCTTACAACTCTAAATATAAATATTACTATAAGCTACCATAGTCTTTTAGGGTACAGAAGGAAAAATAAATAAATATACATTTATGATAGTCTTATGATGTACTCATTATAAACAGTGTAGTTTTAATCACGCATTAATGATGACAAAAGATCTGAAGATAGATAGACAGAAGATAGATATAAGGCGTGTGGTGACATGAGGTGCTGCAGATGTGACGTTTGTACAGATATCACTTCTCCATCTTCTCATGCTGCACCCAAAAACAAACCTCTAAATAAAACAAAAGCATGACAAGTCATTCACACCTCGGCTGTTTTGTTCCAGTAACGACATACGTCCTGCATCTCTCACTCTTTGTCTCTCCAAATAAACTCTGACAGAATGACATCAGTGAGTCTGCAGAGTTATGGGCTGAAAATGTATTTCTGCACTAAAAAATGTTTTAGTGTATGCTTACAATTTGGTTTTAAATAGTCCTGTGGAGTGACATATTAAAAAAGAAAAATAAATCATCCATCAAATCTCTCATGCATATCAGCAATTAATTTTGGGAGTGGAGTCTAAACAATATGCAATACTGAACAAACAAGGGATTATTCACAGGTGGCTTCAAGTCATGCAATTTTTTAGCAGATCAGTGAGGGGCTGTAGGGAACCACTTGTGTGTTAATATACGTGAATGATATTCTAATAATGGGCAAGAATGCACACACACTGATTGAGGATCTGAAGGGCTGAAGGCATGTGAGTTGAGGTTTAAATGTTTGCATTCACGGAGTTAAAGGCAGACATTTTGGGCCACCGTGTGGAGTCTACAGGCCTTTGTCCATTGAACAGAATATAAGCGGTCCAAGAAATCTGTCAACCTTGCTGGCCCCCATAGACAATCAATTAAAAAACAGCATGAGATAGCATTAGTGAACATGGATTAGAGAACAAAGAGAAGTGTTTGAGACAATGGCGTAGGTTGCTTTTGACATTGGTGGGGACATAAGAGCAGAGGACGGTGCTTTATTTCTGACAGTATAATACCGGCCCACTTCAAGCACTGCTGCTACACTATTAATTAAACTAATGATGCATGTAACTAATAACACCCACTGATAGGAACACTTTTTTAACATCATGCTTAGGGTAACTTGACAAATCTGACAGTGTTAATTTCAATTGGTAAACTTGGTTAATTAAATAAAAACTGGGTTTAACTTATGTTTAATTAAATATGCTGAATGTCTCTCTCTCTCTCTCTCTCTCTCTCTCTCTCTCTCTCTCTCTCTCTCATCCTTAGCTGGTGTTGTGTCGAATACGACGTCTTAGCTCATACGCTGCTGTAGGTGCTGACGGCCTCCCAGTGATTTGACTCCATGCTAATCGATCGGAGGATAGAGTCTTGGCATCTACGAGTGTGAGACGATTATGAAGGCTGTATTTGACTTGTTTCACCCAGGAATTCTTCGGTGCATGGCGGCGTACTTTCCACGTTGGTGGTCGTTGGCACCAAAGTAGTTTGTATGGCAGTCAAGAAATGTCCATTTGGCACACGTGCCCAAACCACTGTAAGCGTCTTTTCTGTATCGCCTCTTCGATCGTGGGCTTGTTGCCGCATTGTTGATGTTCAGTTTCATTACCGAAGCCGGTCAAGCCAGGATGCACACTAGATTTACCTAAGGCATTGCATTTGAAAGGTCTCTAGTTTGTTGATTTCCATCTCCAGTAGGGTCTAAATCTCCGATCCATATAGTAGGATCAGAATGATTTGGGACCGGAAAAAGGCGCATCTTGGTCGCGATATCGGCCTTCTTCCACAAGCACCACTTAAGCGATGCAAACACTGCTGCTGCGCGGCCGATTCAGCACTGAACTTCTGCAACTGCTGCAATCTTCTTCTCCTGAATCATAGATCCTAAGTACTTATAATTTTGCGATTTTCTTTCTGAATTTTCAGCTGAGGTAATAACCAGAAAACAAGTGCAATTCAAAAATGGCAATGCACTAAAGGTGATATAATGTATAATGTATAATAATATATGCTCTATTACATACTATATTTGGAGAAACAACAATTAAATTATCTTTATACACACATTTTAGTTAAGTAATTTTTCTGAGTTTCATTATTTATTTAATTTATTTTGTATGTATTTATTTATTTTTTTACACATTTTTATACACGTCATAGTTTTCCACATTTCAGTTGCTGTATACATTTATTTTGCATTGCTAAGTTCTGAAAAATCTGAACAAACCTAACTACTAAATATAGTATAGATGATTTTTCACATCAGTATATTGTGATTGAAATGTAGCCGTATAGTGTGAGGAATAAACGGTCAGTTGTTTCAGATCAGAGGAAGTTAACACCCACACGAGGAGCTGACGATGTTTAAATAAAGAGCTGTAAATATAGAGTGAAAAGAAAGACTGACAGAAACAGAAAATGACTGATAAGAGTCACATGTGTCTGCTGGGACTGATCCTTCTCTCTGCACTTATCACAGGTAAAGACATCTCTTTATGATCTATAATACACTAAACAAGATCTGTGTAATGAACCATTTCAAAATGATTGAATTAATGTAATCACTCGAGCAGTGAGTCTGGCTGGAGTTTGAATGTGCAAATGGAGGTGTTTGACATTTTTAACACATTTGAGATTTTGTATGTCAGAGGTTCTCGGCTCTGGCCCTCGAGGTCCACATTCCTGCAGAGTTTAGCTCATACCTTGATTTAAACTCAGCTGCTTGTAACTTTCTATTAATCCTGAAGACCTTGATTAGCTTGTTCAGATATGTTTGATTAGGGTTGGAGTTAAACTGCGCAGGAAAGTTGTAGGGTTGTGATGGTGAGGATATTTTCCCACCGGTTAATCGACGTGTTGTCACACCGGTTATACCGGTAACACCGTGGTGGTGGTGGGGGTCGTTTGAGTTTTCCCTCTTTTCCTCGCTTTCTTTTGGTTTTAAATACCCTGTAAGCGCCGTGTGTTTTACTTTGACTTTCATATCAGCGGCAATTCGTCGTTGTTTGTTTTTAGTTTTCCCTTTTTCCCTAACTTTCCTTTGGTTAAATAGCTTATAAAAGCACTGTGCACATTTTATGTTCACTTTGTATTTTGTTGTTGCTTGAATTTAATTTCTTCAATGTAGAACAAATAACTTTTATTAACAAAACTAATAAAAGGCACCATGCTATATGCCTAATATAAAATTACAAATAAGGTACACAAAGTTTAAATATACAAAACTAAAAATCAGTTAAGAATGAGGAACAAACAATTATGAAACTAAAAATATTTATTAACACAAATGAATAAGAAAGTTTGCAGGGACGGCATACACCTTGATGTAAGATAATGGAAAAATCACACTGTTTAAATAAACATCAGCAAATACTGTGGAACCAAATACATGAGAAACAAATGTTTTTACATTATCACTTAGATCAGGGACGCCCGATAGATCGATCACAAAGGCAATGCTGGAATATCACACTTTAGGTCAGTGGTTCTCAACCAGGGGGGCGAGAGATAAAACTCAAATATAATATATTCACTAATATTATGACTCGCATGTAAAATAATGTAAAATATAAATAGCCTATAAATAAATAACAGTACCACCGCTCTACGCAGTCTGTGTTTCCGAGCAGCAAAACTTTTCTCATCGTGTGTAATACAGACAACATTTCTCAGTCATCTCTCTTTACGTGATAAATGAAATCTGATCTGATGTAGAGGTCTGCACGGGACTGTTTTTTTAGTCCTGCTCCCGCAAGGTTTTATTCCGTACCCACCCGCTCCCGCGATATATTCACTGTTTGTTCACATTTCTGATGAAAGACAGAGATAGGCTAACAAATAAAAGTTTAGTCTGCACTAAATTATATTTATTTTATTCGTCTTGTCAAGAGTCTTGAATTTATTGATAGAAAAATGTTGCTGCCAACAGGAATAAAGTGTCACAGAAAAAAAAAAAAAAGTTATACAAAAATTGTAATCCTCATTTTATTTGTCTTGTCAGGATATAATTAGTTTAGTCTAACATTCAGCCTACAACACAATAGGCAAAAAAATGTTGCAGAGGGGAAAACAATGTAGGTTTAGCCTAATATCTATTTTATTAGTCTTGTCAAAATATTAAATTAATTTAACATATTGCTGTTAACACAGTGAAAAGTGCTGCAGTGAAAAATAAATAAATTCGACACAGTCTGTCATTTAAAATGATAGGATAAGCATAATACAAAAAGGAAAGACGCATCCAGACTTTGCTTCATCCTTATTCTGCTCTGTCACTCATCACAACCTGCCTGTTCTGTCTGAGAGCCGTATATTATATCTGCTCGCCTGCTCTGAGCATCGTTACACATGCTGTGCTCAGACAATTAAACGAAGCACTGGTTCATGCGTGCAGCGCTCATAACGGTCCGAGTGCAGGCTGTACCGGTGCTCGATAAGAATAAAGCGCAGATATGCTAAAAGGACGTCGGCAACGGGTAAATGTTAGACCGCCCGCTCCCGTTCAAACTGCACCAGAGTTACCGACCATTACTGCGTTGTATTCGGGAAATTAATCCCGCGGCGCAAGAAATCTGGTCGGGACAGCTGCAGCAATGCAGACCTAGACTGCTGTGTTGCACGACTCTCATTCATTGGGTTAAACGATTAAAACTAATTTAATATCATAACATACAAGGTCCTGCAAGTCATCTGTAGGAGAAAATACAAGACCCGCAAATATGTGGCTACAGAACAGCAGGACCTTGTATGTTATGATATCAAATTAGTTTTAATCGTTTAACCACCACAGTGTCTTGTCTCTGTTGGCAATTCGTGTCGAATACAAGTGACACCACCTGCTACTGTTGTAAAATGTTGAGAGATTCAAACAAATCCGAGCGTGCAAGTGAAAGGAAGGCTAATTTAAAGCTTCTGGTTGCAAAGCAGTTGAAGGTTTTTTTTTTTTTTTTTTTTACTGCATCAGTAATATACTTTAGCACCAATTTGACTATATTCCCCAAAATCAGCTCTCACTATCTTTTCACAGGCAAGTGATTTCGTCCAGGAATCTTAAAATAGAAAAAAAAATAAATGAAGGGGTTACCTTCAGCATTCATCGGATCTTTCTCTTCTTACACTCCATGTGCGCGTGTAGCAGACCTCAAATGGTAATCTCCAGACACCACAGAAACACAGCTACACCATGAATGTGATGACGGTTTCACTGTATTTACTCCTTAAACAGAGTAGTGAGGCAAGATTAGTATACAGACATCAGAAGGTCTCTCACATCCCTGCATGGAGAAATACACGTGCGAATGAAGCACTAAATGTAACATGGTTAACAGCACTTTCAATGAAAATCGCTAATCAACACTGATACACGTTGTGACAGAACCTCTTAACAGTGCTTTAACATCATTAATGCAGCGATTACAATTACAAAGAGACAGTAAATGCAAGATAAATATGAGAGAGTAAAACTACCTCTACTTCCCCGTTCACATACGTTATGCACGACTACTTCCGCGTTTCGAGTCAGTTTCTGCTGCTAATGTAAAGAGAGCTGAACAGAGCAGACGCAGAGAGAGAGAGAGAGAGAGAGAGAGAGAGTGTGTGCGTGCGTGCGTGCGGGACTGTGTGTCTGTGTGTCACTGCCTGAGAGACAGTAGATGAGTGTTTGTGTGCGTGCGTGCGTGCGTGCGTGACTGTGTGTCTGTGTCACAGTCTGAGAAACAGTAGGTGAGTGTGCGTGTGTGTGTGTGTGTGTGTGTGTGCGTGTCTGTGTGTCACAGCCTGAGAAACAGCAGGTGAATGTGTGTTGTGTTTGACCTGACCTGCATGTGTGTTACCCTATTGTCCACCACAGTGATCCAGTATGTATATATGTATGTTTCTATGTAAGTTAACGACTGTGGTATCAAACGTTCACACGTTCTGATGTGTTACAATTTAATACTTATAAGTTGTTATAATATTCTATTAATGCGATGTTCATTTAATTATTATTATTTTATCTTTTTGTACATGTATACTAAGCTTTGGCCATATTGTATAATTTACAGTCATGCCAATAAAGCAATTTTGAATTGAATTGAACAAATAATTGAGAGCAACGCAGAGAGTGTGTGAGACAGAGAGCGAGAGAGAGAGGTTTAACAACACTTTTATTGGTAAATTTTTACTTCACAGTTCTATACAATATGACCATCAATCTGATCACATTTTAATAGTGAGAAAACCGAAAGAAATAACAATAAATCAAGACTTTCACAAATTAAAAACAAGTTGCTTATCTTGCAACATACATAGCACTTCATTGACACACCATACTTCATAAAAACCCCATCAATTATTTGTTAACCTGTAATATGCAAATTCAATCTTTAGCCTCCCTACTATTAACCACTTCAACATTTCTTCTGGATCTACACTAGCTAATTGTAACCCTTTATTTCTCCGTGTTTTCCACACTGCCAGTTTAGCCATTCCAATCAGGTAATTTAATAGACGCATTTTTTTCCTTTTTGAAAATATATATTTTACTCCTCCAATGAATACCTTATCAGAAAAAGCTTCGTCAAACCGCCCAAACCAATTCTTAAGCAATTTAAACAAACCTTTTAATCTCTCTCACTTTACAAATAAATGCTCCAAATCTTCTTTTCCCCCACAAAATCTACAATCCCCTTTAACAGCTATATTCAGGTGAGCCACATGCTGATCTGTAGCTATTGCCCCATAAATGATCCTCCAAGGTTCAAGGTTCTTTATTATTTGTCACATACACAATCATACAGGGTATAATAAGTAGTGAAATGTTAGTCAGGACAGGTCCGCTCAATGGAAAGTGCAAAAAAATAAAAATAATAATAGGATAAAAATAACATAAAAGCAATAAAAACTATTAAACAAAACACGAGAGTGTATATATATATAAATATGGTGAGAATGAAATAAGAAACAAATAATGAAATAAAATAAGGAGTAAGATGTGCAATGAGATAAAGTGTGCAGTGCAAGAGAATGTGCAAATAGGTTGTACCGGGAATGTACACATAGCAGCAGTGTGGATGATGGGGAATAATGGATGTGTTACAGTTTATTAAGTTGAGTCCTGTGGATGTTATGATGTTATGAGACTGAGTTTAGGAGCCTGATGGCCTGGGGGAAGAAACTCCTGCTCAGTCTTTCAGTTTTAGCCAACTGAAAGCTCCATTGCTCCATTTAGCTCCTGCTCCATTGCAGATCAC
Organism: Gymnocypris eckloni scoliostomus; assembly: GCA_027564155.1. Taxonomy (NCBI): domain Eukaryota; kingdom Metazoa; phylum Chordata; class Actinopteri; order Cypriniformes; family Cyprinidae; genus Gymnocypris; species Gymnocypris eckloni. The sequence continues at coordinate 3,173,120 of CM050413.1, read as the reverse complement.
CAGTACGCTTCTCCACAGGAGGCTTGTATAGGGCCCTCCACCTGTCTCTTATTAGGAAATCTGAGTTCAACAAATCTGGCTACTTTTAAAATATTTGTTTTCTCAATGAATTTTAATGCACTGCCTTTACTGTAATATTATACATTACTTTTTTGGACATGCTTTTAAAAGAACAAAACTGGGGAATATGAGCAGATAAAATGGCATCCACTGCTTCTTCTTCATCCTTTTTTATTGCTGGAGAAGCAATCAATTCCGGAAATTCCACATTGTTCCCAATGCCCAGGATATTTTCAGGTCTTTGTACAATAAATGTCCTGTATCCACTTGGTAAAGCATTGTAAATCTCTTCCTTTAATTTTGACACAAGACGTGAAGATCTCAAACCTGTTGCTTCTTTAAGTTCTTCAAGCGATTTCCACCCTTCTTTATTCAATAAGTGGTCCAACTTCACAGTTCCGTTCTTCAATAAACATTTCCGTACAGTCACAGAAGACAGCAATCTTGTTTGAATCAGCGGATTAAAAAAAGTGGTTCCTCCCGTGCCCAGTATTCTAGATTGTCCACATTCCTTTCTGTTCTTATTACATTTTTCCATGTTTTGAAACATAGATTTGTAGAAACTGTGAGCTCTGATAAATTTATCTCTTCAAGGTTCATTTAAAACAACTGTTTATCAAGTCCATAGCCACCAACTCTCCTCATGATCGCACTTGCAGTCTTTTCCCATAGCACATCTTTATCATATAAAAATCTCTGTGCAGCTTGTATCCAACTCTTCTCTTCTGGCTCTCAACGGAGGCGGTCGCTTTCTCTCCCCGTCCTCACCCTTATCTTCCCTGCTTTGCTCCCTTGTCTCGTGAGAGACTCTCTCTGCACTGCTCTCCAAACTAAAATATTATGGATTAACTGGTCTCTTAATGCAATTGACACTATCAAAACTTGGGTTTCGGGGAACCTGACTGCCCTGACGGAACGTTCGCAGCCGGCTATACGATGGCGCGTGGGAGAGGTGGCGAATCGTGTGTCTGGCGGCTCTTTCCGTGGAGGACATTGATATCTACCTATTCGGAACCATGATAACAGGTATTTTGCTGATTGGATTAGGCTTTTCCCTGGGTTATCGAAGAATTCAGAAAACGGGAACAGCTGTCCAAAGCCCCACAAGGCTGCCCGTATGATTGAAGCTGTGGGAAGAGCGGTCAGCATTGAGACTGAACTATAATCGCAATATGGATTCTACCAAGGAGAAGTTCACGGCTTTACAAAGGAAATTCCACATTGTTCCCAATGCCCAGGATATTTTCAGGTCTTTGTACAATAAATGTCCTGTATCCACTTGGTAAAGCATTGTAAATCTCTTCCTTTAATTTTGACACAAGACGTGAAGATCTCAAACCTGTTGCTTCTTTAAGTTCTTCAAGCGATTTCCACCCTTCTTTATTCAATAAGTGGTCCAACTTCACAGTTCCGTTCTTCAATAAACATTTCCGTACAGTCACAGAAGACAGCAATCTTGTTTGAATCAGCGGATTAAAAAAAGTGATTCCTCCCGTGCCCAGTATTCTAGATTGTCCACATTCCTTTCTGTTCTTATTACATTTTTCCATGTTTGAAACATAGATTTGTAGAAAACTGTGAGCTCTGATAAATTTATCTCTTCAAGGTTCATTTAAAACAACTGTTTATCAAGTCCATAGCCACCAACTCTCCTCATGATCGCACTTGCAGTCTTTTCCCATAGCACATCTTTATCATATAAAAATCTCTGTGCAGCTTGTATCCAACTCTTCTCTTCTGGCTCTCAACGGAGGCGGTCGCTTTCTCTCCCCGTCCTCACCCTTATCTTCCCTGCTTTGCTCCCTTGTCTCGTGAGAGACTCTCTCTGCACTGCTCTCCAAACTAAAATATTATGGATTAACTGGTCTCTTAATGCAATTGACACTATCAAAACTTGGGTTTCGGGGAACCTGACTGCCCTGACGGAACGTTCGCAGCCGGCTATACGATGGCGCGTGGGAGAGGTGGCGAATCGTGTGTCTGGCGGCTCTTTCCGTGGAGGACATTGATATCTACCTATTCGGAACCATGATAACAGGTATTTTGCTGATTGGATTAGGCTTTTCCCTGGGTTATCGAAGAATTCAGAAAACGGGAACAGCTGTCCAAAGCCCCACAAGGCTGCCCGTATGATTGAAGCTGTGGGAAGAGCGGTCAGCATTGAGACTGAACTATAATCGCAATATGGATTCTACCAAGGAGAAGTTCACGGCTTTACAAAGGGAAATTGATTAAAATAGAGACCAAAATGGACAAAATGGACAGAGAGTAGCCTGCAAAAATTGGAATGTTTACTCGCCCCAAAGACAAAACAATCTTATCTTTTTCTGGCTCCCCTACAGTGGCCTTGGCAAGGCTGTTGCTGGAATAAACCCCGGGAGTGCAATGCAGTGAGACACTCTCGCGTTCCTCCCCCACAATGTTGTCCATTCCAAAAAGAAGTTGACTATTGTCCTTTGTATAGTAGAAACCATCTCCTCCGGTGGCTCCATAACGATAGTTTTATGCCACAAAATGGAAGCAGCCAGATTGTTTGCTACCAGAACTCTTCCTCGATACGATAATTGTGGTAGCAACCATCTCCACTTCGACAATCGGCCAGACACCTTTTCTATCAGATCTTCCCAGTTTTTTCTTTGAAATTGTTCATTCCCCCCAAAAAAACTCCTAAAATCTTGAATCCATCTTTTTTCCATTGCAACCCTCCTGGAAGATGTGGAAGATTTTGAACATTACCAACCATAAATCCCTCACTTTTTGTCCAATTAACCTTAGCAGAAGAAGCTTTTTTGTAGAAGTTAATACTATTTGTTAAAATTGTAATGTCTTCTTTACCTGTAATAAAAACTGTTATATCATCTGCATAAGCTGATACGACCACCTTAGAATACCCATTAACATGAGGGATTAAAGTTCCTTTTAAATATTTTCTCAGCCTACATAATAAGGTTTCAATAATCAGGCTATATAATTGTCCAGAAATTGGACAACCTTGCCTTATGCCTCTTGTCACAGGTATTGGAGCACTTAAACCACCTCCCCCTTTCACCATCACATGGACATTGGAATACAACAGCGTAATATATGAAATAAAAACATCCCCAAATCCATAGCTCTTTAACACCTTGAATAAAAAGTCATGATCCACACGGTCAAAAGCTTGTTCCTGATCTAATGACAACACTCCCAAATTATTCTTATTGTTTTGGTTAAAATCAATTATATCTCTCAATAAAAACAGATTGCCTATAATAGATCTCTTAGGAATACAGTATGTTTGATCATTTTGGATCAGCAAATGTAAACAGTGCTTAAGTCTATTTGCCAAGCATTTAGAAAAAATTGTATAGTCCAGACACAACAAAGCAACTGGTCTCCAATTTTTTAACAGTCCAAGGTCTCCTTTTTTTGGAAGCAATGACAAAACGGCTCGACGACAACTTATTGGAAGTAGATTACTTTGATGCATTCTACAATTACTTCATATAAATCTGGTCCCATCAGGTCCCAGAATTGTTGATAAAATTCCACCGGTAATCCATCAATTCCAGGCGATCTACCTTTAGATAGTTGCCTCATAGCCTCTGTTAACTCTTGAAAGGTGATTAAATCGTCCAGAATTTTTTTCTGTTTTTCTTCAAGCTGAGGTAGGTCTTTAAGTAGGTCTTTAGTACATTCAGTGTCACAACTCTCGGCTTTATATAATTCTTTATAAAAGTCCCCTGCCAATCTCCTAATTTCTGTAGGATCTGATGTAACTGATCCATCTGCACGGCGGAGATGACACATCATCTTTTGCTGGACATGTTTCCTTTCGAGGTTAAAAAAGAATGTGCTTGGGGCGTCCATATCTTTAATGGAACAGTATCTTGTTCGTATCAATGCTCCTTTAGCTTGTTCATGTAGGAGAAAACTCAGTTCTTGTCTTTTCTTATTTAGCCCACCACATTGTACAGCTTCATTATTATTATTCACAATTTGTTTTGTAGAGACTCAATATCCTTTTGTAAAGCTTTCACTGTTGCTTTCAAAATAGCTGATGAGTGGAAAGCATAATTTTGGCAAAACATTTTTATATTGGCCTTGCCCACATCCCACCATTGGCTTAGGTTCTCGAATAATTTTTTCTTCAATTTCCATATATTCCAAAACATTTTAAACTTTTCACAAAAAGAGACATCCTGTAATAACTTAACATTACAAATCCAATAATAATTAGATTTGAATGTCTTCTTCAAACTAACATCCAATATAACCATATTATCTGAAAAACCATTAGGTCTAATGTCAGTATTTATGACCTTATTATTCCATGTCTTTTTAAATAAAACCTATCCAATCTTGCTCCACTAATTCTATTATCAACCATTCTCAACCATGTATACTGCTTTACTCCTTCATTCCTTTTCTCTCCAAACATCAGTTAATTGGAATTCATTAATAACTTTTTTTAATACATCACTTGATTTATTGTGAGGCTCTTCCCCATTTCTGTCAAACATAAAATCTGTTGTACAATTCCAATCACCTCAAAGTATTAGACAAACATTGTCATCATAGTTTTCAATGACCTTCCTTAATTCCATAAAAAACACCAGCCGTTCTGGACCATTGTTAGGAGCATATACATTAACAAATACAAATTCTATTCCATTATGCTCAATTTGTGTTAATAGTAATCTTCCTTTAACAATTTCTTCTATCTTTAAAATATTCACATCTTCAGAAAATAAAATAGCTACTCCGGCACTATTTCTTGTCCCATGACTCAAAGCAAAATTAGTTTTCCACCATAGGCCCCATTCAACTTCATTATCATTGTCTGTGTGTGTTTCTTGCAAAAAAAACATTAACCTTATCAATTCTTAAAAGTTCAGAAATCTGTGCTAATTTATTCTTATCCCTGCCTCCATTAATATTCAAAGATCCCACTCTCCACACATCCATATAGAGAAATAAGAAGTAGATAGAAACAGAAAGAAAAAAACACAGAGTAAAAAATGCCACTTGTGATTTGTTCATATAACTATATATATTTTTTCTTCTTTAAAACTTTCACTTTACTTAGTTTCGTTAGCATCTTTTTCAACCGGAATCTTTTCTTTTTATCCAATGCTTCATACCTCACTGTTTTTTGCAACCACAACACTGATCCTATACATTTTTCCACATCTGGAAAGAACTCTTCAACGTCAACAACTTTACCAAATGTTGTGTCAAGAAATGCATACATTTCTTCCAGGGAATATGTGTCCTCATCACTTGTGACCCAATATCTGAAATCTCTGAAAGTGCATCCTCGTCTGGCATTTCTGCCTCACAGTTATACTCATTTTCATTTTTCCCCACCATTTTCTCCACTGTAGGCCTAACATTTTCCACATCTTCACTATTGTTTGCTACCATTAATATTGTTTCATCATTCAAAATAGCACTATCAATTCGACTATCCTTTTCCTTAGTTAATTCAACAACTTCCTCAGCTCCTTGGAATTCCTTTTCTTCTACCACTTCCTCAACTCCCTGAGCCTCATTATCCTCAACATCTACAGACTGCTTGTTTGCAGCATCATTCACAGCAACCTCCTCGTTATGTCTAACGACTTCTTCAACGGCTTGAACTTTATGTGGGCATACTAATCGCTTATGCCCGATGTCCCCGCATTCAAAGCATTTCATATTTCCAGTATTTGCATATATCATATACGCTCTTCCCTGCCAAACTCTAAAGGACACATCTAACTCCTGTTCATTTAAGAACATAAAGACGTGTCTTCTAAAAGACATTAAGTGTTTGAGCGCCTCGTGTTTACATCCTAGAGGAACTGTTTTAATTGTGCTAGCTAACTTACCATGTTGCAAAAGCTCCCTTTCTATCTCCTGATTTTGAATGAACGGAGGTACATTTGAAACAGTTACTTTAATAGTTGGAGCCACCAGCGGCGAAACAGTAATAAAGTCTCCACTCACCAATATTCCGCTGCTTATAAGACGATTCACTTGATTCTCTTCTTTTACAAACACAACCACCGCCTTGTTCATGCGCGAAGCAGATACAATGCTTGGATATCCGATCTCTCCTACGGCCAACAACACTTCCTCCACATTCACCCCGTTCGGCGTCACACACCTAACTCCATGGCGGAGGGAAACAGGTGGCGATCCCGCTCCCGATTTAATCCTCAAATATCACTAACTGTAATCAAAAAATAAATACAAATAAAATAAAATAATAAAGTTTAGAAAGAAAAAGTTAGAAAAAGAAAATTCCCCTTGCCTCGTGAAAACCCCTCACGCACGCCCAAACACTCCCAGCATGCACCGTGTGAGAGAGAGAGAGAGAGAGAGCGAGACAGAGAGAGAGAGAGAGAGAGAGAGAGACAGACAGAGAGACAGAGTTTTTTTGTGTGTGTGTGTGTGCATGCGTGCATGCAGGGGTGTAGATTACCCGGAGGATGCGGGGACCGCGTGTGCGAGCATAGGGCGTGTCCAAACGTGACGAACTGAGTGACTGATTGCCATGGAAATGTAAACGTCATGCATAGACTATCTTGTTTTTTTATTTTATTTAAATAATTCTGAATTTATATACATTGCTCCATTAAAACCTCAACATGTCGAGAATACAACTGTCCAATGAAAAATCCTGCGTAATCTACGCCCCTGTGTAAAGAGGTGTGTGCGTGCTGGGAAAGAGACCTCGCGCTCGTGCGGCTGTCAGCTTCAGATTCATCATATTATAATTTGCTACAAGCAGGATACACAAGAAGCACGTTCAACTCGGACACGCAGATGGTTGTTGTGGTAATAAACGTGCTTAATGTGCATCTGGTAAATGAAAAGCGTTTTAGGGGCCCAAGGCAATGATCTACCTTTGCCTAATATGTAAGTCCCCCCTGATTGTTACACTCATGCATGTTTTAATGAGTGAAATATGATGTGGCCCCTTTAAGAGAGGAGCGTCATTCTGTGATCAGTCTGCAGACGCATGTGCCACGAGAACCGCATGTGTGCGGGTCCGATGGTTTTATTTTCATATCTGTTGCTCATTTAAGTTTTCTTCAAATAAGTAACGCTGTTGACCGAGAAATAAAGCTCGAGATGTGGAATGCAACCTGTGTGAGCTTCGACTGATTCTCTGCAACCCGAGTTAGGCGAGCTATCCTTTACATTCATCCTAGCTCAGAGCGTTACAAGTGGCGCCCGAACATTTTATCTCTGGCCTTGGATCTATGGTGTGGTTTACACGGATGCAGAGCCGTTTTGTGAAGGATGACGCCGAGACTGCCGTGAATTGCCAGCCAACTTGTGTGAGTTTGCAGATTGCACCAGGCCAATTTCAACGTGTGTGAGCAAAAACAGCCTGACGACGCTGCGGACATTTTGTGTTACAGTCGGATGAGGAACATGTTGTTCAAGATGGTCTGCTTTATTTTCAGGACCCCAAAGTAACCTGTGGTCTGCATCCTATGAAGCAGCTTAAGCTATTGGTCCTGACAGTTCTTCGACTAACTGTGCTCAAATACTATCATGACATCCTACTGCTGGCCATCTCGGTGTGACAAAAATTCTGGCCAGGCTGAGGCAGAGGTTCTTTTGGCCAAAAATGGCAGCGGACGCAAAAAGATACTTTATCTCATGCCCTGTGTGCCAGTTAACTAAACCGAGCCAATGAAAACCGGCAGGCCTAATGGTTCCAATCAAACCACTAAAGCCCTGGGAATACACAGGAGTGGACTTTGTGGGCCCGCTTCCTCGTACTCAGAATGGAAATGAATATTTGATTGTCTTTGTTGACTACTTCTCTAAGTGGGTGGAAGTAAGTGCAGTGCGGCCAGCGACAGTTCAGGTGGCAGCAAGTAAATTCCTTGCAGAGATTTTTGCCCGTCATGGCACACCCACTTATCTCATTTCAGATCGGGGCACGCCATTTGTGAGCAAGCTCTTCGAACACGTGATCGCTGCCCTTGGTACTGAACACCGGTTAACAACGGCGTACCACCCACAAACTAACGCAACTGAGAGGGTGAACCGCACATTGAAGACTGTCATCCGTGCATATGTTGGGGACAAGCACACTTCGTGGGACAAATATCTTCCACAAATCTGTTTCGCTCTTCGTACTGCACCCCATGAGATCACTGGTCACTCTCCAGCAATGCTGTTATATGGGCGTGAGTTGGAGACGCCGCTTGATTTGATAACCCAACCAAGTGCTAGGGGAGTAGATGATCCTGACATACTGTACCCTGAGAGTTTGAGAGCTTCCCTGCAGGTTGCTCACGATCATGCCAGAGCCACTCTGGAGGCGAGCCATACAAAAAGGAAACATTATTATGACCAGAAGCGTTGCACAGCCTCCTATGCTGTGGGTGACTTGGTCAGAGTCAAGACCCACCCCAAATCTGTTGCTGATGCAAACTTTACTGCCAAGCTGGCTCCAGTTTATGCTGGGCCATTTGTCATCTAAAAAAACTGTCAAGTGTCAATTACAGACTTTCAAATGTAGACACTGGGGAGATGCTGGCGTCTTTCATGTGGTGAATCTACAGCCATTTCATTCATGGGGCACAGCCATGACCAAAACAAGTTCCGTTGACAATGTTGAAATGTCTCTGCCTTGGAATGGAGACACTACCTCCCAGATGGATGGGGAGAGATCTGTTGATGTTGATCAGAGGCTTAGTCCTGACTACTCAAACAGACTTTCAGTTAGTCAGTCGGATGGTGATGTCCAAGAACATTTGATGGAATATTTACTTGACATTGTTCCAGACAGTATTGACGTGGGGTCTGTCTCTAAGTTACATGACGTGACACCTGACTTGAGTAATACTGCAACACTGCCCATGTAACGGAGTTAAAAAAACATTAATTCTAATGATACTCATGGTATTGAATTACATGAAATTAGAGGGTAAAGTAAATCAAATGGTAGATTAGTGCCCCCTAGTGGGTAATGCATTGCAGACATTAATTTATTTTGTCCTTTCGCGCCTACCGTAGTTCAGTAGATAAAGGCTGACACTGCTGCGGGTAAGCGTGTTTCTCTTCCGTTTATGGTATTTATAAAAGGTGATAAAAGTGTGTTTAATTTGAGATTTTCAGATGTAAACCTTTGTAGTGATAATATCAAGACATTTTTAGTGAGTTTGATGGAAACGTATATCTTTGTGCTTCGTGTCATGTGCTGTGAAATTAACGTGCTTCTGTTTAACGTTAGGTAGCATCAGATGGCTAAATGGAATGCACTCAGTTACGTTACCCTTAATGAGGGAGTTTGTTCATTTGTTTATGTTTTTCTTATTTCAGTGGTTTATGTCTGCAGTGTTTTCACCCTGTTTAATAGTACATTTTGATGTATTCCTCAGGTATGTGATTTTCATAATATTTTCGTTATTTTGTTAACATAGAATTGTTACAAGTAGTTCAGTAGAGAAAGGCTGACACTGCTGCGGTGGTTTATGTCTGCAGTGTTTTCACCCTGTTTAATAGTACATTTTGATGTATTCCTCAGACACAATTAATATTGCTGCGGAGAATAAAAGAAAGAACAGACAACCAGAGTATTGTGTGCGTCGTCCATTCAAAGTTTGTGATGGATGTGTTAAGGCCACATTGGGGATAACAACCGTTACACTGGTGCCGTGACTCTGTGGATCCCCTGATCAGCTCGACGCAGATCGGCCGTGGTTGCTGCTCATCAGTAATGTTTGGATCTTCGTTGCTTTGAACAAAGACAGTAAACACATTCACATTACACAACCTTAATCGAGTGACTTACAATCACTTAGAGTTTGACAAAGGATATGTAAAACTGCTTACACTGACATTGTGATCTTGAACACTTTATTTTTGCTGACTGGAGTTTTGTTTCAGTGTTTTACTGTTTCTACTGATTTTGTTGTATTTTCATTTTCCTTATTGCTTGTTAGTGGAAAATTGACTGAGTAATGACTGAAACAAATGATTGTGATACTGATATGGATAAGACATTCATAGACGCCACAGGTTTTTCTAGAGGGAGGGGTGGTTTGTTCGTTGGTGCTTCTGGGGAAAGTGTTTTTGGAGAAAGTAGAAGAAGGGGAGTAGGCCAGTCGAGGTCTCACACTGACCACAGTGTGGGTCGTGGGTTAAATCTGAATACATATGATTCCCCTTTTGAGCATGCTACTGCTGAGTGCCCTTGTATGTCAACCCCTAACACTGAGAGTGATGCTATAACCCATCTTACTGATATGGTGGGCCAGCTGGGTTCACAGATTGGAGAATCAGTTGTTTCAAAGTTGCTTTCAGCAGGTTTGGTGAATTCGAGCAACAAATGCCAGAGTGATTCACTGGACAATACTTGTTTTCAGATGAGATCGGAACAGTCGGTGTCAATGATGGTACCACAATTGTCAGTACACGTGGGTTCAGAGCATGATACGTTTCGTGGCGACAGATCTGACAAGCATTGCATTAAAGAGTGGGTTGACAGAACCAAAGCTTATATAAGAAAACAGAAATGTCCCATCTCAGAACAATCTGAAGAAATCATGAGTAGGCTTGCTGGGAAAGCAAAAGATATTGTTAGGATAAATCTGTGCGGCGATTGCATGCTTGATGTAAAGCAAAATCCTGAACTGATTTACAATATTCTGCTACAGTATTTCAGTGAGACTTCATCATGTCTACCTCTTGCCGATTTCTATGCTACTTTTCCCAGAGCTGAAGAGAATCCTGTAGACTATTGGATTCGGATCAACAACGCTGCTGATCTGGCGAATGATGGTCTTCGTAGACAAGGAAAGCAGCTAGCTGATATGAGTGAAGAGGTGACACGGATGTTCATCAAGCACTGTCCAGACCCAGGTTTGGCTAGTGTATTCAGATGTAAACCTATTTATGAGTGGGGAGCCAAAGACATACAGAACAGAATTGATGACTATCAAAGAGAATACATGGGTCGGGCTGGTGCGTATGTGAAGAGCCACACTTCCGCGGTTCTTAATGAGAATTGTACTGCGTCTGATAACCTCGTCAGCTTGCCGCAGTCTGCTGTTCAGGATACATCAAGTTTTTCATTGGTGACGAGTACATGTAAGCAGCCAAAACTCTCAGCAGAGCCCAGTAATGTTCAATGTCAATCATGGCCTGCTCCAAACCTGCCTGCAGTCCAAACCATGACACAGAATACACAGCAGCCTGAAAGTCAAGTGCTTTCACGTATGATGGAGATGTTAGAGCAGCTGATGGACAGAGTTCAAACATGTGATGTTCCCACTCACAGAGGCAGCTCAAGGTTGCAGCGTCGTTATGGCAGAAATGCATGTCGTGTATGTCAGGACAATAAGCACAGCACAGTGACACATTGCATAACAGAGTTAAGCTAAGTTATGTTTTGAATGCTTTTCACCTGGACATCCGAAGCATGACTGTCCGAAACTATCTTCTGTCCGGGAACATATGGAGGGAAACTAGGGGACCCGTATTCGGTGGGAGGCAGTACGGGTCATTCTTGTAACTCCCAGGTTGTTACTGATTATGAGGATGTTTGTCAATCGATTGAATATAATGCTGATGGACTAAATATGGTGTATCAAAACACCCATGTAATTGGGGGACAAGACAGCCTCTTTTATACACCTGTGACAATTGGAGAGAAAGTGACATTAGGAGCCATGTTGGACAGTGGGTCGATGGCATGCATATTAAGTGACACAGCTGAGATGAAACTAAGAAAAGCAGGAGTAGTTGATTCAAGCAGTGAGCTGTCAACTGATGTAGTCCTTGTTGGCTGTGGTGGATTGCATGTCAAGCCGAAATCTGTTTTTAATTTAACTATGGAAGTTTAAGGCCTGAAAATGATTGTGCCTACCTTGGTGGTCCCTGGCCAACATGATGAACTCATAATTGGAACTAATGTCATCAAACATATCCTGCGACATTTCAAGCAGTGTGAGGGATTCTGGAGAGCTGTGTCTGGCCCTACATCAAAGGATTCTGAATGTGAGAGCTTTCTGTCCATGCTCGCCGGACTAAATCGCTGGAGAGGAAAAGATATGCCTGAGAAAATTGGAACAATGAGATGCAATTCGGCTGTTTGTCTTGAGCCTGGTTGTGAATATTTGGTGTGGGGGAGACTATTGAAATCAGCTTTTGCATCACCAGGCAGTGCTGTCATGACAGAGCCCACCACTTGTCATTCAATTCCCAGAGGTGTGATGGTGGCCAGACTTGTCACTTCTTTTTGGAGTGACGGGTGGGTCCCTTTGAAGGTGATTAACACTTCTGGTAGACCTGTGTTGCTGAGGCGCAATGCAAAACTGGCTGATCTATATCCTTGCATCGCACTTGAGGACATCGACAGCGCAGATGCCATCAAACCTCCACTTGTCAGTTGCCCTATGATTTTGTCTAATAGCTGGGACCAGTCAACATCCCCGAGTGAAAAGTTGAAATCTGTGGGACTGCATGACCTTGATGTAGAGTCATGTGATGTTTCTGACCAGTGCAGGCAGCGATTAGGCAGCTTGATCTTGACTTATGAGGACATCTTTTCAAGAAATCACCTTGATTGTGGGGAAGCCAAGGGCTTCATCCATAGAATCCACCTCTCGGACCCCAGACCGTTCCGACTTCCATTCAGGCGAGTAGCTCCTAGCCAATACCAAAAGCTGCGTCAAGTCCTCACTGAGATGGAGGAAAAAGAGATAATTTGTCGCTCTACAAGTGAGCATCCCCACTTATGTTAGTATGGAAAAAAAATGGGGATCTTCGAGTTTGTACTGACTTCCGTTGGTTAAACAGAAGAACAATAAAAGACGCCCATCCTCTTCCTCACCAGGCAGATTGCCTGGCGGCGCTTGGTGGAAATGCTCTGTTCAGTACGATGGACCTCACGTCAGGTTTTTATAACATGCCGCTGCATGAGGACGATCGTAAATTCACTGCCTTTACCACACCAATGGGCCTGTTTGAGTACAATAGGCTACCTCAAGGCCTTTGCAACAGCCCTGGTAGTTTTATGCGGATGATGTACAGTATTTTCGGCGATCAAAACTTTCTCAGCATTCTGTGTTACATAGACGATCTTATCTTCTTTGGCCCGAATGAGCAAGTCGCACTTGACCGTTTAGAGATGGTGTTCGGAAGGCTACGAGCCCCTGGTCTGAAGCTTGCTCCAAAAAAATGTCACCTCTTGAGAGCGTCAGTGAAGTTCCTGGGGCATGTGATAAACAAGGATGGAGTGTCTACAGACTCTGATAAGGTGGAGTGCATTTCCAAGTTTAACAGCTCTGACTTGATGGAATCAGATGAGAAGACACCATCTCAAAGAAAAATCAGATCATTTTTGGGAATGGTGAACTATTATCAGCACTTCATCCCGAATTACTCTGTCAAAGCAAAACCACTCTTCGATCTTCTTCAAGGCCAAAAGTGTAGGGGACGGAAGAAAAAGACACAAAATGTGTCAGGCCACAATAGGAAGTTGAGGCCTGAGGATTGGACTCCGGCACAGCATGATGCAGTTGAGCAGCTGAAGACATCTTTGGTTGAGAGTGTTGTCTTAGCTCACCCGGATTTCTCACGTCATTTTGTATTGGCAACGGATGCTTCCTTGGATGGCATAGGAGCTGTTTTGTCTCAAGTCCAGGAGGGAGAGATTAGAGCAAGACCTGTTGCTTTTGCCAGCAAGTCCCTTTCACGTTCACAGCGGAACTATCCAGCGCATCGGCTGGAATTTCTAGCCCTGAAGTGGTCGATTTGTGACAAGTTTAGCCACTGGCTAAAGGGTCACAATTTCACAGTTTTAACCGACAACAATCCGCTTGCACACATTCTCACAAAGCCTAAGCTGGACTGCTGTGAACAGCGTTGGGTGGCCAAATTAGCCTGCTTCAACTTTGATATAAAGTATGTACCGGGTCCTCAGAATGTGATCGCTGATTCCCTCAGCAGAGTTCCTTTCGTCAAGAGTGGAGTAACACAGCGATTGCTTCAAGTGCCCTATGATACCATGTTGACAGATATGAGAGGCATGTCTTCTGACTCGGTGCAGGATGCTTTCAGGTGGTCCTGTAACAAAAATCAGGAAGAGAGTGTAATTCAACAACAGTCATGCACAGTCAATAATAATATTGACATGGGTCACCTTCCTGTTGCAAGTTCAGAAGTATCTGCTGTCTTCATGTCTCAGTTGGATTGGGAACTTGGCGCTGCCACACGAGCTATGGCGATTGTGAGTCACTTACCTCAGTTGGTCCCTTCTGGCCAGGATACACTGTCAGCATACTCTGCAGAGAACCTCCGTGACATGCAAATGAATGACAGAGTGTTGTCCAGGGTCTTATCTTACGTTGAGTGTCGGCGGAGACCCACAAGACGGGAAAGAGTAGGAGAGCCTCCTGTGGTCTTACGTTACCTCAAACACTGGGATAAGTTGACTTTGAGGGATGGCATTCTCTACAGAGTGTCTCGAGATCAAGTGTCAAAAACAAGACGCTTCCAGTATGTAGTCCCAGTGTCACTGGTGGATGTGATTTTACGGAGTGTTCATGAAGACAGTGGCCATCAAGGGCAATACAGGAGTGTTAGTTTAGCGAAGCAACGTTTTTTCTGGCTAAACATGGAGCACAGAATACGAGATCATGTGCGACACTGTCAACGCTGCATTGTGAGTAAAAGTGCTGACCCCTCCGGCAGGGCTCCTCTGGAGAACATCTCAACTACCAGACCCCTAGAGTTGGTCTGTATTGATTTTTGGTCTGCAGAAGAGGCTAATAACAAGTCTGTCGACGTCTTAGTTGTAACTGACCATTTCACGAGGCTTGCACAGGCCTTTGTATGCCGAGACCAATCCGCCAGACAGGTTGCCAGAGTCCTGTGGGATAGATATTTTTGTATCTATGGCCTTCCGGACCGTATCCATAGTGACCAAGGTGCAAGTTTCGAGAGTCAGCTAATTGGTGAACTTCTCAGGGTCTCAGGGGTGGAGAAATCACACACCACCCCTTACCACCCGATGGGAAACGGCAGTGTGGAACGTTTTAATAGGACGCTGGGCAACATGATCCGCGCTCTTTCTCCGGATGTCAAGAGGGATTGGCCGAGATGTTTGCAAACGCTGACTTTCCTGTATAATTGCACGACACATGAGTCAACAGGTTATGCACCCTTTTATTTGATGTTTGGAAGGGTACCACGCCTTCCAGTCGACATTCTCTTTCGTTCAGTCTTGAATGATCAGAACGTGGTCAGCTATGACAAGTTTGAGGACACGCTTGTTAAAGATCTGAAAGAGGCCATGGTGATTGCACAGGAGCATGCCACCAAAGAACAGAAGAGACATATAACCGTCGTGTGAAGGGGCTCGCCATCGACGTGGGTGACCACGTTTTGTTGGCAAATAAGACAGAGAGGGGAAAAAGGAAAATTGCTGACCAGTGGGAGTCCGCAGTCTACACTGTGGTGGACCACAAGCCTCAAACTCACACTTACAGAATTCGGAACCCTGCCACTGGTCAAGAAAAGGTGGTCCATCGCAATCTCCTGTTGCTGGTTGACTTTCTGCCCGTGCCTGAAGAGATATCTGAAGCTTGTCCAGTTTCCAGTGTGAATGGCCCGTGTAGTAGCAAGCCATCAAGTTCATCAAGTCTGAGAGGCAGTTCATTGATAAGTGGAGCCTTGCCTACACACATGGCTGATGACATTGCCTGTGAGAATGTTCCTCTGACCAGTCGTGTGAATGACGATACTGATAGGACATTGAGTTGGGTTTCACACTTACCTAATGTCAGTCAGGAACCTGCTTCAATTGTTGGTTCAGATGACGTTACAGTTAACCCAACACCTCAAACTGCTCCAACGACGTCTTTTGATGGTGTATCTGAGGAACCTGTAGACATGACTACAGATGTGACTGGCACTAATGATGAATGCCATTCCGATTCAGCAAGCATAGCGTCAGCAAGTACTGCTACATTGGCACAAACACACTTGCAGTCCACTTCGCATTATGGTGTGACTCCGAAAACACATGTGCCACTGGACTCTGGATCCATCAGTCAGGTCAGATCACGTTTTGGCCGTGTTATTAAACCTGTTAACAGGTTAATACAAACGATGTCAGGCCAGACCATAATTCAGGATGCAAAGCGCAATGTCGAGGCTGTTAGCAATTCCATATTTCGTGCCTTTGTTAATTAAGAAAGTAAACATCCTTTTAGGGAAATTTAAAGAATTAATCCTGTAGTTTGTTTGGATTGGTTTCAGGTCTTTGGTTCATGTTTAAATATACCTGAGGATGGAAAGGATCCTTATAGTTGACTGTTGGGGGGCCTCTTTATTTACCCAATTATGTATTTTGTTGTTTAATTTCCTTCAAGGTTCTTTATTATTTGTCACATACACAATCATACAGGGTATAATCAGTAGTGAAATGTAGGTCGGGACAGGTCCGCTCAATGGAAAGTGCAAAAAAAAAAATATAATAATAATAAAATAGAAAATAAAAATAACATAAGCAATGAAACAATGAAACATAACACAAGAGAATATATATATATATAAATATAGGTGAGAATGAAAAAGGGAACAAATAATAAAATAAAAAGTGTAAGATGTGCAATGAGATAAAATGTGCAATACAGTATACTGTGGATAATAAATATTAATAAAAAACACTTTATTGGTGTATACTGAAAATACAAGATTGTATAAGAATATTGTGGAATGTATGTGGACATTCTGCTGTCGTTTGTTGATAGGGGAGCTTGGCGCTACTCTCTTATCGCTCCATCCTTATGGGATAATTTTCATGTTGACCGTCCTTTTATGGGAGGTTCTTATGTTTAATATATGTGACAGTGTTTTTCTTTTCTATGGTTTTTTTTTTGTGTGTTTTTTTTTTACCTTTGGTGATGCCTAAGTTTCATATAATTCTGTGGGGGTGAATGTAACGGAGTTAAAAAGAACGTTAATTCTAATGATACTCATGGTATTGAATTACATGAAATTAGAGGGTAAAGTAAATCAAATGGTAGATTAGTGCCCCCTAGTGGTTAATGCATTGCAGACATTTGTTTATTTTGTGAATAACCGTAGTTATTCTCGCCTACCGTAGTTCAGTAGAGAAAGGCTGACACTGCTGCGGGTAAGCGTGTTTCTCTTCCGTTTATGGTATTTATAAAAAGTGATAAAAGGGTGTTTAATTTGAGATTTTCAGATGTAAACCTTTGTAGTGATAATATCAACAAATGTTTAGTGAGTTTGATGGAAACGTATATCTTTGTGCTTCGTGTCATGTGCGGTGAAATTAACGTGCTTGTTTAACGTTAGGTAGCATCAGATGGCTAAATGGAATGCACTGTTACGTTACCCTTAATGAGGGAGTTTGTTCATTTGTTTATGTTTTTCTTATTTCAGTGGTTTATGTCTGCAGTGTTTTCACCCTGTTTAATAGTACATTTTGATGTATTCCTCAGACACAATTAATATTGCTGCGGAGAATAAAAGAAAGAACAGACAACCAGAGTATTGTGTGCGTCGTCCATTCAAAGTTTGTGACGGATGTGTTGAGGCTACATTGGGGATAACAACCGTTACACCCACTGTTTCAAACCAGGGTCTGGTCATTATGCACTGAGACAAAGAAGAGTCCCTAGAATTACGTCTGACTGGACAAGGAATAGGTGGACTAACCCCTACCATACACAAAAACTTGACTTGCATTAAGGTCAAAAGACAAAGTCTCAGTGTTGTTTAAGAGTGTTAATTGTTCTGGCTACATGTTCTTGGTTCTGTTGCATTGTTTGCATCTGGAAAATTTGTGCATTCCACTTTTGTATTTCTGTTATAATTTTGTTTATTTCCAAACTAATGTGCACTGTACTAACATGTATGCTTGTACTATTTGTGCATTATCTATTCCTCTGCCCTTTTAGATTTTCAACTCAGTCATGTATGAGGAGTTGGTAAGTGGAAATGTTTCTTTTGCTGTGTACGGCTGAGGGCAGCCTTTTTTTTGGCCGGGGGAAATCTGTAACGAGTGAAATATGATGTGGCCCCTTTAAGAGAGGAGCGTCATTCTGTGAGCAGTCTGCAGACGCATGTGCCACGAGAACCGCATGTGTGCGGGTCCGATGGTTTTATTTTCATATCTATTGCTCATTTAAGTTTTCTTCAAATAAGTAACGCTGTTGACCGAGAAATAAAGCTCGAGATGTGGAATGCAACCTGTGTGAGCTTCGACTGATTCTCTGCAACCCGAGTTAGGCGAGCTATCCTTTACATTCATCCTAGCTCAGAGCATTACAATGTGATGCAAAGATCTGTTCGTGTTAAGATTGTTATAAAGTGAACTAAAGTGTTGTGAGATATTCTACACCAGTTTACTGTCCTGCTTAAAACAGGACAAAATGTGTAAACATATTAAAGTAAGAGTAAATATAAATATGTTTTAATTTGTAGGCATCAGTGGAGTGGATGAGACTCATGTGTTCTACAGTTCTGGTGAAAATGTCCGTCTGTCCTGTAATAATGCTCGTTCTGGCTGCACATCAACTACATGGATGTATAACACACATTCAGAGACAGTTGAACTGATTGTTGGAGGGATAAAGAAGAATAACATAGATAGATATGAGAGATTGAGTCTGGACTCTGACTGCTCTCTGAACATCAAGAAATTCACAAAAGAAGATCGTGGATATTACTCCTGCAGACAATATGTGAATGATGAACAACAAGGAACTGATGCACGTGTTTATCTGCATGTTCTTCATGGTCAGTGTTTCTGTGAATATTATGATTATATGTTGAATTAAACAGTAATATTATTGTCTCTGAAAAGACTGGAATCAGTCGTGTAATCTCTGTCTGATTCTCTGTTTCAGTCTCTTCATCATCCTCACAGTCTGAGATCAGATCAGGCCGCTCTGTGACTCTCTTCTGTCAGTTATATTATGATCCACGCTCTAGTTATTGTCTGGTTGGTTCTGATGGAATTGAGCTGATCTGGGTGAATCAGGATGATGTGAATCTGCAGACAGACTCCAGATTTCAGATATTATCCTCAGGACGGTGTAATATCTCTCTGACTACAACACTCCTGAATGAAGATCACAACAGAGAGTGGAGATGTCAGGTTAAACAGAGAAATCAAGTCAAGACCTCAGTCACATATACTGTCAAGTATTCAGGTAAATTATTAATATTCACAATTAATGATCAGTCATTTAAATATGATTGTAAATCTGAACATTAATCTTCAGCTGACGAAACAAAGACACCGTCTCCAGTCACCAGATCTACATCAACTACAGCTCCTCCACAACCAGGTACATAATCAATAATCATATATCATAACCAACCCAGGAACATAATCAATAATCATATATCATAACAACCAGGTACATAATCAATAATCATATATCATAACCAACCCAGGAACATAATCAATAATCATATATCATACACAACCAGGTACATAATCAATAATCATATATCATACACAACCCAGGAACATAATCAATAATCATATATCATAACCAACCCAGGAACATAATCAATAATCATATATCATAACCAACCCAGCAACATAATCAATAATCATATATCATAACCAACCCAGGAACATAATCAATAATCATATATCATAACCAACCCAGCAACATAATCAATAATCATATATCATAACCAACCAGGTACATAATCAATAATCATATATCATAACCAACCAGGTACATAATCATATATCATACACAACCAGGTACATAATCAATTACCAATAATCATATATCATAACCAACCCAGGAACATAATCAATAATCATATATCATACACAACCCAGGTACATAATCAATAATCACATATCATACACAACCCAGGTACATAATCAATAATCACATATCATAACCAACCCAGGAACATAATCAATAATCATATATCATACACAACCCAGGTACATAATCAATAATCATATATCATACACAACCAGGTACATAATCAATAATCACATATCATAACCAACCCAGGAACATAATCAATAATCATACATCACAACCAACCCAGGAACATAATCAATCATCATATATCATAACCAACCCAGGTACATAATCAATAATCATATATCATATATCATAACCAACCCAGGTACATAATCATATATCATAACAACCCAGGAACATAATCAATAATCATATATCATACACAACCAGGTACATAATCAATAATCATAAATCATAACCAACCCAGGAACATAATCAGCTGTTAAGATCAATGTTTACTGTTAACTGAAGATCTCAGTCACAGATACTGACAAGTATTCAGATAAGAAACTACATTTCTTTAATTAATCTCAGAAGAATCTCTGATACAGAGATATGATGATTAATAATGTAATTCTGGGTTTATGAGCTGCAGATCATTGTGTTTTACTCTCATATAATAAGAGACGGACAGTGAAGTATTTCTACTTTACTCAAATAAATTAAAGTATCTGTAATTTATCAGTGATTTTATTTGGAACATTTTTACTTCACTACATTCCAAAGCATAATGTCATAATTAATATGCACTATATTTAATATATATTTAAATATTACCTGCAATACTTAAAAATATTAAACATAGGGCTTTCTTCTACTTAAGTAAATATTTGAATTACTTTTACTAGATTTATAATGTAATTATGTATTAAATTATATTTAAAATGAAAAGTAGTGCAGTAAAAAATACAATTCTACAGAAAACACTGATAAAGACACTTGAACAATACTTTTAAAGCAGAGTAAAAACCCTTCACTACTCTCCTCTGCATGTATACTATAAGTATAATATCTCTGTAAATGGTGATAAATGAACACAGACTGTATGTCATGTGATGTAATGATGAATTATGATGATATGATATTAATGTTCAACAGTATGATGCATCTGAACATTCATCTTCTGCAGGTTTAATGGATTCAACACTGATTCCAGTCAGCAGATCAAACTCTGAGAAGAAATCAAACCAAACTACATCAGCAGCTCCTACAGAACAAGGTCCATGATCTCTGACACACTTCATCCGTCTCTCACTTCAGTGCTTTACACTTGCTCTCACAAACAGTTTTAATATAATCTAGTCTATGTTATGAGGTTGTTTTTGCTCTTCAGAGCTGCTGGAGATAATACGACTCTGTCACTGAAATCTAAACTGTAACTTGATGTTTTCACACGTTCAAATATTATCTCTGTATTTCTACAATCTGGCACATAAATCTAAAACTATACATTTATCCTCCATAGCATCAACTACAGCAGCAACACAGAATCAAGTTACTCTAAACTCTCTAATTCGAGGTTTGTACGAATGATTCTCTCTTCAGTGGTTTTATTCACATTCTTCTAGAATCAGGAGATGATCATAAACTTAGACTCGTTAAAGCTTTCCTCTCGGTCCACAAGGAGACTCTTAAAGCCCAACTGAACCATAACTGGTTTCATTATTAAACAAAACTACAGTTCATTATGCTGATGACTTCCTATCATTAAGACTATTAGAGGATTTCTAATTAATTGTTAGTAATTGTTCATTGTTTTATATCCTTGATTTAATCTACAAAGTAATTTATATTCTCACAGATTCATTATCTTCTGATTTTCTATCAATATATAGTTTCACAGATTCAGTCTCTTCTTTCTCTCTCTCTCTCTCTCTCTCTCTCTCTCTCTCTCTCTCTCTCTCTATTCTCTCCACACATCTTTAGTGATTGTGATTATTGTTGAGATCGCAGTGTTTGCTGCTCCTTCTGTGATTCTTCTTCAGATCATCTGTGCGAGAAGAGCTGGTGAGTTTGAATATCATAAAATCTGATGATTCACATTGATCTCTAACAATCTGAATTATTACAGAGCAAATTGTAAATAGTTTTATTGATTTATTTATTTAGGAAGGAAGAACGCTCATCTCCAAGAGGAAATAGAGATGTGTACAGAATTACAATGAAATACCTTCTATAAATATATAATAAAGATTACAGCAATATTTAGTTTAATGTTTATGGATATTATATTAGCTTTGAATGTAATTTTCCAGTACTCCGTATTGTACAGACTGCTTTATATGATATTAAATAAAGTCTTCATCAAAGTGTGACTGGTACCTTAATAATCATGTATGGTTATTTATACAGAAATCATAATTATTTATCTTTAAAATAAATTTAACTCTTACAAAAATATGTTACATGTTTTAATATTCCAGTTTATTTATCTCATGATATATTAACAGATTAGTATTATTATTTATTATTATAATTTGTTTTCTCGATAATTTCAGTGCAGAGATAAATCCTTACTTACGTTTCCTCTTAACCCTAAACAAGCAAATACATGAAATATTGTATTCCCCACCCACAACATATTCCAACATGATTTTATGTTAACTATTGTATTAATTCACAATTTGAAAACCTTTTGGTCTACTAATGGTGGTGAAAGCGTGTTTGAGGTATTTAGCCCTGATATTGGGTATATTAGCAATATTTATGTGACATAAAAGAGAGAATTTACTGTAGTATTTATTGATTTCATACACCAGATGCTACTGGATAAAGTTAAAGACAGAAAGCAGAAAACCACGCATATCTCTTGCCAGGAGATAACTCTGAATAAACTGAAATAACTATCTCAAACTGAACATGAATACACAAGATGTACCTGTAAAAAAGAGAAGAAAACCTGGCTGTTAATTAGACTATTGTTGGTCTAACTCAGACATCATGGCCTGCAATTGAGAAATTCATTTGAATAATTCATGAATATGTCTTATTATCCTTGAAAACTAAATTAATTTGTAGTTCATATTATCATGTATGATGTAGAAACTGTTGAACACTTATTCATTGCAATCTGGTTAATTCATGTTAGACTGAAGTATGTAATGGTATTAAACAAATAATATCTATTATTTCCATCTATTACTTGGGACATGATGAAATTTGGAGTTAATTTGGAGGACAAAAGTGTAGACTTTCTAAATGGTTTATTTCTCATTAAAACATATTCACAAATGTAAAGTTTTGAAAACAGTACCCCAGTTTAATGTCTTTTAAAAAAAGGACATTGCCAAGTATTCATAGATCCCACAAATTATGAGAAGTGATAAGGCCTATAAAGTATTTGATTTGTTTAATAAGTGTCAAGTTCAAGTTTGTTTTATTTATATAGCACATTTAAAAACAGCAAGCACGGCTGACCAAAGTGCTGAACAAACAAAAACATCAAACACAGTACAACCCACAGATTCATACCATAAACTCACAGTGAATTAAAATCCAAAGAAAATAGGTTTTAAGAGATGATTTAAAAACAGTTAAAGACTGTGCCGATCTGATGTAGGCTGGAAGGCTGTTCCACAGCCTAGGGCCAGCAACCGCAAAGGCTCTATCCCCTCTATACTTTAGCCGTGATCTGGGGACAGAGAGAAGTCTTTGATCACCAGACCTCAGATTTCGAGTGGGATTGTAAGGATAAAGTAGATCAGATAAATAGCTCGGTGCCAGATTATTTATAGATTTAAAAACATAGAGAAGAATTTTGAACTCAATTCTATGATGTACAGGTAACCAATGTAGCGATTTCAGAATTGGAGTAACATGATCAAATTTACGTTGTCCTTTGAGGAATCTAGCAGCTGCGTTCTGTACTAATTGAAGACGAGCGATGGAAGATTTAGAAATGCCAAGATAGAGGGAGTTGCAGTAATCCAAGCGAGTTGTAATGAGCGCATAGATAGCAATCTCTAAAGTTTTTAAAGAGAGAAAAGATTTAATTTTGGAGAGAAGGCGCAGCTGAAAAAAACAGGAACTAATAACCGCATTTATTTGTTTATCAAATTTAAGACCCTGATCCCAGAAAACACCTAGGTTCTTAATACAGGAAGAAGTAAAAGGAGCAAGGTAGTCCAGATCGATACTTCTGCTCCCTGAGTTTTCACTAGGGCCAAAGACTATAACCTCGGTCTTTGATTCATTCAAAAATATATATTTTTTTTTTGAAAACCATGTTTTCACTTCATCCAGGCGTGCAAAAAGAGATTCCAGAGCAGCATGTTTATTTCGTTTGAGAGGCAGATACATTTGGGTATCATCTGCATAGCAATGAAATGATACACCATGCTTTCTGAAAATAGTGCCCAAAGGAAGTAAATACAAAGTGAAAAGAATGGGTGCGAGAATAGAACCCTGGGGCACTCCACAGGCAAGTTTAGCAGGCAGTGAAGAAAAATTACCCAATCTGACAGAGAAATTCTATTTGTTAAATATGATTTGAACCAGCTAAGAACAGTTCCTTGGATGCCCAAAAAGTATTCTAGTCGAGATAAAAGAGTTCCATGATCAACTGTATCAAAAGCCGAGGTTAAGTCTAACAGAATTAAGATAAAACATGGTCACCAGAGTCAGTCGCCAACAAAGTATCATTAAGGACCCGTAGTAAAGCAGACTCTGTGCTATGCATAGGCTTAAAACCAGACTGGAAGGTTTCAAATATATGATTTGCCCTAAGGAAAGACTGTAGCTGAATGAACACAGTTTTCTCCAGTGCTTTTGTAATAAATGGAAGATTTGAGATGGGTCGAAAATTATACAAATTACTAGTATCAAGAGAAGATTTCTTAAGAAGAGGTGTCACAGTAGCTTCTTTGAGGCTATCAGGTATAGTCCCTGAAACTAGACATTTATTTAGAAACGACACCAAACTTGGTCCAAGTCGAAAATTTGTTTTAAAATATGTGGAAGGGAGAACATCGTGAGAGCAAAAGGAACGTTTCAAATGGTCAATAGTTTCTTTGAGAGACTGAAGAGAAACTGGATCAAAATCACTCCATATAGCTGAAGAGCAACCTAATTCAGGTGACACATTTGCAAGTGGTTGCAGCTGAGATATCAGAGTAGTAATCTTGTCACAGAAAAACCTTGAGAAACCTTCACATAATGACACTGAGGGATTTGAAATCACATTTACAGGAGGGTTTAACACAGAATTTATAACAGAAAATAAGGCTATAGAGCTATGATGATTCTTTGCAATTCAATTTGAAAAATAATTAGTGTAACTCCCCTCAAGCATACGCTGGCACAAGTGGTTTCCGTACTACTGGTTTATTTGGCTTTTTCCTCCCAAATCCACCGTGAAAACTGAATAATTAATACAAAACCATATTAACTTAATACAAACCAAATCATGTGTAAACAAAAAAACATACTTCATACAGAATGCAAACAAAACAAATATAAAGCGAAATACCTCGTTGGCTGCATGCTACATGAAAGAAGTTGTCTTGAATACTCCTTAATCTCACGTTCCAATCCTTTACCAGAGACATCCACAAGCACACACATGCATAAAGTTTGTGCTTGCCGCTGGCTAGCTTACAGGAACTGAGAAACTAGCTGCCTGACAGCCATTACATACAACCATCGATATTTCAAAATAAAAGTCCCAGACCAAATAAAACATATTCACAAATAAATGTAACTTATTCTCTTCATAATGAAAATAATAGAAAAAGTAAATAACATTCATAATATATACAATATAATAGCAAACGGTTACACTTAGACTTAGCGGATTTCACTGCTTTCTGAAAATTTGCACGGCAGTCTTTAAGCATTTCATATGAAATTTGTCCTTGTTCCATTTCCGTTCAGCTCTTCTACAAGCTTGCCTCAGAGAGCGGATGTTATCATTGAGCCATGGTTCAGTTTTAGGTTTTGACTTCTTAGGTCAAAGAGGAGCAGTGGTATTCAAAACCTCTGAGCAGGCAGTATTAAACAGACTAAGATGCTGTTCGGCATCTAAGTCAGGTAAAAATGAATCCAGGGACAGAGACAGTGGCGGTTCTACACGGAGGCCTAAGGAGGCCCGTGCCTCTGTAGACATGTCCCTGGTCACCCCTGTCCCCCGACCTGCTGACCAAATAAAAAAATTATGAATTTGTTATGATTTTACACACGAGCGCTAAAAGCGGAACTAATGCGACGCAACGTTCTACACGGGTAAATTAGAGCGGCGCACCCAAACACTGTAGCCTGCGGTGCTGCTCGGTGAATGAGAGCTCAGCAACAACTAGAACTACTCTTGGAGAGAGGAGCTACGATTAATTACTCCTGTTGCAAGAGTCGAAGGTAAGCAAAACAATTTCATCTCGTGAGTGACTTGTTGTTCTTGCACATAACCGTGTTACTTTTGTTCCTCACACTGATAATGAAATCAAGTTTGTAAATGGCTGGTCTCGAGATGTTTAACAACTTGGTAACACTTTTACATTTGTTACTGTATTTGTTAATCTTTGTTAACGTTAGTTAATATAAATACAGCTGTTCATTGTTAGTTCATGTTAGTTCACAGTGCATGAACTAATGTTAACAAGATTTTAATAAAGTATTAGTAAATGTTATAATTAACATTAACAAAGATGAATAAATGCTGTATACGTGCAGTTCATTATTAGTTCATGTTAACTAACGAACCTTATTGTAAAGTGTTACCAAAAACTTCATAGAAAATCATATCTAAGCAAACTCATCGAAGCAGAAGGGAATATCCAAATGTCCGTATCCTTGCTAGGTCTACACAATGTTGTGATGTTAACCACGTAACTTCATCCGTCTTGGCTGTTGCATTGCGATAACAAATAGATTTGTAGGGAGGGATGGTTAGAAAACGAAAGGTAATGCATGCCCCTAAATTTCTTCTTCTAATAGTTATCATGAAACGAGGAAGGGACATAGCGTCCTTTTTTGCCCCAGTAAACAAAAAAGGGAGAGAAACAAATCAAAGTATTGAGAGAGTTGAGGAGCAGGAAGAGGGAGAGCCAGAGGAGTCAGTGGAGGTTGGAGAGAGGGCATGTGATGAAAGTGAGGGCTCTGACACAGAGAGGGAAATTCCAGAGGGTGAGGAGCATGAAGAAGAGGGTGAGGAGGAAGAAAACATACAGGGACAGAGAGAGGAACAGCCAGAGGGACAGAAAGTGGATCCATGTGGATCAAGTACTGCACCATCAGGTTTGTGATGAAGAAGGTTCTTACTATTTGCAAAGCAGTGCAATTATAATTTAATTGTAGGCCTGCTGTGTGTCCTTAAAATGGTGCTTTCTGTTGTAAATTCTTTTTTATGTCAATATGGCTCTAATGTTTCTTTTTTTAAGTAAATACTTGGCCTACATTTTGAAATACATGCAGATATACATGCATAAGTAAATACATGAACTACACCATTGTAGTTGTGCCCTATGTTTACTGTACATCTTTCTACAGATATCAGCAAGTCCAAGAATGATGTACCAGTACAGCCCAACTTGAATTGGCTCAAGGCTCTGGATCTTGATGTATTTGTGGACCGTTTTTCCAGACAGCACAACCGCCGTATCCTGTTGCTGTAGTGTAGTGTATCTATATTTTATTAAAATTCAATTGATCCAGCATTGTTGTGCCAATTCAAATACATAAGTGTGGACTCAACTGTCCACAGTAGTGGGGCTTCCATAAATAGGAAATGGCACATTGTTGTACCCTGGAGTTTTGTTCACATTGAATTGACACACTGTATTTGTACCCTGTACTGTATTTTTCATTTTTTATGGCCCTACCTCTTTTGCACCTGCACTCACTCTTGTACAAAATAAATGTTTGTATGATTTTAAAGAAAAATAAAGTTTATAATCTTTAAATATCATTTGTTGCCATTTTTTAATGTGCCCCTCTGGTTAAACACTGGCCCCTCCTTGGCCCCCCTAGTACAATTTGTCTAGAACCGCCACTGGACAGAGACAAGCACACCTTGTTAAAGGTGTTTGTGAAGTCATCACAAAACTTGGAAGAAAAGGAACGAGTCAGTTGTACAGTAGGAGTAATGCTTGAACTTAGCTGAGAAAGGCAATGTAAATAATACAGGCATATGATCCGAGAGAAGAGTATCAAAACCTGATCTTTCACCCACTGATCTTTCACCCACTGAACCATATTGAACGAGTCAATGAGACTAAGAAACTCAATTTCCAGAGGTTTAGACTGACATGTATATTAAAATCACCTAGCAGAAGAATATTGTTATACCTTGTTATGCAATCACCCATAAAAGCAGTAAATTAATTTATAAAGTCTTTAACTAGGTGAGGGGGCTGTAAGAAGGCCCGGCTGGAACGATCCAATGACGGCAGTCGTTCCGTGGGTGAAGGGCTTTGCGTGTTACAGTCTTTCCTTTTCACGACACAACAAGAACATTAAAATGGAACACTTCTTCTTATATATTTTATCTCGTTATTTCATCTGACTCCATAAATGAAAAGGTTTTAATGATATCTGTGCATCATTAAAATATGAAAACGAATGATTGATTATTCTTTTCAGCTCCGTTTAATACTTTACCCGCTCAGATGTAGGGAAACTATATCGCTCAAGAGGTATTAGCCGTCGCTAAACTGACGCAGGCTTTATGGAAATATATATATATATATATATATATATATATATATATATATATATATATATATATATATATATATATATATATATATATATATATATATATATATATATATATATATATATATATATATATATACGAAATATACGAAATATACGAATCCGCTACTCTAATAGGGAGAAAGCAATCTTTAGAGGCAGTCAGAATAGAATCAAACGTTACAATTTATTAACCAGGTAATCGAAGCAATAATTCAAATCTCCAATGTTACAAGAATAGAATCATCAGTTAACAATACTACCTGGCAATGAAACTACACACAGCGATTTGTGCGGGCAGTCAGCCTACAGACTCCCAGAACTTTGTGTCCCGTTTCCTTATAAACCCAGGTAATTCAATAAGCCCACCAAATGGTGGTCTTGTTATTATAATTAGTCTTTAGAATTTTCAACCAAAAGGCTTCTTGATATCCTGTGGCAGTGAATGCTTATTTACATACAGGAGGCGATCTGAATAGAAGATCAGGGGGGAGGGCACACCCTTACGCTGTACACTATACTTCTCATATTTCAGAACTTCTTTTAGCTTTTCATTATGATTGGGAGAATGAGACCATTTTACCAGACGCACTGAGACATTTCAAAAGATATCAAACATGTATGGTTACTTTTTTGTACAT
The DNA here is from genome assembly GCA_027564155.1 of Gymnocypris eckloni scoliostomus. Lineage (NCBI taxonomy): Eukaryota > Metazoa > Chordata > Actinopteri > Cypriniformes > Cyprinidae > Gymnocypris > Gymnocypris eckloni. The sequence goes on along the minus strand of CM050413.1, from coordinate 3,143,923 downwards.
ATTACATTGCATGGATTTTAGGTGATGAGGGGAGGGGGGGAATGGTGACTGCACCAGGTCCATCGTGCGGACCGTCAGCACCGGGTGTGGACCCCCCAGTGTGCTGCGTCCTGGCTGTTACATATGTAAGAGGTAGTTTCTGTTGATTACTGGCACCGGGCTTGCAGTTCCTCTCTGGGGGGGGGGCAGACATCATGGCACCGGGCTTACAGGGCCGATAAACCAGCGCTAACAAAACAGGATAATTCCATTCCAGTCGCAGCAACTGTACTTCAAAGCTACTGTAAACAGCAGACGGAACAGATCGGCAGTGGATACTTAAACTGTTTTTTTAAATTACCGCTAGACCACCCCCGCGGCCAGAAGAGCGGGGCAAATAAAAAAATGTGCAGCCTGCTGGAACAAGGTCAGAGAAAGGACTCAGATCCCCAACCTTAATCCAAGTTTCTGTGATGAACATAAAATCCAAGGAATAAGTAGTAAAAAAGTCATTTAATAAAAACGTTTTATTGACTAGCGACCGAGCATTAATCAGAGCCATCCTGGTAGGCGGTGGAGAGATGACGGGAGTAGAGGCTCTGTTCAAAGAGCGAAGATTCTGAACATTAACTCCACCCGGCGAACACGGAGAGGAGAGTAATGAGAGGTTGTAGATGGAGAATCCAGGTGAATGGGTCGAAGCCAGCGAGCAGGAAGATCCAGCGAGCGCAGACAGCACAGCGCCCACCGCATAAGTTCTTCATACGGAAGAAGCTGGAAACATGGCCAGTGTTGCCAACTTAGCGACTTTGTCGCTAGATTTAGCGACTTTTCAGACCCCTTTAGCGCCTAGCGACAAATCTAGCGACTTTTGAAAAAACCTTAGCAACTTTCCAAATGTCGCCAGTACTGTCCTGCGAGCACGAGATCTTGAGTTACACCTCTCCCTGTGTCTGCTCTGATCAGTGTGCGCTGGCTCCGGCTCAGAGGAGCAGCAGAGCTGACATAGATGTCAATGAGCTGCGCATGTGCACACGGTGTTGCCACAGACCAATCACTTGCCTGCTTCTCCTTTGTTTGAAATAAAACTATTTAATTTGACAGTTTTTTTCTCACTGTCGCAGAGCTTTAGTTCATTCCAGTTTCTGAACTCCTCTAAGATCGCTTACTGGGCTACGTCTGAGAGACTTTACGTGATTGTACTTACTCATACACAACAATAAACTTAATTAAACTTATTAAATTCATATATTAAGAATTGTATCATTGCAGATGATGTAACTGCTGGTTTTACAAGTTCAGTTCCGTTGTCTGACAGAAAATATGTAACGTTAAATGATAACAGTTTTATACTGGACACTCGGCTTGTATATTAAAGTACATTATGTGAGCACGGATTAGGGAAAACAGTTATACACCATCATTTTAGGCAGAATGCAAAATAGGACGTGATTACGTCATTAATATGCAAATTTACGCATTACGTCATCTAGCGACTTTTCGAGCAGACTTTAGCTACTTTCCATTGAAAATAGTTGGCAACACTGAACGTGGCCCGTGCGCAACTCCATTTTCAGTTTGACAGCAACCCCTCCGCGCTTCCTGCGTCTCCTGCGACGCTTTCTCCGGGAAATAACAGGATGCCATCTGCGCAGATAATCAGGAATATCCAAGATAGAGTTTGGAAAATACAAGTGTGAATTTGTTTAATCTCCTACATTGTTTATGGTTGCATGAATGTATTTAAAATATATATTTTTTAATGTTATTTTGATTAATGTCTTGTATGGCAGTTTGTTTCTCTGTTATAGTTTGAATAATATGAATGTCTCAGTCTGTGAGGACAAGTTTGTTCTGTAAAGATTATGTTGAATTGCAAAATAAAAAAAAACATTTCTAACTCAGGCCCGTCGGGTTACTTATTACTGATATCTGCCCAAATTAGGTTAAATCGAGCCAGCTTCCTAACCCAACAGTCTCAATCAAGCGTTTGGATTGAAACAATTACCAGCGTGTTTTATACGTGTAGGCTATATAAAAAGTACACAATGTTTTTGCTAAATCGCTTGCAAATATAAGATTGTTGTTAGGTCATGCATACCATATAATATTAGAAGAGGTAGGCCTACGCCTTAGTTTCAAAATACTTATAGAAGAAATATGTTTTTATTTATTTATTTATTTTAGAGGTTTTATTTTACCCCTTTATTTCCCAAATGGAGGTAAACTGAATCACAATAATTACAAAAAAGTTACACTGCAAAATATATTTAATAATAAAAAAAATGACTGCAGTGTCAACAACTGCAAAGAATCAATTTGCTTTATATGTCGTAATAGTGACTGTCCCTTCTCATGTAGCCTAACACAATGTGTTAAACACCTATCCTTTCTTTACCAAAGATACCGGTTTACGTGCTGATAACATAATTATTTATTAATTTATGTATTTTTTCCCTCTGGAGTTCTTTGAAATCTGTATATGAGCACGTGGAGATGCACATTTGTTATTTAGTTTATACACTCTTAAAAATAAAGGTTCCCCTTCGGGAACTTCGAGCTGCGTCGAAACGCTTTAGGGGAACGCCATCAGAGATATCCAGCTCTGAATCATATGTGTAATCAGTACAAACGATGGGCAAGACATCATGGACAGGTGACGTAATGACCATAACATTCAGCATTTTCTTGCAGTGTGAATCTAGCCAAAGACACTTTAGAATGTGTTTTAAAAATACAGTAAGTAAACTAGATCTCAGTCATGCATATCAGCAAGTAATTTTGGGAGTGGAGTCTAAAAATGATGTGTTCAGTACACAAGCAAGGGATTATTCACAGGTGGCTTCAAGTCATGCAATTTTTTTGCAGATCAGTGAGGGGCTGTAGGGAACCACTTGTGTGTTAATATACATGAATGATATTCTAATAATGGGCAAGAATGCACACACTGATTGAGGATCTGAGGGGCTGAAGGCATGTGAGTTGAGGTTTAAATGTTTGCATTCATGGAGTTAAAGGCAGACATTTTGGGCCACCGTGTGGACTCTACAGGCCTTTGTCCATTGAACAGAATATAAACTGTCCAAGAAATCTGTCAACCTTGCTGGCCCCCATAGACAATCAATTAAAAACAGCATGAGATAGCATTAGTGAACACGGATTAGAGAACAAAGAGAAGTGTTTGAGACAATGGCGTAGGTTGCTTTTGACATTGGTGGGGACATAAGAGCAGAGGACGGTGCTTTATTTCTGACAGTATAATACCAGCTCACTTCAAGCACTGCTGCTACACTATTAATTAAACTAATGATGCATGTAACTAATAACACCCACTGATAGGAACACTTTTTAACATCATGCTTAGGGTAACTTGACAAATCTGAGTGTTAATTGCAATTGGTAAACTTGGTTAATTAAATAAAAACTGGGTTTAACTTATGTTTAATTAAACTAACAAATAAAGTTTAGTCTGCACAAAATTATATTTATTTTATTCGTCTTGTCAAGAGTCTTGAATTTTATTGATATAAAAATGTCAATAACATTTTACTGCCAACACAGAATAAAGTGTCACAGAGAGAAAAAAAAGTTATACAAAAATTGTAATCCTTATTTTTATTCGTCTTGTCAGGATATAATTCGTTTAGGCTAACATTCAGCCTACAACACAATAGGGGAAAAAAGATCAGTGGATAGAGTCTTTCTGATTTATTATTTTCTTTCTATTACATTTATATGCTAATAACATCTTAAGAACATGAAAATAAAACCAACTTTCTTGTGGTAGAAGTAAATAGAAGTATTGTGTATTCTGCATGCTCAGCGATTACTGTATGTTTTTTAATGGGTATTTATTTATTCATTCATATAGTATGACCAATAAAGCACCAATTCAGCGTTATGATATAAGAAATAAATAAGCAAAAAGGTGTATTATTTTTTTTTTTAACAAATGGTACACAAAATTAAACTGGCCCTAAAACTGAGAATCTGAACCGTTACTTCACTAGTTTAAAAAACGACAGACAAATGCTGGTTGATGATGTATTTTAGATGTTGAATGTTGTTCAAACACCTCTGAAATATTGCAGCTCTTTAGTTTGGTTTGACTTCAGTTCACGGTGAAAGTAAACGTGTTAAAAGTATTGACAGCCTCTCCATTTGAAACCGTGGCAAATAATATACTGAAGGTTTGTATGGATCCAGGGTGACACACAGGAATGTTTCTGTAAAGAAGACACTGATTACTTATAAGATATGATCAATGTTTGTGTATATTTCTTTAAATGTTGCCTGTATGTCAAGAGGCCAAGTAGCCAGATACATAGAATTTGAACATTATGTCATCCTTTCTTCTATCCTTTCATGTATTTTGTATTTATTTTATATATAGCTTGTTCATTTAATAGCAGTGATTTGAGCTGCTGTATTGATTGTAAAAAATAATGACTTGCTGCCTCATTCACACGAAGGAGACTACAATTACTGCATGTTGCTTCCCCAATCATTATTATTCACCCATTTATAGAAAAATCACGTTGAATAATATTACAAAGCGAGGAAATGTGTAGTTGCTTATAGTCTGTAGTTAAGTGTTAAAACCTAGAAAACATTAGACATATATCGCACTCCCAGCAGCAAAACCACGTGCAGTGATTTCCTCAATAGTTCACACTGCATGTATTTGGATTGAAACCAGATCGGAGACGGTTTAGTGACGTGCTAGAAAATACATTTTCAAGTAAGCAATTTATGCATGAAAATGTGTAGTCTATTACTGTAAGATTCAAAGACAAAATATTTGCATAATGATTTGCCTTACAAATAGTTATTTGGTAACGAACGAGTATTAATGTGCTAGCGCTTTCTAAACCGATTCTAGAGACGTTAAAACACGAGCATTTATTAAGAGTAGAGCGATCCATGTTACACTAAAGGTGCTTTGGACTCGATCTTTGTAATCTGTACAGACACACATGTAGTGCATTTACTAACTAATAGAGAACTCACTGATCAATTATATTCATGATTCATACACTAGCACTTATTCCAACAGTGATTTTATTTGTGTTTTTGGCGACAGAAAATCTGACCGCAGCTGCTGTGTATGTATACCTTGGCAAATACCGTCCTCTAGTGTGTAGTAGGACTTTATTTTTGTAATGTGTAAACAAAGGCCTGTCGTTGTGCTGACAAGGATATTGTATTTCATCCCTAAAAATAAGTATTTAGTACAGCAAAAGAGATCGAGAAGCATTTCTAAGTTCAGTGCATGTGTTTGCCTGCTCACAAAGAAAAGATTCAACGACAGGCCTTGGTTTACACATTACAAAAATAAAGTCCTACACATTAGTTCAGAAGAAGCTCTCATTCAGATTGCTGAATGTGTTTTTCCGTTTCAGCGGTCCTCAGGTGAAATCTTGTAAGGGTTTGAATAGTTTTCTGAACCAATAAAACTGACGAGAGTGAATATCAACAGGTCTGGACTGAGCAAAGCAATGTGAGAATGTGTATTAAATATACGAATGTGGAGCTATAGATCTGAACTAATGTGATTTATGATCAATAAACTGAGAAAAAATGTAATTCTCAAACATTGAAAGGTTTTTAATAAAAACTGATGAGAAAGGAGATATTAATACTGATATAAGCAGTATATATGTAGCTGTTTGGAAATGTATTTAAACTGGAATTCAGATTTATGCATCAGTAGTAGTTTTCTATCCATACTTGTTACACCATAGTATTTATTAATTTTCCAAATTAGCATCTGCTTGTCTTAATGTTAATGTATTTTATTTTATATATGTATTTTGTCTAAAATAAGAGGGCTGCACACACTGTTCAAGTGCCCCTGCTTTATTCTGTGCCTGCTTTCTGACAGGGTATGGATTATTATGATTAACTTTCATTTGTAATTTTGTTTTGTATCAAACAGCATTATTAATATGCACTTTGTTTAATTATAGTTTGTTCACTCCTAATAGGCTGAAGCTGAATGTTTGGCCTAAATTTACACAAATCTGGAGTTGCTAAATGCTGGATTTTCTTTTTACACTTACGCATACAAAAGTGAAAGTGAAAAAGAGTGAGAACGCTGTTTCTGTTCACCTTTTCTGGCTTCACTTTTTAGCATTTGTAGATGGACCTGTTTCTGTCTCCACCGTTGTCTTTCTTTCTTCATAAAACTGCACTTTTGTACTGAATGACGAGATTCATGCCTGAATATAGACACGGCATGTCAGCAATTACTCCATCACTCTGTTTAACTTCCTATTTCACTAGTGTTCATGTGAGTCACTTCAAATGTACATATATACAGAAGCTAATAAGAGAAACTGTAAATGCAAAGTATGTAATAAAATAAAGGCAAAATATAAGGGCAGGCTGTCCGTGGTGAATACATTTTTTCAAGGAATTAGCAGCTGCAAATATATAAAGCTGAAATAAAGTTGAAGCACACCGACATGATTCTCACTTTTCTTTACTCTACAAATGTAATAATTTCTAAATCTTGCAACAACAAAAAAAATTACAATTTCTTGACATGATCAAAGCACACATGGCACAATACAAACACAACACGCCATGTGCTCACAGACACAGTGACCTCTGGTGGCCATCTAAGGCACAAAAGCCGGTAACTGTGACAGCATGGGCGTAAATTTCATTTAACAGTAGGGGGGGACAATAAATATAAAATTTATCATGAGCAATTTTTGAAGGGGACACAAATAATACAGTCAAATTGTACTTATAAAGATATGTCCCCACAGTGAAAAACTTTGCTTCTATCATTAATATTGTAGCACGGAGACTGCGTCATTATGGTTATTTTCAAAGTTTTTCTCAGGTTCAATGACAAAGCATATCAGCACATTTCAAACAGCCACAAACCAAGGATAAGAAATAAAATCCCTTTTATTTCATCCATGCTGACGATTGTAATGATGCCAGGTTGTTTACCTCAGCTTAGAGCGCTCTGCTCGTGCTGCTTCTCAGAATGTTTGGTCGCTATAGCAACCAGTTGTAGTGGAAAACTGTAGGTCCGAAACAGAGCAGAACCGAACTGAGCTGGTACCAGTCAGTGGAAAATCCCCATAAGTTGCAGTGCACTATGCAATAAGCTATTGTAAACAAGTTAACATTAACTAGATAAGTAATATTTTAATTGCTAATATAGACCCCTACAGAAGTTCGATGTGCGCATGTCGGGGTCAGAACGTTCATTCCATCCCATTGTGTTAACCATAGAATTTCTCGTCAAGACAAAACTTAGGGCTGTGACGGTGGCAGATTTTACCACCGCTGTGGTAATGGACCAACTACTACAGGTGGCGCGGTGTTGTGATATATATATTTTTATAATTCTGAAACGCATAAAATAAATAAATGAGGCTCAATCATCTATTAACAAACATACGTGTTTATTTTAGCACTTATGTCAGTGAACACTCAGCCTGCAAAACACTAAAATAAATATCAAATAAATAATACAGTTAAATAGGAAAGTAGCCTTAAATGAGAAAGTTAAATACACCGGTGTGTGACGTCACGTGCACTACCGTGGTTGTCACGGCCACCATCACAGCCCTAGACAAAATGCCTACTTGTTGCGTCGTGGACTGTGAAAATCGCACCAGTTCTGGAGTCAAGTTTTCAGGATTCCTGCAGGATCTCATCCGTTTCAAAAATAGACGACATCTGTGACTGCAAGCTATTAAACGGGCAGACTGGGACAATACTACGATCAAAGAGGCTCGTGTTGGTAGCGCTCACTTCATATCAGGAAACGTTAAAGTCATCCTTTATCATCCCTTTCTGTTTGCTTAAACTCAAAGCCTGGATTGCATGAACAGTTTTCTGTACGTTAAGCTATGCAAGTTAATAGTGTTGTAAATGTCATGGACCTGTGTCATGCTACAGACGTAGCCAGCTGCTAGTAGTTAGCCGCAGGCTAGCGCCAACATTGTGCCAACAACGGTAGAGTTAAGCCTTGATAAGTAAACAAATGTTTTCTGTAAACTGTTGACTGATTTAATAGTTAGGTGAAGTTTGATATCTGGCATAAATTGTGACCTGTGGCATGCTACAGACTTAGCAGATCGCAGACTAGCTTTACATTAGCGTTTTCACTATGACAACAGTAAGTTAGATCGTGTGCAATTATTTTTTGTAGGAGAGGCATAACTTGACTCCAGTAGTCCTGAATTTGTGCCCTCCTTGTTTGTGTACACAAAACAAAGCCAGACACCTAAGACAAAAAATGGAAAGGTACAAATAATAATAAAAAGTATCTTATCTATCTATAAGGCTTGTCTGTTTCTCCTTGACACAATATGCGGTCTATTAGCAGCGCCATTTTTTCTGACCCCAAGCTGCGCGCGCACCCAACCTAGGCTTTCGATGTTTACAAACATTGAAGGGTCTATAGCAGATTCATGGAAAATTAAATCGGTAACGTTAATCAGCATTTTTGCCGAACTAATTTATGAATGAGTCTGCTGCATCAACTACATTAAAGAGAATCGCTTTATTTAAAGTGAATAAAGTACCCTACTTACTGGAGTTCAACATTAACTGAGCCGCAGCCACACACCTGACTCGTGTGTGGAGTAGGTGAGATGAACTGGGAAAGCAGGCAGTGGGCCAAACCACTGTGAGGAAGGGGAGGAGGAACTCAACTGTTTCTAAAAGCACTTTTTGCAGGGGTTTTTTTTCTACTTACAAAATTATTTTAGGTATACATATATTTTTCACAATAGAGAGTGATTTTTTTTATATATTTTTTTTTGGGGGGGACAACCCTTGGATGGGGACATGTCCCTCCGCCCCCGGGATTTACGCCCATGTGTGACAGTCTCCAGTTTGTTGATTTACATCTTCAGAAGGGTCTAAGTCTCTGATCCATATAGTAGGATTGGAACGATTAGGGACCGTAAAAGGCACATATTGGTCGCGATCTGTGGGTCTGAAAACTTAATTTTTTACGTCAGTCTTAGTACACAATGTAACTACAGAAGAGTCAAGTTTTAAATAGGAAAAATATCAAATATCTTTGGTCATTTTTGAGCGAGATGCTAACGGCCTAATAAGATTAATGTATCTATGCTAAGCTACGCTAAAAGTGCTACCGCCAGACCCGGAGATCGGCTGAATGGATTCAAAAACGGTAAAATTCAACTGTTGACCTCTTGGGGAGTTGGAAAATGAGCCTATTTAAAAAAAAAAGTGGAGTGTTCCTTTAAACACTGTTTGTGAACCTAGTCAGTGCACAGCTGATGTGATGCAAACTTTGTTGATTCATTTTTTATTACATTTGTGTCACTTGCTTGCAAACTCTTTTCGGTTCGATGTCCAGTTGTTGTGACTTCAATATGCAAAAAATATGCAGTTTCCTGTGAAATCTGCTCTTACAACTCTAAATATAAATATTAATATAAGCTTACCATAGTGTTTCAGGGTACAGAGGGAAAAATGAATAAATATAAATTGATGATGGTATGTACTCATTATAAACAGTGTAGTTTTAATCACGCATTAATGATGACAAAAGATCTGAAGATAGATAGACAGAAGATAGATATAAGGCGTGTGGTGACATGAGGTGCTGCAGATGTGACGTTTGTACAGATATCACTTCTCCATCTTCTCATGCTGCACCCAAAAACAAACCTCTAAATAAAACAAAAGCATGACAGGTCATTCACACCTCGGCTGTTTTGTTCCAGTGACGACATACGTCCTGCATCTCTCTCACTCTTTGTCTCTCCAAATAAACTCTGACAGAATGACATCAGTGAGTCTGCAGAGTTATGGGCTGAAAAATTATATCTGCATCTTTCCTTTTTGAAAATTGCCACATGTAATCCTTAAACCACTGTATTTGCCCTTTAATATTCAATTCAATTAAATTCAAGATTAATTGTAAAATGCTTTTCACAAAACAATCGTTGCAAAGCAGCTTTACAGGAAATTAAGTTTCAACAATAGATTTATATATATTGCAGAAACTTCATATATTTAACTTATGGCAACATTTGGTTAATTCTGTATATTCTCTGAGGTGTTGGCATGATCTCTTATCAGGTGTTCGGTCATCTCAGATGTAATGAGTCAGAGAAGTTTGGATCCATTTGCAGTTTTTATAGAAAATAGTCAGGCAGTACAGGGTCAAACACCGGCAAGGCAGAACAGTAGAGGCAAGGCAAAGACAGAGTTGAAGACCAAGAGGTCAGGGCAGGAGGCAAACAATCACAGTTCAATAAACACAATCCAAGTCGGGCAGGCAGCAAACAATCAGAATAACGAGTAAACAGTCCAAGGTCAGATAACAAGTAAGTAAACAAGGGTAGAACGCTCAGAAATGACAGCAAGGCAAATCAAGACTTTGCAACAGGTCCGTGTGTGTGTGTGTGTGTGTGTGTGTGTGGCTTATATGTGTGTGTGTAAATGGGGAACAGGTGTGGATGATTGATCAGTCCCAGGTATGAAGGGAAATGTGAAATGGAGTCCGAATGGCAACTGACTAATATTCAGGTGATGGTTCCCTCTGGTGGTGCGAAGGAGGCGGTAAGGGAGCCTCCTCTGTAACAGAGCCCTCACCCTGCGAGCGGCTCCTGACGTGAGGAATCAAGCGACGCCGGGGTCTCCCCCGAGGTCGAGGGGCCGGTTTCTCCGGATGCATCCTGTGAAATTCCTCAGTGAGTGTAGGGTCTTGGATGTCTCCTGCGTTGACCCAGGAATGCTCCTCCGGACCGAACCCCTCCCAGTCAACCAGATACTGGAGGGTGCCGCCCCAGCGTCTGGAGTCTAGCAACTCGTACACTCTGTAGGCCTCCTCGCCGTCCACCAAGAAAGGCAGGGGGGTCTGTGGCTGGGCTCCCTCCTCCGTCTCTCCTCTCGGACCACCAGTGGGTTTGAGAAGTTATAAATGAAATGTGGGAGAAATACGATAATTACATTTACATTTACATTTACATTTAGTCATTTAGCAGACGCTTTTATCCAAAGCGACTTACAATTGGGGAGTACATAAAGCGATTAATCTTGAAGAGGCAAACATACAGAGGAAGTGCCAATAACACCAAGTCTCAGGCATTGTTCAAATAAGTACAAGCTAGCAAGGGAAGGAGAGAAAGATAAAGAGAAAGATGAAGATTTTGAAAAAGTAAAGAGTTTTTTTTTTTTTTTTTAATATAGTCAAGTAGAGTTGAAAGAGATGAGTTTTCAGTTGTTGCTTGAAAATTGACAGGGATCCAGTATTCGGATGGGGTGGGAAGATCATTCCACCGGCCAGGAACGTGAAAGAGAATGTTCTGGAGAGTGATTTTGAGCCTCTCTGTGATGGTACCACGAGGCGTCGCTCACTAGCAGATCTCAGGCTTCTGGAGGATATAAGTTCGTAATAGTGAGTGGAAGTAGGTGGGTGCTGAGCCTGTGATTGTTCTATATGCAAGCATCAGTGTCTTGAACTGGATGCGAGCTGCAACTGGTAGCCAGTGCAAGGAGACAAAGAGAGGTGTAACATGGGCTCTCTTGGGCTCGTTGAAGACCAGTCGTGCCGCTGCATTCTGAATCATTTGTAAAGGTTTGATTGTGTTTGATGGAAGTCCAGCTAGAAGAGCATTGCAGTAGTCTAGTCTAGAAATGACAAGGGCCTGGACAAGAAGTTGTGCAGCATGCTGTGTAAGGAAGGGCCTGATCTTTCTGATGTTGTGTAGTGCAAACCTGCAAGATCGAGCAGTCTTTGCAATGTGCTCTTTGAAGGTCAGCTGGTCATCGAAGATTACACCAAGATTTCTGACCGAAGCTGATGGGGTAATTGTTGACGAACCTAACTGAATCGTGAAATCATGCTGTAGAGTTGGAGTTGCAGGGAAGACAAGAAGCTCAGTCTTTGCCAGGTTGAGCTGTAGATGGTTTTCTTTCATCCATGCTGAGATGTCCGCCAGGCAGCCTGAGATCCGTGCAGCTACCGTTGGATCATCTGGTCGAAATGAGAGATAGAGCTGTGTGTCATCAGCATAGAAGTGGTAGGAGAAGCCATGTGCCTGTATGATGGGAGCCAGTGATGTAGTGTATGTGGAGAAGAGGAGGGGTCCAAGAACCGATCCCTGGGGAACCCCAGTGACCAATTTATGTGCTTTGGATACCTCCCTTCCCCAGGCCACCCTGAAAGACCGACCAGTGAGATAGGATTCAAACCAGCGAAGTGGAATCCCAGTGATATCCAGTGATGAGAGGGTGGACAGGAGGATCTGATGATTGACAGTGTCAAAAGCGGCAGACAGATCCAGCAGAATGAGGACTGATGATTTGGAATTGGCTTTTGCAATTCGCAGGGCTTCAGTGACCGATAGTAGCGCAGTCTCAGTTGAATGGCCACTCCTGAAACCTGACTGTTTAGCGTCCAGTTTGTTGTTCTGTGAAAGAAACAATGAGACCTGGTTAAAGACAACTCGTTCGAGTGTTTTGGCAATGAATGGAAGGAGAGAGATAGGTCTGTAGTTTTCTAAAAGAGAAGTGTTTAATGTAGGTTTTTTGAGCAGTGGGGTTACCCGAGCCTGCTTGAATGCAGTGGGGAAGATGCCTGTGAGGAGAGATGTGTTGATAATGTGTGTGAGTGCTGGTAGGAGTGGGAGAGATTGCTTGGAGAAGGTGTGAGGGGATAGGGTCTAGAGGACATGTTGTAGGATGGCTGGAGAGGAGAAGTTTGGATACTTCCGCCTCAGTGAGGGACAGAAGGAGAAGATGGGAGTTTGAGCAGTGGATCTAGTTGGTTGGGGGTCCTGTGTGAGTGGAGGTGAAAACTGACTGCTGACTGTTTTAGTTTTGTTTGTAAAAAAAGTTGCAAAGTCATCAGCTGTGATAGAAGTGGTGGGAGGTGGTGGAGGGGGACAGAGGAGAGAATTAAATGTTCTGAAGAGATCACGCATATCTGGAGCATTGTTGATCTTGTTATGGAAATGTGATGATTTGGCAGTGTGGACTTCAGCAGAGAAAGATGAAAGAAACAATTGATACATACTCAGGTCCGACGGCTCGTTTGATTTTCGCCATTTTCTCTCTGCCGCTCGGAGTCTGGTCCGATGTTCACAAAGAACATCAGATAACCAGGGGTTAGAAGGGGTAGTCCGTGCTGGCCTGGAGGAGAGAGGACAAATGTCATCTAGACAAGTGGTTAAAGTAGAGCATAAAGTATCAGTAGCAGTATTCACATCCAGAGATGAGAAATTGGTAGGTGAGGGAAGAGAGGAGGATACTACAGACGAAAGACGTGAGGGAGAAAGGGAGCGTAGGTTTCGTCTAAAAGTAACCGGTAAGGGGATTGGTGGCACCCTGGTAGCAAAGTGTAATGTGAATTTAATGAAGAAATGGTCAGAGATATGTAGCGGTTGTACCAGAATGTTATCTGCAGTACAATCGCGTGTAAAATTAAATCAAGTTGGTTGCCTGATTTGTGAGTGCTAGTAGTGGTAAGGCTTTGAGATCAAATGAAGCTAAGAGCGAATGAAAGTCTGTAGCATAAGGCTTTTCTAGATGAATGTTGAAATCGCCAAAAACTAAGAGTGGAGTTCCATCCTCCATGAAAGAGGACAGCAACCCATCCAGCTCCTCTAGGAAGGGGCTAGAATTTGACCAGGGGACGGTAGATTACCACAATCTGGAGTTTTATAGGAGCCATTACAGTAATCGCATGGGATTCAAATGAGTTGTAATTGCATAGGCGAGTGGGTTGAGTATTTCCAATTATTTGAAATGAGCAGACCAGTGCCACCACCCGCCAACCTGACGTGGGGTGTGAGAGAAAGAGAAATTGTTAGAGAGGGCAGCTGGAGTTGCTGAGTCTTCTGGACGAATCCAGGTCTCAGTCAAGCCCAAGATGCTGAGAGTGGATTGTAAAGAAAAAGCGGAAATGAAGTCTGCTTTGTTGACAGCTGACTGACAATTCCAGAGAGCCATAGAGAAAGAAAGTGGTGTAGTAGAATATGTAGAGATGGGGCAGGTTAGCAGGATTACGTTGCCGTCTGCGTGTGATGTTAGAGCATGGTCGAGAGACCACCGGAATGGTTTTGAAACACATGATAGAGGTGGAAGTATAGAGGATAGCAAAGGAGAGTGTGTGAGGAAGGGAGGGAAAAATATACCTGAATGCGTTGTCGGTGTCGTTGCTCGGGTAAAGTCGCACAGGAAAAAGTCCTTTACACTCGTCTGTCTTCTAAAAGTCGCACAGGAAAAAGTCGCTTGTCTTTACACTCGTCCTGTCTTCTAAAAGTCGCACAGGAAAAAGTCGCTTGTCTTTACACTCGTCTGTCTTCTAAAAGTCGCACAGGAAAAAGTCGCTTGTCTTTACACTCGTCTGTCTTCTAAAAGTCGCACAGGAAAAAGTCGCTTGTCTTTACACTCGTCTGTCTTCACACGAGGATGCTGAACGCTTCCGCAGACGCTTCCGCGTCAGCGCTGGGACATCAAATAAATACACAGTCTAATTAAGAGAATAGAGTGAAAACAGCTGTGAACGGCTTCTGATTAGCCCAGCCAATAAGCCTAACAGAGTGCTAATGGCTCCAGACGAAACTAACACCTTGCCCAAGGAGCAATGGAGGCGCAAATGATTATATTTACCAGTAAGTGCAATCAAAACTATTCAACCAACGAAAATGCAGACTACAAATAGGTAGGAAACGAAATATCCCTTCCTAGGAGCAAGTAAATAATTTAAACAACAGATCTATGAACAAGTATTAAAGACACACTCACAAGCTGACGTCCTGTTTCTTCTGATGACTAATCGGCTTTTCCGATTTAAAACAAGAACCAAGCAGTTTAAATACTTCAACAGTCGCTGTGAGCGCTTCTGATTAGCCCAGCCAATAAGCCTAACAGAGTGCTAATGGCTCCAGACGAAACTAACACCTTGCCCAAGGAGCAATGGAGGCAAATGATTATATTTACCAGTAAGTGCAATCAAAACTATTCAACCAACGAAAATGCAGACTACAAATAGGTAGGAAACGAAATATCCCTTCCTAGGAGCAAGTAAATAATTTAAACAACAGATCTATGAACAAGTATTAAAGACACACTCACAAGCTGACGTCTGTTTCTTCTGATGACTAATCGGCTTTTCCCGATTTAAAACAAGAACCAAGCAGTTTAAATACTTCAACAGCTGTGACCGGCTTCTGATTAGCCCAGCCAATAAGCCTAACAGAGTGCTAATGGCTCCAGACGAAACTAACACCTTGCCCAAGGAGCAATGGAGGCGCAAATGATTATATTTACCAGTAAGTGCAATCAAAACTATTCAACCAACGAAAATGCAGACTACAAATAGGTAGGAAACGAAATATCCCTTCCTAGGAGCAAGTAAATAATTTAAACAACAGATCTATGAACAAGTATTAAAGACACACTCACAAGCTGACGTCTGTTTCTTCTGATGACTAATCGGCTTTTCCCGATTTAAAACAAGAACCAAGCAGTTTAAATACTTCAACAGTCGCTGTGAACGGCTTCTGATTAGCCCAGCCAATAAGCCTAACAGAGTGCTAATGGCTCCAGACGAAACTAACACCTTGCCCAAGGAGCAATGGAGGCGCAAATGATTATATTTACCAGTAAGTGCAATCAAAACTATTCAACCAACGAAAATGCAGACTACAAATAGGTAGGAAACGAAATATCCCTTCCTAGGAGCAAGTAAATAATTTAAACAACAGATCTATGAACAAGTATTAAAGACACACTCACAAGCTGACGTCCGTTTCTTCTGATGACTAATCGGCTTTTCCCGATTTAAAACAAGAACCAAGCAGTTTAAATACTTCAACAGTCGCTGTGAACGGCTTCTGATTAGCCCAGCCAATAAGCCTAACAGAGTGCTAATGGCTCCAGACGAAACTAACACCTTGCCCAAGGAGCAATGGAGGCGCAAATGATTATATTTACCAGTAAGTGCAATCAAAACTATTCAACCAACGAAAATGCAGACTACAAATAGGTAGGAAACGAAATATCCCTTCCTAGGAGCAAGTAAATAATTTAAACAACAGATCTATGAACAAGTATTAAAGACACACTCACAAGCTGACGTCCGTTTCTTCTGATGACTAATCGGCTTTTCCCGATTAGAGGGCAATTCCAAATGATATGATACTGGGGTTATTTGTCTAGAAATTTTGAATGGACCCACATACCTGGGACTGAGCTTTCTACACGGGAGTCGAAGACGTAGAACTCCAGTCGGTAATGAATGGTAGGTCAGTGGGTTCTCCTGACCAGGGGAACATTGGAGGTTGGAAGCCCAGAACGCATTTGAAGGGGGTCATTCCTGTGGTGGGTTTTGTAAGGGAGTTTTGTGCATATTCTGCCCAGAATACCTGCTACCTGCTCCAATCAGTTTGATGTTGTTGACATTATGATCTGAGAAACCGTATGACCTCCTGATTCAGGTGTTCTGTCTGACCGTTGGATTGAGGATGAGACGGCATGCTTTGGAGAATCGGTCAACTATGTTAAGTATGGTGGTATGACCTTGAGAATTGGGCAGATCGGTGATAAAGTCAATAGCTATATGGGATCAAGGTTGATGTGGTGTGGGAAGTGGGTTTAGCAGACCGGCTGGGAGCTGCCTGGGAGATTTGGAGGTGTTACATGTGGTGCAATTCTGTACGAATTTGGTTGTGTCAGTGAACAGTGAGGGCCACCAGAAGCGGTTCTTGAGCAGATTCGCGGTGGCATTGATTCCGGGGTGACCTGAACTGGGTGACGTATGAACTTGGGTAATCCGTTGTGGTTGAAGGGGTTCAGGAACATAAGTATGGGTAATCAGGGCTCTCTGGAGGTGGTGGATTTTGAAGATTCAGTTGCTCAATTTTAGTCATGTAACATAGATGGGTTTAACTTCTGTTTAATTAAATATGCTGAACGTCTCTCTCTCTCTTATCCTTAGCTGGTGTTGTGCGAATACGACGCCTTAGCTCATACGCTGCTGTAGGTGCTGACGGCCTCCCAGCGACTTGACTCCATGCTAATGGATCGGTGGTTAGAGTCTTGTCATCTACGAGTGTGAGACGATTATGAAGGCTGTATTTGGCTTGTTTCACCCAGGTATTCTTGATTGCATGGCGCCGTACTTTCCACGTTGGTGGTGGTTGGCAACAAACCACTGTAAGCGTCTTTTCTGTGTTGCCTTTTCGATCTTGGGCTTGTTGTCGCATTGTTGACTTACAGTTTCATTCCAGAGCCAGTCAAGCCGGGATGCGCCCAAGATTTACCAAAGGCATTGTATTTGAAAGGTCTCTAGTTTGTTGATTTCCATCTCCAGAAGGGTCTAAGTCTCCGATCCATATAGTAGGATCAGAATGATTAGGGACCGGAAAAGGCACATCTTGATCGTGATCGTGTTATCAGCCTTCTTCCACAAGCACCGCTTAAGCGATGCAAACACTGCTGCTGCGTGGCCGATTCGGGACTGAAACACTGGGACGATTCTTCTCCTGAATCACAATAAGTACTTAAAATGTTGCACTGAACGTATCATATGTGATCATGAACTGAAAAGATAGAGAGTTTAAAGCCATGTGTCTGTTCACTTAAAGAAAGAAGAGGAACTGCATCTGAATGTGAGATCATTTCACAGCTATCAGTCTAAACCGGGTGTGTTGAGCCAGTGTGGTCAAACCCACTGAGTCCTCACACTCTGTACTAAAGTGTTTCCAAACCACGGTGCGATTGCAGCTCTGAGAAAACTAGAACTAGAAGAGTGTAATAACAACAAATAAAACACTAGACTGCTGATTGTAAAAATTGTCTCACATCTGATAAATATATTGTTATAAATACATTATATAAATATATATTGAGAGTAAACTTACATTTTAGACATTCAACAGACGCTTCCCAAGAGCAACAAACTGCTTTATTATTTTTATACATGAGGCTCCATTCATTATAAACAGATGGGAAGCACGATTTTCTTTCTGAATTTTCAGCTGTGAGGTACTAACCAGAAAACAAGTGTAATTCAAAAATGGCAATGCACTAAAGGTGATAAAATGTATAATAATAATAATAATATATTTCCTATTACATACTATTTTTGGAGAAACAACAATTAAATGATCTTTATACACACATTTTGGTTAAGTAATTTTTCTGAGTTTCATTATTTATTTAATTTATTTTAAATGTATTTATTTTTTACACATTTTTATACACGTTATAGTTTTCCACTTTTCAGTTGCTGTATACATTTATTTTGCATTGCTAAGTTAGAATCTGAACAAACCTAACTACTAAATATAGTATAGATGATTTTTCACATCAGTATATTGTGAGTGAAATGTATAGTGTGAGGAATAAACGGTCAGTTGTTTCAGATCAGAGGAAGTTAACACCCACACGAGGAGCTGATGATGTTTAAATAAAGAGATGTAAATATAGAGTGAAAAGAAAGACTGACAGAAACAGAAAATGACTGATAAGAGTCACATGTGTCTGCTGGGACTGATCCTTCTCTCTGCACTTATCACAGGTAAAGACATCTCTTTATGATCTATAATACACAACACAAGATCTGAACATTGCAAATGGAGGTGTTTGACATTTTTCACACATTTGAGATTTTGTATGTCAGAGGTTCTCGGCTCTGGCCCTCGAGGTCCACGTTCCTGCAGAGTTTAGCTCATACCTTGATACAAACTCAGCTGCTTGTAACTTTCTATTAATCCTGAAGCGGCAATTCGGTATCAAGCAGATGTTTGTTTTTAGTTATTTTTAGTTTTCCCTCTTTCCTTTGCTTAAATAGCTTATAAAAGCACCGTGCGCATTTTATGTTCACTTTGAAGAAATTCAATTCAAGCAACAACAAAATACAACGTAGTACATATAACATTTATTAACAAAACGAATAAAAAGACACCATGCTATATGCCTGATATAAAATTACAAATAACGTACACAAAGTTTAAATATACAAAACTAAAAATCAGTTAAGAATGAGGAACAAACAATTATGAAACGAAGAACGTTTATTAGCACAAATTAATAAGACAGTTTGCAGGGACACCTTGATGTAAGATAATGGGGAAAAAAAAATCACACTGTTTAAATAAAATCAATCATCTCTCTTTACGTGATAAATGAAATCTGATCTGATGTAGAGGTCTGCACGGGACTGTTTTTTTAGTCCCGCTCCCGCAAGGTTTTATTCCGTACCCACCCGCTCCCGCGATATATTCACTGTTTGTTCACATTTCTGATGAAAGACAGAGAGAGAGGCTAACAAATAAAAGTTTAGTCTGCACTAAATTATATTTATTTTATTCGTCTTGTCAAGAGTCTTGAATTTATTGATAGAAAAATGTCAATAACATTTTACTGCCAACACGGAATAAAGTGTCTCAGAGAGAAAAAAAAGTTATACAAAAGTTGTAATCCTTATTTTTATTTGTCTTGTCAGGATATAATTTGTTTAGGCTAACATTCAGCCTACAACACAATAGGAAAATACATTTTGCAGAGGGAAAAAAATGTAGGTTTAGCCTAATAGCTATTTTATTAGTCTTGTCAAAATATTAAATTAATTTAACATATTGCTGTTAACACAGTGACAAGTGCTGCAGTGAAAAATAAATAAATTCGACACAGTCTGCCATTTAAAATGATAGGATAAGCATAAAAAAAGGAAAGACGCATCCAGACTTTGCTCCATCCTTATTCTGCTCTGTCACTCATCACAACCTGCCTGTTCTGTCTGAGAGCCGTATATTATATCTGCTCGCCTGCTCTGAGCATCGTTACACATGCTGTGCTCAGACAATAAAACGAAGCACTGGTTCATGCGTGCAGCGCTCATAACGGTCCGAGTGCAGGCTGTACCGGTGCTCGATAAGAATAAAGCACAGATATGCTGAAAGGACGTCGGGAACGGGTAAATGTTAGACCGCCCGCTCCCGTTCAAATTGCACTAGAGTTACCGACCGTTACCGCCTTGTATTCGGGAAATTAATCCGGGGCGCAAGAAATCTGGTCGGGACAGCCGCAGCAATACAGACCTAGACTGCTGTGATGCACGACTCTACTTCATTCTAAAATCTAAACCAAGAGATCAACCGTGAGGTTCCTTTTTTTAGTCGTGATGCTTGCTGCTGCACAATGGTCCCCTGTTTTTGAGCATGTTATAATGGGATCCTTTCATTTACATTTACATTAATTTAGCAGACACCATTATTATTTCATGTGGTGGTTAAACGATTAAAACTAATTTAATATCATAACATACAAGGTCCTGCAAGTCATCTGTAGGAGAAAAACACAAGACCCGCAAATATGTGGCTACAGAACAGCAGGACCTTGTATGTTATGATATTAAATTAGTTTTAATCGTTTGCAATGCACACGATTTGTGTCAAATGCAAGTGACATCGCAGGTAGCAGAAAGTGCAAGCATTTATTTATATTTTAGTTTATTTTTTCTTGTCTTCACCACAAGTGTCCGAGCGTGCAAGTGAAAGGAAGGCTAATTTAAAGTTTCTGGTTGCAAAGCAGTTGGAGAGTTTTTTCTTTTTTTTACTGCATCAGTAATATACTTTAGCACAAATTTGACTATATTCCCCAAAATCAGCTCTCACTATCTTTTCACAGGCAAGTAATTTTGTCCAGGAATCTTAAAATAGAAAAAAAATTACATGAAGGGGTTACCTTCAGCATTCATCGGATCTTTCTCTTCACTCCATGTGCGCGTGTAGCAGACCTCAAATGGTAACCTCCAGACACCACAGAAACACAGCTACACCATGAATGGGATGACGGTTTCACTGTATTTACTCCTTAAACAGAGTAGTGAGGCAAGATTAGTATACAGACATCAGAAGGTCTCTCACATCCCTGCATGGAGAAATACACGTGCGAATGAAGCACTAAATGTAACATGGTTAACAGCACCACTTTCAATGAAAATACGTTAATCACACTGATACACGTTATGACAGAACCTCTTAACAGTGCTTTAACATCATTAATGCAGCGATTACAATTACAAAGAGACAGTAAATGCAAGATAAATATGAGAGAGTAAAACTACCTCTACTTCCCCGTTCGCATACGTTATGCGTCTGAGCACGAACGCTTAAAGGAGAAGCGATATATTTTCCTTCGGTGTCCCACTAATTAAGGCCCCGCCTACAACAATTGATAGGAACTCACAATAAGAACCATTGCAAACAGAACATTAAATACAAGTTTTGCTGAAGTTAACTCATATATAGAACATTTCTCCTCACACACACACACACACACACACACACATACTTGTTTTTGTGCATTGTGCAAAAAACAGTTTCTGGTCATTGTGGGGGATCAAACACACACACACACACACACACACACACACACACACATAGTTTTTGGTCACTGTGGGATCTAATCTAAACACACTAAACACCAGTTTTTGGTCATCGTGGGGACTGAACTCACACACTAAAAAACTGTTTCTGGTCATTGTGGGGATCAAACACACACACACACCAAACACTAGTTTTTGGTCACTGTGGGGATCGAATCAAATCACACTAAACACCAGTTTTTGGTCATTGTGGGGATCAAATCTAAACACACCAAACACCAGTTTTTGGTCATCGTGGGGACTGAACTCACACACTAAAAAACTGTTTCTGGTCATTGTGGGATCAAACACACACACACACCAAACACTAGTTTTTGGTCATTGTGGGGATCGAATCAAATCACACTAAACACCAGTTTCTGGTCATTGTGGGGATCAAACACACACACACACACACACACACTAAACACCAGTTTTTGGTCATTGTGGGGACTGAACTCACACACTAAACACCAGTTTTTGGTCATTGTGGGGACTGAACTCACACACCAAACACCAGTTTTTGGTCATTGTGGGGACTGAACTCACACACAAACACCAGTTTTGGTCATTGTGGGATCGAACTCACACACTAAAGATAATCTACAGTACTTTAGACAGAACAGGAGCTCCATTTAGCTCCATGCTTTATTAATTGATTCTGTAGATGTTTGTTTTATATGTAGAAACAACATTAAGTCTTAGTACTTTTACAGGTTTAGTAAAAAATAAAGTGTTACACAGTACATGACATACATTTTTAAAACTCATAACATCAGTATGTCAAGTCAACAAACATTAAGCATAAAACTCTTTCGGAGTTCAGAGTAAAAATAAAGAGTAAAAATTACTCTTTAAAAATGTTCAGAGTAAAAACTACTTGAGTTTAAAAAAGAAAAATATTCATTAAAACCCTTCATGACAATCACTGCATTCTAAAATTTCTGAAAACAAGTACAAGAACTTCGGAATGGAACTCTAGCATGCCTGCATTTATAGTAAACATTTAGACATTTGAAGCAGACAAGGATGAAAAAAAATTACTCCAGTATAAACGTTATTTAAAACACCTTGAAAAATTTTAAAAGAACAATCCATATAGTCTATTAAGTTTATAACCATGTGATTATGGAAGCTTGTTTTAAAACTATGGAAGCTTGTTTCTGCCGATGAACAATTAAATCTGCCAGTGAGTCAATTAATGTGCCAGATCTTTTCTGTTTAGAGCGGAGATTCGATTTTTGATATAAAATTTAAGTGCGGACCACTCCCTATTTTTAAGTGCAAGTGGTTCCGCTTCTTTGCACCTCGTGCAGTCTGCCTTTCCTGGAATTTTGCGGTTGTTAATAAACTTCATCATATGCTTCTCCACAACCTGGACCTCATGTTTGTTCCAGGCTGTCTTCTTAATGTGACCTGTGGGGGGAACAAATTAGCAAAATTAATCAATGTCATTCTTTATACTTGTGGGAAAAACCTGAAACACAATTTGTAATAAGTAATAAAAGTATGGAAAATGGTACGTTTCACCCAAATGTATTTAGTCTTTTAATTAAATCAAATTTAAAAAAAAAAGTTTTATTAATTTTTGAAACCGTAGTATTAGTAATAGTAGTAGTATCACATACATGCATTTCCAATACATATACAGATGGTACTCATCCAGAATAATACTTCTACCGGCGCGTTCCCAGCGGCAACATAAAAAGTGTATTTGCTGCCTTGTACCGTTAGGTGCTGCTTTAACCACAGACTTTGAAAAGTAAGAATATGAACACGTTGGAGCACACTCCTTCGCGTTTTGCATTGCACTCTGCCGAAACTGGTAGACAAACTAGTTAAAATAATGCATATTCACAAAGCAAATTTAGTACTTTAGTGCATTTGTTATTCAGAACGAACTCAAGCAGCATAGTGAATGACAGTGTCACATTACTTAATATTTGTCACAAATACAAATGTTTGAAATTTACATTTAATTCCTACAATAAACGTTACAGTTTCTACATGTCACGGACGTACTTTGTTATCTGTCCTTATTTAACAGGAACTAGCTACATTAGACAACTCCTGCACATGACATGCCCGAATTAGGAAATCTTAGAATTGTTTTATTTATTAATTCCTTCCTTAATTTTAGTGAAAATGTGAGCACATTGTATTATTTAATTCCCATTATTAAACAAGTGAATAAATAAAACCTGGCCACGGTTTAGTCAAAACAAGAAACAAAATAGCCTATACCGGACAAATTTATAAAACGTCTGTACATTTAAACTCACAAGTTCTTTCATTATTCAACAAATGCATTATATAACGAAATAGTATTTGTAATATAAAAACTAATAAAGGGGTACTAAATTGTGTTTATTTTTATTCGTCAGGATACAATTCGTTTAACATTTACAACACAATAGGAAAAAGTGTCGCAGAGAGAGAGAAAAAAGTTGTAAAAAAAAAGCCTATTAGCTATTTTTATTCGTCTTGTCAAAATACTAAATTCGTTTGACATTTTTCTGTTAATATAGTAGGACAAGTGTCGCAGAGAAAAATAAATAAATATGTTAAACGAATGACAAGACGAATAGAAATAAATACAATTTGTGTACAATATTTTTATTACCAAGCTCCGTCACCGTCACTCACAGCCAATTACATGTGTTTTGCCCAGGAGCCACACGCACCCCAAATTGAAACGAAAATCCCTAACTCGAAATTTTAACTCGCACACTCTCAAAATTGTTCTGTCACTTTGAGTGTCAAGAAAATGAATACTAAGGATGCACCGGAACAAAAATTCTGGGCTGAAACAAATGCACTTGGCTGAAAACCAAAAATGCTTTTTAAAAATTTCTTATTTTAAGATAGAACGATTTTTTTGTAAATTTGTATTAGGGATGTCAACGGTCACATAATTGTCGGTAAGGTTAGGGTTAGAGATGCAAAAAGTTATTGATGGTTGATTAAGCAGGTTTATTTTGTGGTGTGTGCAGCACATGCGCAAAACACACGCAAGTGGTGACACGAATGGATCTTTTGAGAAAATAGATACAGATAAGAGTAATACGAATTTGTATTACTTTTGTACTATTTTTTACTATTGTAGGAAATCAATCGCACCTGTAAAGGATCTACTTTTATTTGTATACACACAATAACAACAAAACTTTGTGATTTTATATAATAAAGAAAACAAATAGGGTGCACTGTCTGCCGTGTTGGTCTGCGTGATCTTCATTTAGAAACGCGTCATTAAAATGAACTGAAACTCAGCAAATACCCAAAGAGACATGAGAGATATATCTATAGAAAGCTTTACATGTCTACGTTTAAACTAAGCAAGTCTTATTGAAAACAAATGTACTGTGATAAAGTAATTCATATGAAACCAATGTGATGTCCAGACTTTCCCATCTAATTCGCTTTACATAAACCATCGCTTTATGTACTCCCAATTGTAAGTCGCTTTGGATAAAAGCGTCTGCTAAATGACTAAATGTAAATGTAATTCATCTTTAATGCAATCCTGCCCCCGCGTAGCTCGTGTCGTTGATATGTAAATATCCCCTTGAAACTCGCGCACATGTAAACGCCCAATGGAAACAAAGCGTGAGGAGATCGCAGCTACTGTTAGTTTCTGGAAGATGTGCTGAGTGAAGGCAAGATTTCTCTCAAAAGAACAATATTTTATCCAGTAGAGGAGATCAATCTGAGTAAGTAATTTTTCTTTTTTACATTAGTTAACGTGTTATTGTGACAAACACATTTACTAGTTGGGTTGTTCCTAAACTACAACATGATAAATAATACACGTCTAAGAATGTTTAGACCATGTTTATTATTAATACTCTGTTCACAAATATATTTAATAGCAGGCTAAACAATAATAATTTGTTTCTCAGATATAAAATATCCTTTTTTTGTACAATTTTTTTAGTACAAAATTTTGTAAAGTACAAGATTCTGCAGTATGGCTTCAGAATCATATCATAGGGTACTATAAAATCATACATGGGCTACTAGGCTGTATGACTACAAAGTCAGTTGTGTTTTTCCAAAACTATAATTCCTGACTAAAATGTTTGAAATCGAGTAAAACATTTTGAAAATGATCTGCAATTTATTGCATTTAAATTTCTTATGGCGCAATGATGTTTTCATGCTCTACATAAAACAAAAGTAATATGAATGTATACTGTAACACGATGAATGCTACCAGTATATTTAGAACATGTTTATTATTAACAGCCTACTCTGTTCAAAAATAGATTTCAATAATGTGCTAAACAATAATTAGTTTCTCAGCTATAAAATTTATTTTTCTTTTATGATAGTAGAAAGCATGCGTGAGTCTATGGCTACAAAACCTATATAAATACAGATACTCCTGATATTAACATGCTCACAATTGTTTTGGGTTGTTTGTTTTATTGAATAAGATACCTGCACCACAGATGAATTCTGATATCTCTTCAAACTGTTTTCCTCTAGGAGCGCTGTACCAACATCAGATGTGCAACTACACTGATATTCTATAGTAAAACAAGCTCCTTCACTACTGATTTTTCTTCTTCTTGAATCCATGGAGAGAAGCAGAAACACTTCAATAAAACATAAATATCAGGTATAATTTACTTGTTGGACAGCATCTGTTGCAGGAATGACTCAAAGTCTGTTCACATCTCTGTTGTTAGATTAGTGTGCACAATAATGTGTCTTTGATCCTCATTATCGTGTTTTGATTATACTGTGTTGTAAATAAAATACAAATAATAATAATAAAAAACACAAATTTTTCAATCTCCTCACATTCTTTCTTACCTGCCTCACAGTAACAGTCACACTAATGGGCCATTAGGGAGGGCCCTTTGTCTCTCAGGTGAAAATCACTAAATATTAATGCCCATTGTCACTCCCTGGTATACAGGCTTTCAATCACAAAACATGTCTTTAAAAATTTTAAAATCAATATATTTGTTTTCTGTGAGTAAGCAAGATAGTTTTCACATCATTTTGACATGAATATTCTAGCCTACAAGAATGATTACTCAGAAGTCTTATTCAGAACTATTCATTATGTGATTTGAGGCCTTACTTGTGCTTATTTATGGGATGTGGCATTAAAGATAAGTACCACACAGGTCCTCCCTCTCGTTGTAAACAAACACAGCATCAGCACATGTGTGAGTCAGCTCTGGCACATGCATCATTATGTGGCAGGAAGTTCACACTGCAGACAGTCATGAATATGTTCAGAACCATGCGCCCAGGTTGTGGATTACAGTTTCGCTTCATAAGACCTCAATGTACCATGAGGAGCCACAGGTATTCATTTTGTTTAGTCTGTATACATTTGACTCAAAGTGACAGCACCCATTATATGAACCAGCAAGGACCAAGGACGGTTTCAGCTAAAATTCTTTACTGTTCCACTGAATAAAAGAGTCACTTACATCTCAGATGACCTGATGGAGAGTAAATTAGGGCTTGGCGATATATTGACCATGATTGTCATGCGCATCTCATCAGTAAAGCCGGTTACATGATTAGCGGTAAATCTCCATCACCTGCTTTCAAGTGGAGCGGCAGTTAATACACAGAGCTGTAGTTCGCTGCCAAGCCATGCAAAATCGAGTTCAATATCGAAGCTGAATCGCCTTCCGTCACAAATCTAATGGAGATTTACCGCTAATTATGTAACTGGCTTTACTGACGAGATACGCATGACAATCGTGGTCAATATATCGCCCAGAGTAAATCATCAGTACCTTTTCTAAAACTATCCCTTTAATTGGCTCATCCATAGTTAGAATATTAAAATGCTTTAAAAACATGTTGTAAAAGAATCCTGATGCAACAGGACCATTTTTTGTTTTATCAGCAATAAGTGAGGTGTAAGTGAAATGATCATACCTCTCTTTTTTGGAGACTGGGTCTGCTGGAAGTGTGCTGTTCTCACAAACAGTGTGCTGTGGTGGTGATACTGTGGTGCACTCTGAAAGTAAAAATTAAGCCAGTCTTGAGCCAGTCACAAGTCTGTGCATAAAACTGGCAAAACCATCCCTCTCTTTTTTTCATTTAATTAATTTGATTTACATCAGTGCTGTTTTAAGTGCAGCCAAAAGACGGTCATCACAAGAACACAAAGTAAGTGCAGTGCAGTCAGGGATGGATGATATGGACAAAATTTATATCGCAATATATTTCTTAATTTAAGTCGATAAGACATCATTCCGATATCAATATTTGATTTTGAAATGTGCAGTGCTCAAGTTTATTCAACAAAGTCAACCACCACAAACAAATCAGTGTATGGGAAAAACTGGTAATGTAATGTAGTCTTTATCGCAATATCGAAATGTGTTAAAAATCACTTTACCGTTACTGAAAAAATTATTGCAATATATACTGTATATTGATATTAAATTATTGTCCTGCACGGAGTGCCGCATTTCTCAATTTCAGTCCTGGGGGTCACCTACAAGAAGAATCTTTTAGGTGTTTTAGACATCTCACTATTTAAAACAGCAGTGTCAACTCAATTTTATAGTAATAAAAAAATTTAATAGGTGAAATAGTAAATTCTTTCCATATGAAATTTTATTTTTCCATACTTATCCAGACCTAGAAATTATTTAAATTCCATACTGTGTAGGAACCCGAGAAACACTGCTGTAATGGATAGTGGAGTTTTTTTTTCCACACACTGTAATTTAAACTTTAAATTCATGGGGAACCAGTGTTCAGGCAGTAATATGTTTCTGCGGAATAACTGATGATGGCAAGCTTTGATCTTCGGCTGACCAATCAGTAGAAAGGGCTGTTAATATTCAAGCGGTTTATTCATTTTTCCACCCCTGCATTAAAAATCGGAACAACCCTACAAAAAAGTATTGTGCCTGTAAAAGTTACCTTTTAATACCTTCATAATAAGATCACTCAATAAGGGCCATAATTAATGTGGCTATATCTTTTCACTTTAGAACTTGTCTTTATTAGTACTGTATTAATGTCAGTTTATGCATATTGTTGGCTTGTTCAAGTCAATAAACTAGAATATCACTCAATAAGTGCCATAATTAATGTGAATTTAACTTCCACTTTAGAACAGGGCTCAAATAGTCTTTTACACTATTTTAACAATTTATAACTGTAAAACCAGCACTAATTAAACCGTTATAGCTTCATATCTTTCAGTTAACTTTAATATGGTGAATAACAAATATATATAAGTACACAAAACAATATATGGTTTACTAAGTTGTAAAATACTGTACATTCAGTTAATTATTAATTACTAGCATAATTTAGCTTAAATCACATGAATGTGGATCCTTCAATGGCTAATATGCTCTATATATAATTTTAAATTAATCATTAATTATTAGTGTATTCATGTTTAACTAAAGCATAATTTTGGACCCTTAAAATTGTTTTCCAATGTTTTATATTCGGTTGTTTTGTTTGTATAAAGATTTGTTCAAACGCTGCCGTTTCTTTTACTATAAATATTTTTACATTTCATGATATAAAGAAATAATAATTCTGCACACTGCATTGACTAATGTTAACAAACACAACTTGTGATTTTAATAATGCATTAGTAAATGCTGAAATTAACATTAACTATGATTAATGAATGCCGAGAAGTATTCTTCATTCTTAGTTCATGTTTACTAATGTAGTTAACTAATTAACCTTATTGTAAAGTGTTACCAAAAATATTGTCTCATTCTCATGAACCCACAGATAAATTTTAACCAAAGTATTTTGCAGATATTTCATGAAGACCCTAAAGAATCAGTCCAACTCATGGAAAATGGGCATCCGATGTCCCTGTTAAGTTTTAGGCAAAAATAAATGGAACAATATTCACCTTTCGGACTGGAAGTGGACTCCTCCAAATCACTGTCCACTGTAACTTTCTCTAAAGGTAGAAAATACAGAAATACATAATTTAAAACACAGGTAATACATGTTATTCAAAGCATTCCCAAAATCCAATCCTATGTTAGAATTTGTATAAACCACCTATTACTGAATAAAAAAAATTAAATAACAAACTATTTAATGTCTAAATTATTAAAGTTCATAAATAAAAGCTAACAGTGTATAGTACCTTCTGGATCAATGTTGATTTCATTAAGATTTTGGCCTTTAAAGTCTGCCAAGCGTCCTTTTTCGAGGGCCAGAAGAATTTTACTAATTTTGGCCAGTTGGAGGGTGCCTTCAGGTAACCTGTAAAATTGACGATGAACTCGAATGTCATGGCCTAGGAAGTCCGCCAACTGATCTAGCTCTGTGTTGCTTAGATTAAGAACTTCAGAAAGGGTACCAATCTGTTTCCTCAACTTTGTGGAAGTAAGAGTCTGAGGATTTTTAGCTTTGCATGCAACTGCAAATTCACGGATGCAATCAGAACCTCTGAAGAAGGTCATTGCAGACGGACGTGCAAAGAGGAACGGGTTCTCATTTGGTACTCCACACCTACTCCGATTTTCAATAAGCAGGCTGATTGACTCATGCATTGAAGGAGTGACAAGCACGGAACCTTTCTGCCTCTTTTGCCTCTGATCTCTACGCTTGAAGTACTGACACAGTTTATTTTCCAACTCTGTGAGGGCCATACTAATATCCGGATGAGCATCTGATTTGTTGCTGGAGATGTATGTGGACAAAGGCATTTGTGACACTTCCCTTCTCGTCTCCGATTAAAAGCATAACCTGAGTTAATGTGACCTTGGCCAGTTTTGACCAATGCTGAGATGATGGCTGTGTTGACAAGAGTCTGTGATACATTTTCTCTTGCTCGTCAAGATACACATGAAGACGCTAACATCTTCAGTGAATGGAAGCAATTGTGGGGAATTCCACTTGGCTTCCTCAAGTGTTTGCCGGCTGCTGAAGAAATGTATTCGGGCCATCGGGACTGATACAGCTGTTGGAAGCTTTTCGCAACTTTTCCTGTCTCTTCATCTCCAGCGATGGTGGAATGGCTCTCAATAAGTATTGCGATTTTGTTCAGACTATGTCCAAGTTTCACAGCCACACTAGCCTTTTCATACACATTGGTCTGTTCATTATATCCAGCGACTCTTTTAACTGCATTGATGGTATGCATGAAGTTTGTGGGATGGATGAGCTCTTTAATGGATGTAAGGGTGATACCTCTCTTGCACATATTAGAGTCTTCCAAGCTCCCTCATCTTTTGCGGATGTATTCGTGCATTTTAACTCTTGACCCATACTTGTTGTAAAGATGCT
The DNA here is from genome assembly GCA_027564155.1 of Gymnocypris eckloni scoliostomus. NCBI lineage: Eukaryota > Metazoa > Chordata > Actinopteri > Cypriniformes > Cyprinidae > Gymnocypris > Gymnocypris eckloni. Next base: position 3,113,289 of record CM050413.1, on the reverse strand, counting down.
TTGCTAGTTCTAAAATGCACCAGTCATTTCTAGTTTCAAGTGCCACTTGGTCTTGGTTCATGGAAACACCATGAGTTACTCCTGGTGGGGGAGGCTGCACCACAAAGAACCTGGACACGGCTTTTTCCAGGTTTAGGCTTCTCATCACCAGGCTTGAATTTACAAACCTTCACATGTCGCCACAGAGTTTTCTTTAGGAAGAGTCCTTTGCAGTAAATACAGTGCATAAAACTTTGCCCATCCAGGTTCTTTTAGGCAGTTTCCGTGGAATCATCTCTCCTGCACCTGTATTAATAACAGTACTATTGAAAGCAAAGTTTCCTTTGTTACGTAGATACTCAAGCTGCATCCGCCTTCTTTGGAGCCCTTTGGATGACTTAAAGCCTTTGCAACCTCTACCTCATTTCTATGCTTATGCGTTCCAGGTGTCTAGAAATTTTCGTAAAAAGCACAGTCACAAAAAGCACTGTTGTTTCTTGTTATACAATCTCAACCCATCTCTTTTTAACGATAGCTGGGATAACCACTGAAGTTGCGCTGTCAAGAATGGAAGATGTGTCAGAAACTGAGGCTACGCTGTGGATCTGGGAGCTCCCTAAGTCACCGCTGCATTGAGCAGTGAACTTTTGATTCTGTTCACAGCTGAACTGCACTGGACTGGCAAAGTCTGGAACTTTTCTTTACCTTTTGGTGAAGCAGTAAAGCTTATGCTACTATCTGATGACCTCACTGCCTTCAGATAACTCATCTTCACTGAACCATCTGATTGCTCAGCAGTTTTCCCTCTAGCCTTCGAAGACAATGACCATTCAGTTCAGTTAATCCTCTAGAATAGAGAATAGCCTATGATAATATATTCTAGGGATGCACCGAATGTTCGGCAATCGAAATTGTTCGACCGAATAAGCAAAAAGACCAAATAAATTGTAAAGAACAATGACGTGACGCGATCAAATAAAGGCATGCATTAATATAGCAAACACGTCTGCAGTGTGAAAATATTTAAAACTGACCGAGAAAGATGCAAAAATCATTACAAGCACGAAGCACCGACAGCGAGACTGAGCGCTGCATCTCATGTCTCCGATGAAGAGGAAGAGGTTGATGCTGGTTACTGATGATTGAAATCGCGAAATCGCCTCAGATGATTAGTAAATAAACTGCAGAATGTTATGTTTTCTAATACACGCACGGATTGCATGTATTCAAACAGCGCTCACAAGCTCACGGGCGCCAGGGTTCAAAGTCCAAAAGCACGAGGAACATCTGCGCTAAAACACTGTTACTCATCATTTGCTCAGTAATTTATTTTATTTTTTTAACGACACATGACAATGTGATAAGTGCGACAAACATCTTCCCAAATTCATAATGAGAATCATTTAAATATCTGTATGTTGTTGTCAACAAAAAGAAGCAATAAGATCTTCCTGCGGGTTTCTGTCAAAATAAAGTCTAAGAAAAGCAACAACTCCATCAGCATTCATAAATGTTAGTATTGTAATTTTACTGTTGTTAAAAAATAAAATAAGACAATAATAATGATAATAATAATTACCCTACAACAGCTCTATACATTTATTATAACATTCACACATAGTGTTCAAATTGGGATCTGTAATATGTTTTAAAATAATTATTTTCTGCTCAGAAAGGCTGCATTTATTTGTACAGTAAAAAATACATGCCTGATTCAAGAAGGGGGTCTCAAAAATGGCCAAAAAATATTATTTTTTGTAACTTATTAATTAATTAAGTTAAACTGTGCTTTGTTGGTATAATGTCTGATAGAATGTAAAAAAAAAATTCAGTGTTAAGTAAATATTTTTAAAATGTTGTTTTGTAATTTATTTTTTTTATTTATTTGAAAAGCAGGACCAAACAGTAAAAAGCACATTTTGGCTATTTAATTTATGCAGTGTTAAAAAAAAAAAAATAACAACGGACAAATAGGCCTACATTAGCTACATTAGTAAAAAAGAAAAAGGCGAAAAACCATGTTCGGTATTCGGCCCAGTGTTTAATTTTGTTCGGCCAAGAATTTTCATTTCGGTGCATCCCTAATCTATTCTTTTCTATTCAAGCTATTAAAAAGTTATTAACACTTACTCTGGTGTTTTTTGCTCTTTTAAATGTTGTGGTACAAGTGGAATGTTGTTCACTCATTGCAAAAGGTGCATGCTTGCATCTGATGTCATCTTGAATGTCTGTATGGTCATCTTTACTGTTTACACTGGAATTTTCAAAGAGATCATCCGAGTCATCTTGAATCACAGATCTCTAAAAACAAACAAACAAAAAATCAGAATGACAAGTTTTTGAATGATCTAGAAAAACTTATGCTTATAATGAGAAATAACTGTTGCAATTTTTACACTTTATAATTAAAGTGTATAATCTGCATCTATTAAATTAACATCTCTTAAGGGTTAAACTGCAGAAAAAAATGCTCAATCCATGTCTTTCAAGTTAAAGGGATATTTCCCCCAAAATACAAATTTTACCTTGAATTACTCACCCTCATGTCGTTCCAAACAGGCAAGACCTTCATTCATCTTCAGAACACAAATTAAGATATTTTTGATGAAATCTGAGCTCTTTCCTACCATTCTGGACCTTAAATTTGTAAGTTTCTTAGCTCCTGATGGAGGGACAGAAAGCTCTTGGATTTCATTAAAAATATCTTAGTGTTCTGAAGATGAACAATTGTCTTATGGGTGTGGAACGACGTAAAGGTGAGTAATTAATGACCATTTTCATTTGTGGCTGAACTAACCCTTTAACAACATACATCATGGACATGAACCATTACCAAGCAATATAAAGCAAACAATAATCACCAAGCAGCTTAAGACTATCCTAGTGACATCAATTATACACCTGTGACTATGAGGTAATATTGCAATATAATTGTAGTACTGACAAATCTTTTCAATTGTGATGTACAGCAGAATTTTAGTTAGTTATTAATTGGATTTTGAGGAGTGGGTGTTGTATTTTATACAGAATAAACAACTGGAGAATTCCCACATCACTATAAAATTAATTTATAAGATTAAAAATACAACCAATGAAATAAATAAACAGCGTATGTATGGAAATGTTGAATTATTCACAGTAACATGCATTTAGAAAACAGATTTTAAGTTGGTCCAAAAGATGGTCCTCTTTCAACTTTTATTGGTCATTTTAAATTTTACTTTACTTCACATTATTCAGCTTTACAAAAAAAAAATGCCATTTAAGTATGAGGCAGGTAAAAACAAATGGCAGTAGATTTCTGTAAAAGAAAACCCAAAATCCAAGAAAAACTAAAGGCAGGGCAAAAATAAAGCCAATACCCTCTCTTTCTCAACATCCAAAAAAGAGCCCTTAAATTCTGGAAACACTTAAAGACAAGGGACCCCAGCACATACCGTTTCAAAGCCCTAAAAAACCAATAGCTGAACCTTACAAAGAGTCCCCTCCTTCAGCTAAACCTGTGAAGTGTGTGTGTTTAGTACCAAAGGGTTTATATGGCTCTCCTAAAACTACAGGTCCCCACTACGTACATTACACTAGAAACAGTGTGTAAAGCCCTATTTGGACGGGACTAGTTTTCTAAACTACGTTTGAGTTTCGATTCTTATCACCTGACGTCTGTGATTTTCATGTACCAATTCGGACGGGACTAACATCTTAATGTTTATTACAGAGGTGGGAGGGTCTGTTTTGTACATCTGGGTGTTTCAGAGATCACGTGCTCTGTATGCGTGCATTGCGCCTGATTGACAGACAGACAGAAAGACAGACAAGAGACAGACTGAAAGACAGACAGACAAGAGAAACTGAAAAGACAGACAGACACAGACAGACAAGAGACAAGACTGAAAGACAGACAGACAGACAAGAGACAGACAGACAGACAAGAGACAGACTGAAAGACAGACAGACAGACTGACTGATAGAAACAGACAGACAAGAGACAGACAGACAGACAGACACAGAGACAGACAGATAGACAAGAGACAGACAGACAGACAGACAGACTGACAGACAGACAGAGGCAGACTGAAAGACAGGAGACAGACATAGACAGACAGACAGACTGAAAGACAGACAGACAGACAAGACAGAGACAGACAGACAGACAGATACAGACAGAGAGACAGACTGATAGAGACAGACAGACAAGAACAGACAGACAGACAGACAAGAGACAGACAGACAGACAGACAGACAGATGACAGACAGACAGAGACAGACAGACAGAAAGACAGACAGAGAGACAGACTGATAGAAAGACAGACAGAAAGACAGAGACAGACAGACAAGAGACAGACTGAAAGAAAGACAGACAGACAGACAAGAGACAGACTGAAAGCCAGACAGACTGATAGAAACAGACAGACAAGAAACAGACAGACAGATAGACAGACAAAAAGACTGATAGACAGACAGGCAGACAGACAGAGAGACACAGACAGACAGACAGACAGAGAGACAGACTGATAGAAACAAACAGACTGATAGACAGACAGAAAGACAGAGAGACTGACAGAAAAGACAGACAGACAGACTGAGAGAGACAGACATGATAGACAGATAATACACATACCTGAACTGTGAATTGTGAAGTGCCTGCAGTAGTTACAGAATCCCCAGAGCAGTTCTCTATGGCAGTCATGTTGTCATCATCCTTGCATGGAGGCTATAATAAAGTTTTAAATAAAAAGCAAATTGTTACAAGTCATCACTTATTAGACAATGTCCCCACTATACTAAACCTGTGAAGTGTGTGTGTTTAGTACCAAAGGGTTTATATGGCTTTCCTAAAACTACAGGTCCCCACTACGTACATTACACTAGAAACAGTGGGGACTAGTTTTCTAAACCACGTTTGAGTTTCGATTCTTATCACCTGACGTCTGCAATTTTCATGTACCAATTCGGACGGGACTAACATCTTAATGTTTATTACAGAGGTGGGAGGGTCTGTTTTGTACATCTGGGTGTTTCAGAGATCACGTGCTCTGTATGCGTGCATTGACAGACTGATTGACACAGACAGACAGAAAGACAGACAGACAGACAGACTGAAAGACAGACAGACAAGAGAAACTGAAAAGACAGACAGACACAGACAGACAGACAGACACAAAACTGAAAGACAGACAGACAGAAACGAGACAGACTGAAAGACAGAGACACAGACAGACTGAAACACACAGACAGACAAGAGACAGACTGAAAGCCAGACAGACTGATAGAAACAGATAGACTGACTGATAGAAACAGACAGACAGACAAGAGACAGACTGATAGAAACAGACAGACAGAGAGACACAGATAGACAGACAGACAGAATGACAGACAGACAGAATGACAGACAGACAGAATGACAAACAGACAGAATGACAGACAGACAGAATGACAGACAGACAGAATGACAGACAGACAGAATGACAGACAGACAAAAAGACTGATAGGCAGACAGACAGACAGAGATACACAGATAGACAGACAGACAGAAAGACAGACAGACAGACAAGACTGAAAGACAGACAGACAAGACTGAAAGACAGACAGACAGACTGATAGAAACAGACAGACAGACAAAGAGACAGACAGACAGACAAGAGACAGACAGACTGAAAGACAGACTGATAGGCAGACAGAGAGAGACAGACTGAAAGACAGAGACTGATAGACAGAGACAGACAGACAGACAGACAGACAGACAGACAGACAGACAGACAGACAGACTATGTCAAACTATCAGACCTCGGCCTAAACACTTCACTCTGTGACTGGATCCAAGATTTCCTCACCGCCAGACCACAAGTGGTGAAAGTCGGCCAGTTCACCTCAACTCCATCACCCTGAATGTAGGAGCCCCAGGGGCTGTGTCCTGAAACCCCTGCTATACTCTCTACACCCACGACTGTGTCCTCACACAGCTCCACTTCCATTGTTAAATTTGCTGGCGATACTGTGGTTCTGGGCCTCGTTTCCAACAATGATGAGGCCGCATACCTGGATGAGGTGGAGAGACTTACATCATGGTGCCAGGACAACTGTCTCTGAACGTGAGCAAAACCAAAGAGCTGATTGTAGACTTCAGGAAGAGAGACAGCTGCAGCCCTACACTCCTCTTATGATCAGCGGGACCCCTGTGGAGAGGGTGAGCAGCTTCAAGTACCTCGGTGTAAACATCTCCGAGGACCTGACATGGACTGCACACATCCAAACACAGGTCAAGAAAGCCAGGCAAAGGCTGTACCATCTGCGACAGCTGAGAAAATTCAGGGTCTCACCAGCTATCCTGAAAACTTTCTATTCAGGGGCCATAGAAAGTGTACTGACTCATCTCAGTGCATCAGACTGAGTGCATCTCAGTGTGGTATAATAATGCTACAAACCAGGACTGCAAAGCTCTGCAGAGAGTCGTGCGCAGCTGGCGCATCTCAGGGTCTACTTCTCTGCAGGACATCTACCTCAAACGTTGCAAAAGCAGAACTGCAAAATCATCAAGGACTCGAATCACCCGGTAACCATATTTTCATTTTACTGCCATCTGGCAGGCGACAGGAGCATGTTGGCTAAAACTGAAAGACTGCGGAGGAGTTTCTTCCCCAGGCCATCAGGCTCCTAAACTCAGTCTCATAACAGCATAACATCCACAGGACTCAATTTAATAAACTGTAATCACAACCATTATTCCCCATCATCCACACTGCTGCTATGTTTACATGGTACAACCTATTTGCACATTCTCATGCACTGCACACTTTATCTCATTGCACATCTTACCCCTTATTTTATTTCATTATTTGTTTCTTACTTCATTCTCACCATATTTGTATATATATATACTCTCGTGTTTTTGTTTCATAGTTTTTATTGCTTTTATGTTATTTTTATTTTATTATCATGTTTTATTTTTCTTTCTTGCACTTTCCATTGAGCAGACCTGTCCTGACCAACATTTCACTACCTATTATACCCTGTATGATTGTGTATGTGACAAATAATAAAGAACCTTGAACCTTGAGACAGACAGACAAGAGACAGACTGAAAGAAAGACAGACAGACAGAAACAGACAGACAGATAGGCAGACAGAAAGACAGACAGACAAAAAGACTGATAGGCAGACAGAAAGACAGACAAGAGACAGACAGACAGAAACAGACAGATAGACAGACAGACAGACAAAACAGACTGATAGGACAGACTGAAAGACAGAGACTTATAGACAGAGATAATAAATACACATACCTGAACTGTGAATTGTGAAGTGCCTGCAGTAGTTACAGAATCCCCAGAGCAGTTCTCTATGGCAGTCATGTTGTCATCATCCTTGCATGGAGGCTATAATAAAGTTTTTAAATAAAAAAGCAAATTGTTACAAGTCATCACTTATTAGACAAGGTCCCCACTATACTAAACCTGTGAAGTGTGTGTGTTTAGTACCAAAGGGTTTATATGGCTTTCCTAAAACTACAGGTCCCCACTACGTACATTACACTAGAAACAGTGTGTAAAGCCCTATTCGGACGGGACTAGTTTTCTAAACTACGTTTGAGTTTCGATTCTTATCACCTGACGTCTGTGATTTTCATGTACCAATTCGGACGGGACTAACATCTTAATGTTTATTACAGAGGTGGGAGGGTCTGTTTTGTACATCTGGGTGTTTCAGAGATCACGTGCTCTGTATGCGTATCATTCGGATTGATTACCATAAATCACACAAATACCATGGTGAAGCTAAATGGCTAGTATAGCAAAACCATGTTAATGTGTGGTTACTTTACTATAGTTATTTATTTGTAGTAAACCCATGTTTAATTTTCATAAAGGTACATATGTAATTAAAACATTATGTAAGTTAGTGCAAAATTAACGCAAATAATTTTACCTGACGCTGATATTACAATAGCCAGTCTTAACAGTGATCTGAACGTGATCTGGCTCTTGATTTTATTATTTTTATTATTATTATTATTTCTTCTTGCAGGAGGCAAATATATCAAGAGGTAAGAGCATCTATGGTAATAACACGCAAGGAAATGCGTTGTGGGGAAAAATTACAAAATTCCGCAATCACAGACATAGCATTCGGACGGGATTAGTTTTCTCAGAGGATCACTGAGTTTGCTGAAAACAGTAGGTCATTTGCTATGGAATTATTAAAGAGGTTGTGTGAGAAAAACACAGATATGGCAGATTCGGACAGGATTAAAATCACCGAGCACGTGTGTGAAACACAAATTTCTAAATATTTTGGAATATTTTAATAAAAATGCACATATTGAGTCTTTAATTAAAACTTTCCATTCCCTCTACTGTACAAATTATAAAAGTAGTCAAATTTTGCCAAACCTTTCTCCAAAAAATTTGGCCAGTCACTTCCTCCATAGTCATATGTGAGTTCCTCTCCAGGAATGATATTCTTGCAGCTTAATAGGCACAAATGGGGTTTTCCCTCAACGACAATCCTTTTCATTGTACAATTTGGATTTATGTGATCATCATTTATAAGGCGGCCAAGGGTGCCATCCTCTTGAGTTGCATCAATGCTTCAGGAAACAAAAATTTAAATTTAGCTTAACAAACCATAACACAAATCTGGACTTGAACAAAAAGAAAATTGCTCTTTTTTTAATTGTAATTTTAAAATGTATTGATAAAAAAAAATAAAAAAAATGTACCACCACTTCTTGTTCTGCCAGATGAAGTCGAACATAAAAAAAGTGTCTTGATTGGCTTCTCTTCGTATTTCGGCTTCAATTAAGGTGATAATTTCTCCCCTATATTCGACTACAAAATCTCCTTTAATAAAAGGAACTAAGGCAAACACTCCACGACCTGAAAGGGGATGGAGGTAAATACAATTGTTAATACAATCCCTTGTAGACATGTAACTAATACATGTATAGTTAGCCAACTATAGTTCACTTTTATGCTTTGTAATAGTTTAACCAGTGTATTCTACACCATTTGACAATATATCTTCATGTTAACTCTTTCATGACTACTGAATTTTAAAATACATTTATTGATACTATCACAAAGAGCAATTTAAAACTGCTAAAAAATAAGCATTTATGAATGAGAAAATATAATATGACAACTAATCTGATATCTAGTAAACACAATATCCCTCATATTCCAATGGACCCAGATCCCTTACTTACGAAAATAATCATGGTTACTTACTACAGTATTTTTACACTTGAAGTTTTTAAATCACTTAATATCATATTTAAAATGTGATAATTGTGAATTTAACACAGATACCATTTAAAACACGAGCCCTGCTGGCAATAACGTTACCTAGGTTAGGCCTTTACTATACAACACTGTTAGGCCCTATGCTACATCGTGGTAACAAAAACTAAGAAATCATTCGATGCCTTGTTTATTCGTGGCCACAATTTCCTATTTTATTCCCTGGTGTTAATAATTTCATTCATTCATGGGAATTCCCAATTCATGGCCATGATATGTAACGATAAGGTTATAGTGCCCTAACGTTAGCAGTTAATCACGATAATTAGCTTTCAGAAATCCAGTCACAACAACATCTGTACGTTTTCTACCAACCTACCTTTACAATCGTTTATGTGTTTGGCCTCCAGTGCGTCGGTCTTGTCACTGCAACGGACAACATGATCTTCCGCTTCTTTTAATGGTTTTATTCTTCTCCGACTCATTTTTACAGGTCGTCTCTCGTCGTTCCTCCGATTCCAGTGATTCAGAGAGGTCACGCGGTCTCACAATTTCCCGCCACGCAGCAGTTTAACAACATTTAATTAGGACACTTTACCGTATGCAGTAATAACAAGCACAAGTAAACACTTTAAATTATATAACGACGTGTAATTTAAATTCAATAGTATATTCGCCACATTAAAAAATTATGATTCTGATAACAACATTAACGTTAATTAATCTCATTAGAAATCTCCATCACCTTAATATTCTTAAAAATAATTCGAATTTGTGATGTATATTTATTGAATTATCTAATATAATATTTACAAGTAGGATAATTATCTGTAAACGGTGTCTGTTAAAGGGATAGTACATTCTTAAAGTTGTTTTTTGTCATTTGATTTAGCGATTTGCGCATGAGCAGTTGATAATGTGTGTATCTTCATATATTACGTCATATGTGTGTGTAAAGCTGCAGTTCCGCGGCCAGGCTACAGGGGCGCTGTAGAGCAGCGCTGCCACACACACTCACACACAGAAATCCGTTTTTGTTCATGGAGGATAAAAAAAACTGCACTAGGCATATCAGCAACGCCTCCTGAGACTATTTCAAGCAAAACATTGTGGGGACCGGGGATTTGGTCCCCACTATGTTTTTGGTCCCCACTATGTGAGTGTGCTAACCTGTTGAGGACCCCACCATGTAATAAAAACAAACACACACACACACACACACACACCTACACACACACACACACATATATATATGAAAATCAAATTGACTCAGATGTCTCAATCAATCGGCTACAGGCGCATCCATGTTGCTTAGTAACGAACCCGGAAGAATCGCGTAATTTAAACGCAAACAACAACATCCTAATGCACTCTATGCACGACTACTTCCGCGTTTCGTGTCAGTTTCTGCCGCTAATGTAAAGAGAGCAGAACTGTCACGAACTCAGCCACTGTGGCTCCCTCCGATCACCACCAGAGGGAACCTTCACCTGAGTATTAACTCCCTCACGGACTTCATTTCCCATATACCCCGTACCTGAGACTGATTACCAGTACAGGTGTCTCTCATTGACTCTTGCCTATGTAAGCTGCTCTCTCATTGAACTCCTTTAAGTCTTGTTTTGCTATGCAACCATTTCTGAGCGTTTCTTCCGTGTATGACCTGGACTGTTTATTGGACTCTGAATCTCCGCCGCCTGCCTACTTTAATCATATCTGCCTTGTTTACTGGTTACCCCGAGTGTTTGCCGCCAGCCCCGATCATTAGCCTGAACTCTGACTCTGATTCTGCCCTGCCTATGTTGTGTTTGAAGCTTGTGTTTGAATTCTGCCTGTCTGACTTGCATTTTGTATTATTAAAGCCGCACATGGATCCTCACGCCTCTGACTCCGCGTCACAGAAGACTTCGCCAGAGATCGATCCAGCAGTATTTTCCACTTCACCACTGAGGTATCTGCTCAAGCCACGATCTTAGTCACTCATCAACAACAACTTACTCGCCTTACCTTGCTGACCAAAGAGATGATAACGGCTGTGCGTGAGCTTCGTCAGCAGACACCCATGGCTCAAACACCTGCCTCAAACATTTCATCTCCAGACCCGACTCCATCAACATCTATCACCAGTCCTCAGCTGGCGTTCCCCGACAAGTTTGACGGCTCCCCCTCGAAGTGTAAGGGTTTCTTATTACAATGCTCGATGTTTGTGAGTCAACAACCCAGGCTATATCCCACGGAGGAGAGCCGCATCGCCTTTGTCTGCTCGCTACTCACGGGACGAGCACTGGAGTGGGCTACAGCGGTATGGAGTGATGGTCGTTCTGCCTTCCCAACCTTCACTGCTTTTATCCAGCGGTTTAAGGAAGTGTTCAACCACCCCGCTGGAGGAAGAGAGCCGGGTGAGCAACTGATCTCGCTACGTCAGAGAGGAGGTTCGGCGGCAGATTATGCTCTCTCTTTTCGCACACTCGCAGCTCAAACGGGATGGCCAGATGATCCTCTAAAACTGCACTTTCGCAAGGGTCTGAGCGCGGAGCTACAGTCCGAGCTAGCCTGTCGGGATGAGGGTAAGACCTTGGATCAATTCATTGACTTGGCCATTCGGATTGACAACCTGCTTCGTTCCCGACGCCAACCTCGTTTCTCCTCGGCTCCAGTCGGAGTTACAGCTCCACCCCCTGATTCCGAACCCATGCAGATAGGATTCACTCACCTCAGCGAGGAGGAGAGAGAGAGACGCATGCGAGGGAATCTGTGTCTATACTGTGGACTCTCAGGACATATGAGGGCTACCTGTCCTACTCGTCCATCACGCAATGCTCCGGTGGTGAGTTCTAATTTAAATTCATCCACGCTATTAGAAATACCAGGCACTCTGATGGTTAAGGGGCAGATCACGGAGACTTCGGCTCTGATTGATTCGGGAGCTGCGGGAAATTTCATCGATGCTACTTTTGCCAAGACTCACCACATTCCTCTTGTCCCTTGTGTATCTCATCTGGCAGTGGCAGCAGCGGTCGCCCGCTGGGCTCCGGCCGAGTCCAATTCATCACAGAGGAGATGCAATTACGTGTTGGAGCCCTTCACACCGAGACCATCAGTCTATTTGTTTTCCAGTCACCACAGACCCCAATCATCCTGGGATTACCCTGGCTAGAAAGACACAATCCTTCTATTTCCTGGTCCGAGAGACAAATCACTCAGTGGTCCCGAATCCTGTAAACAGAACTGCCTTCCTTCTAACTCAGCCAGAAATTGGCGTGCATGCCCGAATCACAACTCCCTGCGAATACAATGATCTCGCGGAGGCCTTCAGCAAGACCAAAGCTACCCAGCTTCCACCGCATCGAACAGGTGATTGTGCCATTGACCTCCAACCAGGTTCACAACCTCCCAAGGGGAGAATCTTCCCGCTATCTCAGCCTGAAGCGGAGTCTATGAAATCATACATTGAGGAGGAACTCGCGAAGGGATTTCTTAGACCATCCACTTCACCTGCTTCTGCCGGGTTCTTCTTCGTCAAGAAGAAGGATGGGGGACTGCGTCCTTGCATTGATTATCGAGGTCTCAACGACATAACCATCAAGTTCCGTTATCCATTACCCTTAGTACCAGCGGCTCTAGAACAACTCCGGGAAGCACGATATTTCACCAAACTTGATCTACGCAGCGCCTACAATCTCATCCGCATCCGGGAGGGGGATGAGTGGAAGACCGCCTTTTCCACCACGACTGGGCCCTATGAATATCTCGTTATGCCCTTCGGGCTTGCCAACAGTCCATCCGTTTTCCAATCTTTCATTAACGATGTATTCAGAGACATGCTTAACCGCTGGGTAATTGTCTATATCGACGACATCCTGATATATTCCACGACACTCAAGGATCATATTAAGCAGGTCCGAGCAGTTCTTCGTCGTCTCATCGACCATCAGTTGTACGCCAAGGCAGAGAAGTGTGAATTTCATCAGGAGTCCGTATCCTTTCTCGGCTATGTGATCAGCTCTAGAGGGGTAGCGATGGATGACAAGAAGATCCACAGTGTAGTCAACTGGCTTCAACCTACTACTCTGAAAGAGCTTCAGCGCTTCTTAGGCTTTGCCAACTTCTACAGGAGATTCATCCGAAATTTCAGCACGGTAGCAGCCCCGCTGACTTCTATGACCAAGAGGGGGAATAAACGCCTCACCTGGTCTCCTGCAGCCCATCAGGCTTTTCGAACACTCAAGGAACGATTCACCACTGCGCCCATTCTACATCATCCTAACCCTGAACAAGAATTTATTGTAGAGGTGGATGCCTCCAGCACAGGCATCGGGGCAGTTCTTTCCCAACGTCAGGGCGATCCACCTAAACTCTATCCCTGTGCCTTTTTCTCCTGTAAACTTAACCCCGCCGAGCAGAACTACGATGTGGGCAATCGAGAACTTCTAGCCATGAAGGCTGCCTTTGAGGAGTGGCGCCATTGGCTCGAGGGAGCTAGACATCCTTTCACCGTGCTCACCGATCATCGAAATCTGGAGTATCTGAAATCAGCCAAGAGACTCAACCATAGACAGGCAAGATGGTCACTCTTCTTCACCAGATTCAACTTCAAAATCACTTACCGTCCAGGCTCACAAAACACCAAGGCAGATGCACTCTCATGACTCTATGAATCTTCCGCCACGAATCCTAGTCCAGAACTCATCCTTCCATCCACCATCATCCTCGCACCCATTCAGTGGGACATCATGACCGAGATCGCTGACGCTCAGAACACTGACCCTCCACCAGCCGAGACTCCACCCAATCTCACGTATGTTCCTCAACCACTACGACAACAGGTCCTTAGTTTGGTCCACTCGATCCCCAGCTCCGGACATCCAGGCATAACCGCCATGCTCCAATTGCTCAACAACCGGTTCTGGTGGCCCTCTATTCAAACCGACACCATCATCTTCATAAAGAACTGTGATATATGCAATATCTCCAAATCTCCGCATCAGTTACCCGCTGGTCTGCTTCAACCACTACCCATCCCACAACGCCCCTGGTCACACATAGCCATCGACTTCGTGACTGATCTACCGGCTTCACAGGGTCAGACAACCATCCTTACCGTCATTGATCGTTTCTCGAAGGCCTGTCGCCTGTTCCCTTTACCCAAACTACCCACAGCCTTCGAAACCGCAGAGGCCCTATGCAATTACGTCTTCAGGTTTTACGGTCTCCCGGAGGATGTGGTCTCAGATAGGGGTCCTCAGTTCACCTCGCGTGTATGGAAAGCATTCTGCCAAGAGCTCAACATCAACGTAAGTCTCACCTCAGGCTACCACCCTCAATCCAATGGACAGGTGGAACGCCTCAACCAAGAGCTCACTCGATTCCTTCGATCATACTGCCATCGAAATCAGTCTGACTGGAGCCGCTCTATTCTGGGCCGAATATGCACAAAATTCTCTCCACAAGCCGGCCACTGGGATCACACCCTTCCAGTGCACCTTGGGTTTTCAACCTCCTCTATTTCCCTGGTCAGGAGAACCTTCTGAACTCCCTGCCGTCAATTCATGGTTACAACGTGAGGCGACATGGAATGAGGCTCATACGCATCTTCAGAGAGCAGTCCGTCGATCAAGTGATCAAGCCAATCGTCATCGACGCATCAATCCAGATTACCAGCCAGGTCAATGGGTTTGGCTGTCCACTCGGGACCTCCGCCTCCGGTTACCCTGCAAGAAGCTCAGTCCCAGGTACGTGGGTCCATTCAAAATCCTTAGGCAAATAACTCCCGTTTTATTCCGTTTGGCTTTACCTAACCATTATCATATCTCACCCACCTTTCATGTCTCCTTGCTCAAGCCCGCTGGTGGTCCGAGAGGAGAGGAGGTCCAGGAGGTGGCTGGTGACCAGAGGGCCCCTCCCCTCATTGTAGACGGCGAGGAGGCGTATCAGGTCCGTGAGATTCTGGACTCTCGTCGCCGGGGCAGAATACTGCAATATCTAGTGGACTGGGAGGGGTACGGCCCGGAGGAGCGGTCATGGGTCAATGCGGAGGACATCTTGGATCCATCCCTTACCACAGACTACCATCGAGACCATCCGGAAAGGCCAGCCCCGAGACCTCGTGGAAGACCCCGGCGTCGGTTGCCTCTTCGCGTCAGGAGCCGCTCACAGGGGGGGGGGCTCTGTCACGAACTCAGCCACTGTGGCTCCCTCCGATCACCACCAGAGGGAACCTTCACCTGAGTATTAACTCCCTCACGGACTTCATTTCCCATATACCCCGTACCTGAGACTGATTACCAGTACAGGTGTCTCTCATTGACTCTTGCCTATTTAAGCTGCTCTCTCATTGAACTCCTTGCGAAGTCTTGTTTTGCTATGCAACCATTTCTGAGCGTTTCTTCCGTGTATGACCTGGACTGTTTATTGGACTCTGAATCTCCGCCGCCTGCCTACTTTAATCATATCTGCCTTGTTTACTGGTTACCCCGAGTGTTTGCCGCCAGCCCCAATCATTAGCCTGAACTCTGACTCTGATTCTGCCCTGCCTACGTTGTGTTTGAAGCTTGTGTTTGAATTCTGCCTGTCTGACTTGCATTTTGTATTATTAAAGCCGCACATGGATCCTCACGCCTCTGACTCCGCGTCACAAGAAAAGAGCAGACGCAGAGAGACAGCGAGAGAGAGAGATTACTATCACCACATCAGAGCTGCATATTTACCCAAATTCAAGCTAATTCAACCAAATTTTATGGCATTGTCAAAAAAGAAAAATCAAAAACGATCGCAACAGCAGCAAGATATGTATCAGTTTGTCACAAACTAAGACTGTCAGCCAGTGGACAAAACGGAAGCACCATAATTTCTTTCATGTTGTACAAATTTTATGTATATGTAATGGATGTGTATGCCCGTGGTGTCAATGTAAACCTCACTCCCCTGACCTCAAATAGGCGCTCTAGCAACTGGACGCTAGAGGCTGTAGCCTTTGGCGTTCCTTGTTAGAGCGCCCGCCTCCGTGGGAATCCTGGGTTCGAGACCCGCTCGGCACTAGATACGAGTTTGGGACGCCGGACCCGGGAGGGGTGACACATATATGAAGAGCTCTTTTCCAAAACGCTATAAATCCATTTTAATAGTTTTCAGGAAAATTACATTTTTTTACCTAGACCCATACATTTTGTTAATATTCAATTTATCCTGTTAAAATGGTCTGTTGGCTCAGTCTGAACATGTTAAACAATGATTGTTAAATGAAACAACAATATTGTCGATTATAAATTCAATTAATTTTTTTTTTTTTTTCGCTACAAATCCATCCTTTTTATATGTTGGTTTATGTATAAAAAAAATATAATTAAAAAAAGAGAACATGCAACATATGATATCAGAGACTCATACTATAAACCGGTCGCACCAGCCTTGTGTTGATGTAACCTCCCGAGGTCCACACCATCACTCCGAGCGGGTCTCGAACCCGGGTTTCCGGCGCTGGAGGCGGACGCTCTAACAAAGAACGCCAAAGGCTAAAGCCTCTAGTGTCAGGAGAGTGAGGTTTACACACCGCCTTTATTGGCATACACATCTGTTACATTGACATCCCACAATGGGTATTAACGCGCATCCTGAGTGACGAACCACCTGAGTGAGTGCATATCGCATTTAGGCTAAAAACAGGTTCGGCGCTTATAGCGGTTTGGAAAGGAACTGCATCTTGCAGTACATTTTAAACAAGGAAATATAGCGATTTGGCATGAAACATTGATGGAGCAGTGAATAGGTTCAGTACACAGCAAAATGGCATGACAAACTCGTTTTTTTTTTTGGCGTTTATCGCGTTTTGGAAAAGAGCTCTTCATATGTTTTTGTTTTTTTGTAATGTCTTAAATATTGTTCTTGGTTGTGAAGTGAAAAGGGAAGAAAAAAAGAAAATGCATGTACTTATTTACTTCATAGATCTATTCTTGTTTTATGTATTATATAATAATTTGTTCCTTATTCATGTAATCGACAATGCTTTGGCAATACTGTGCAAGTCATGCCAATAAAGCTCATTTGAATTTGAGAGAGAGAGAGAGAGCATCCATGTTGCTTAGTAACGATTATGTAGAATTGGAGTTAAACATGTCACAACGCTGTAAACGCTGTAAAATCTCACTTCAACTTATTCTCTTTATTCTTATTTGGAGGGTTCTGTTCATGTTAAGATTGTTATAAAGTGAACTAAAGTGTTGTAAGATATTCTACACCAATTGACTCTGCATTGTTCAATTTCTGCTTAAAACAGGACAAAATGAGTAAACATTAAAGTAAGAGTAAATATAAATATGTTTTAATTTGTAGGTATCAGTGGAGTGGATGAGACTCATGTGTTCTACAGTTCTGGTGAAAATGTCCGTCTGTCCTGTAATAATGCTCGTTCTGGCTGCACATCAACTACATGGATCTATAGCAGACATTCAGAGACAGTTGAACTGATTACTTTAGGGATAAAGAATAATAACATAGAGAGATACGAGAGACTGAGTCTGGGCTCTGACTGCTCTCTGAACATAGAGAAAGTCACAAAAGAAGATCGTGGACTTTACACCTGCAGACAATTTGTGAATGATGTACAACAAGGAACTGATGCACGTGTTTATCTGCATGTTCTTCATGGTCAGTGTTTCTGTGAATATTATGATTATATGTTGAATTAAACAGTAATATTATTGTCTCTGAAAAGACTGGAATCAGTCGTGTAATCTCTGTCTGATTCTCTGTTTCAGTCTCTTCATCATCCTCACAGTCTGAGATCAGATCAGGCCGCTCTGTGACTCTCTTCTGTCAGTTATATTATTATTATGATCTAGTCTCTAGTTATTGTGTGGTTGGTTCTGAGAGTATTGAGCTGATCTGGGTGAATCAGGCTGATGTGAATCTGCAGACAGACTCCAGATTTCAGATATTATCCTCAGGACGGTGTTATATCTCTCTGACTACAACACTCCTGAATGAAGATCACAACAGAGAGTGGAGATGTCAGGTTAAACAGAGAAATCAAGTCAAGACCTCAGTCACATATACTGTCAAGTATTCAGGTAAATTATTTATATTAACAATTAATGATCAGTCATTTAAATATGATTGTAGTCTATGACGTATCTGAACATTCATCTTCAGCTCCGACCGAAACAAAGACACCGTCTCCAGTCACCAGATCTACATCAACTACAGCTCCTCCACAACCAGGTACATAATCAATAATCATATATCATAACAACCCAGGTACATAATCAATAATCATATATCATACACAACCAGGTACATAATCAATAATCATATATCATACACAACCAGGTACATAATCAATAATCATATATCATACACAACCAGGTACATAATCAATAATCATATATCATACACAACCAGGTACATAATCAATAATCATATATCATACACAACCAGGTACATAATCAATAATCATATATCATAACCAACCAGGAACATAATCAATAATTATATATCATAACAACCCAGGAACATAATCAATAATCATATATCATAACCAACCCAGGAACATAATCAATAATCATATCATAACACAACCAGGTACATAATCAATAATCATATATCATAACCAACCCAGGGACATAATCAATAATCATATATCATAACAACCCAGGTACATAATCAGCTGTTAAGATCAATGTTTACTGTTAACTGAAGATCTCAGTCACATATACTGTCACGTATTCAGATAAGAAACTACATTTCTTTAATTAATCTCAGAAGAATCTCTGATACAGAGATATGATGATTAATAATGTAATTCTGGGTTTTGGGCTGCAGATCATTGTGTTTTACTCTCATATAATAAGAGACGGACAGTGAAGTATTTCTACTTTACTCAAATAAATTAAAAACATAATGTCATAATTAATATGCACTACATTTAATATATATTTAAATATTACCTTCAATGCTTAACAATATTAAACATAGTACTTTCTTGTACTCAAGTAAATCGTTGAATGACTTTCACTTAAATAAAAGTAACAAAGTACTAGATTTCTGATGTAATTATGTATTAAATTATATTTAAAATGAAAAGTAGTGCAGTAAAAAATACAATTCTACAGAAAACACTGATAAAGACACTTGAACAATACTTTTAAAGCAGAGTAAAAACCCTTCACTACTCTCCTCTGCATGTATAATATAAGTATAATAACTCTGTAAATGGTGATAAATGAACACAGACTGTATGTCATGTGATGTAATGATGAATTATGATGATATGATATTAATGTTCAACAGTATGATGCATATGAACATTCATCTTCTGCAGGTTTAATGGATTCAACACCGATTCCAGTCAGCAGATCAAACTCTGAGAAGAAATCAAACCAAACTACATCAGCAGCTCCTACAGAACAAGGTCCATGATCTCTGACACACTTCATCCGTCTCTCACTTCAGTGCTTTACACTTGCTCTCACAAACAGTTTTAATATAATCTAGTCTATGTTATGAGGTTGTTTTTGCTCTTCAGAGCTGCTGGAGATAATACGACTGTCACTGAAATCTAAACTGTAACTTGATGTTTTCACACGTTCAAATATTATCTCTGTATTTCCACAATCTGGCACATAAATCTAAAACTATACATTTATCCTCCATAGCATCAACTACAGCAGCAACACAGAATCAAGTTACTCTAAACTCTCTAATTCGAGGTTTTTACGAATGATTCTCTCTTCAGTGGTTTTATTCACATTCTTCTAGAATCAGGAGATGATCATAAACTTAGACTCGTTAAAGCTTTCCTCTCGGTCCACAAGGAGACTCTTAGAGTCCTAACTGAACCATAACTGGTTTCTTGCTTTGCTTTAGATCATTATTCAGAGATACTGCAGTTCATTTGTGCTGATAACTTTATATCACTGAGACTATAACACATTGTATCAATACACCTGCTTCTGAAAAGCAACTCAGATTTAATCAGATTTGTGAACAGAATGTAGCCCAGTAATATTTTATAGACACGGATCATTAATCTTGCATCTTATACAGATAAAGATCCCACCGCAACTCATGGAACAACTCCAGCTGCACAGCAACGTATTTATGTGTCTTACTTATGTCAGTGTTTTAATGTGACACTTACAGTAGAATTGGTTTTCACATAACTGTTTTTTATAGACTGATGATACATGTGGCAACTTTTTTCTT
This sequence comes from Gymnocypris eckloni scoliostomus, assembly GCA_027564155.1. Taxonomy (NCBI): domain Eukaryota; kingdom Metazoa; phylum Chordata; class Actinopteri; order Cypriniformes; family Cyprinidae; genus Gymnocypris; species Gymnocypris eckloni. The sequence goes on along the minus strand of CM050413.1, from coordinate 3,092,875 downwards.
TTGAGCAACATTGCTTGTACTTCCACATTGAGAATAGTTAACACATTTCTGTCTGGGTATTTTAGAGCGGTTGTGGGCCCTGTGTCTCACCTGATTGGCCGTTGACAGCAACATTTCCCAAAGCTGCCTGGTGATATTGCTCCAAATTTGCCCCTTGTATCATCAGCTTAAGAGAAGCGTATCACTGTTCATGTTTAATTTGTAGACCTCAAGCACTCGTCTCCAAACAATCGTGTTTCTTATTACTTTATTAATCTGTAAGTAGTAGTTTTCAAAGGCGAAGTCCTGCTGTTGTGTTCCTCTGAATCTGAACGTGTCTCTCTATAGTCTCTTCGTCAGTGATTGGGATCGTTGTTGCTGTTGTTGTGTTCCTCTGAATCTGAACGTGTCTCTCTATAGTCTCTTCGTCAGTGATTGGGATCGTTGTTGCTGCTGTGTTTCTCTGAATCTGAACGTGTCTCTCTATAGTCTCTTCGTCAGTGATTGGGATCGTTGTTGCTGCTGTGTTGGCTGTTCTCATCACTGCTGTTATTCTTTGGGTGGTTCGTAAAAGAAGAGCTGGTGAGTTTTCTGAGTTTACAGGTATAACAACAGACAAGCGTTTCAAAATATCTGACTTAAATAATTTACAGAAAGGTTTCAGTTTTATCAGTCATTTATTAAGATGTGATGTTCAATATGTGGTGTGATCAAATGTTTGGCTTGAGTGAACATTAATCAATGAACTAACAAGAAAACGTATGATATTTTTCAGCATAATAATTATTTTAGACTTTAGTAATTCATCATTCACATTTTGTGTTTTGTTGGTGAGTTATCATAAATATTCCCATTATTTTTCAGATAACAGAAAAGGGACTAATGACTCTGCGGTAAGTATCATAATGCTAATGACCCATGATATTGACACATTAGATATTATTTTGTCTATTAGTCAACTGCATCAGCAGCTATATCACCCTGCAGCCCAAGACCGGTCACCCACTGAAGCTAAGCAGGGTTGAGCTGGTCAGTACCTGGATGAGAGACCTCCGGTGAAAACTAGGTTACTGTTGGAAGAGGTGTTAGTGAAGCCACCGGGGGGTGCTCACCCTGTGGTCTGTGTGGGTCCTAACGCCCCAGTGTAGTGACGGGGACAAACGCACCATCCTTCGGATGAGACGTTAAATCAAGGTCCTGACTCTCTGTGGTCATTAATAATCCCAGGATGTCCTTTGAAAAAGAGTAGAGGTGTAACCCCGGTATCCTGGCCAAATTCTCCCATTGGCCTCTGACCATTATGGCCTCCTAATCATCCCCATACACTGATTGGCTTCATCACTGTCTCCTCTCCACCTGTATCTGGTGTGTGGTGAGCGGTACTGACACAATATGGCTGCCGTCGCATCATCCAGGTGGATGCTGCACACTGGTGGTGGATGAGGAGATTACTATGTAAAGCGCTTTGAGTGCCTAGAAAAATGCTGTATAAATGTAACCCATTTTTATTATAACTTAGATAATCATCAGCTGTTAATTAGTGTATTGTACTGTTTCTTGTTTAAATGCCACATATAACAATAATCAAAACTTACTTCACCATGTCTCCGTTAATGTTTAGGAGCAGAAAGATGATGCGATTTATACTGAGATTACCACACACTGTGAAATCTGAGCCAAAAAGATTGAGGTGAGTAAAACACTTCCCTGTTCTTCTGTCGATGACACTAATGAATCCACCTTCTCTTAACATAGTTTGTACTTCTGAATCAGTTTTATTCTTAGACGCCGGTCCTGTAAATGTGTATCTTGAGTTAAGCTCTAATATCATGCTGTAATATCTGTGGGTTAACACTTGCATATTATTATATATTTGTGATGTTCATTCAGGTTCATGACGAGGATAAAGTGACTTATTCTTCTATCACATGAGCAACAGCTGGACATCAGGATGACTGCAGTCAACTTGTATTTGTGAACAAGAACCATCACAAATAAGTCAAACAGTCATTAATTAAAAACACCTCCTAATATCAATCGTAGAGGAATATGAACCGTATATAACTGACTCCTAAGTGTTTCAGTCAGTCCTTTTGTAAATGCTGTCTCGCATTTTAACAAACAACCCCGAGTGGTGATCTGAGTGTAATATTTTGGTTGATTTGGGATGTTTATTTCAAATTATCTGTCTGCTTGTTGAATTAATGTAAGTGCCTTTATTATTAATTCTGGATTGTGCATCTATGAGGCGCCGCCTAGGATTTAAATCAAACTTCGCTTATCAACACATACATAAAACACGTGCATACACCTATAAACACTCGCACATACATATAAACTTCCATGCATAGGCCTATACACATATAAACACCCGCACATACATATAAACTTCCATGCATAGGCCTATACACCTATAAACACTCGCACATACATATAAACTTCCATGCATAGGCCTATACACCTATAAACACTCGCACATACATATAAACTTCCATGCATAGGCCTATACACCTATAAACACTCGCACATACATATAAACTTCCATGCATAGGCCTATACACCTATAAACACCCGCACTAAACTTCCATGCATAGGCCTATACACCTATAAACACCGCACATACATATAAACTTCCATGCATAGGCCTATACACCTATAAACACTCGCACATACATATAAACTTCCATGCATAGGCCTATACACCTATAAACACTTGCACATACATATAAACTTCCATGCATAGGCCTATACACCTATAAACACCCGCACATACATATAAACTTCCATGCATATACACCTATAAACACTCACACATACATATAAACTTCCATGCATATACACCTATAAACACTCGCACATACATATAAACTTCCATGCATATACACCTATAAACACCCGCACATACATATAAACTTTCATGCATATACACCTATAAACACCCGTACATATAAACTTTCATGCATATACACCTATAAACACCCGCACATACATATAAACTTCCATGCATATACACCTATAAACACTCGCACATACATATAAACTTCCATGCATATACACCTATAAACACCCGCACATACATATAAACTTCCATGCATATACACCTATAAACACTCGCACATACATATAAACTTCCATGCATATACACCTATAAACACTCGCACATACATATAAACTCGCTGCACGCATACACACCCATACATGCTTCAGCTAAGTATATACGTGTATGCAAGTGATTTCATATGTAGATGTGCGTGAACATTTCAGTGCAAACGGAAGGCATTTCAGTGTAAAAGGAAGCAGTGGCACTTCCGGCGGCATCTCCAGATGCCGGGACATTTGAAAATTGAAAATTCTTAACGTGGTTTAATGCATTAAAACAGTGTTTTTAAAAGACCAAACCCAATAAACACATTATAAGATCAAACTATGTACAGTATAGCATGATTTAGTAATAATGTGGTTATTGAGTCTGGCAGTTAAAAAAAAATGATGTCGATATAATGTTGTGGCATATTAATTTTTTATATTTTTTAAACGTGTATTGTAGCAGTAAATTTAAATTGGAGAAAATTTTGAAGCATATTGTGCTCGATGGTTAAGGGACCGTCTTCAGGTGCGTTCACACCAGACGCGAATAAATCGCGCTATTCGCGCGAAGTTGGACGCTTGAACATTTTGAGTTTACTCGCTTCATTCGCGTGTGAAATTCACTACACAACAGACGTGAATTCGCGTCATGGAGGGGCTTCTGCAAGGCAGCTCCAGTCTCCTTGCAAAATGTATTCCTGTTTTTGTAAAAGTACGAAGATATATATACAGGTCCGGGTACCCACATACAACCACAATTACTTTGTCCTCCATTGTTGTTTCGGATTTTCTGCCTCCGCTCGTAATGACGTCACTGCTAGAGCGAGCTCCTGATTTTTCGCGAATCACACGAAAAAAACGCTCAATTCGCGCTAGAGGTCTGCACGGGCTCAAAACTGAAGCCCGAACCCGGCCTGCATACCGAGATCGTCTGACCCGACCCGACCCGACCCGAGCGGCACAGTTAAATTTAGAGCCCGAACCCGACCGAAATTACCCCCCACCCCCAAAACGAATAAAAAAAGGAAAAAGGTTGCATTTCACGATTGCATGCAAAGAAACGGACTAATCAAGGCTCTGCCATTTCACAAACATTTACCAGTTATGAAAGTTTGTGAACATCAGGTGCTGTGATCGCATACATTCTGCCGAGTTTATGAATTTTGTTTGGACAAGAAGATGATGACCGTGCAAATTATGGTCATTTTTTGTCAGTTAAGGCTCGTTAGCATTCTGTCTACTTTAAATCAGACATAAGCTCTTAAATAAGATTGTATTTATTTGAATGAATTAATCATTTATTTGAGAGAGAGAGAGAGAGAGAGACCGGCGGCGAGAGAGAGAGAGACCGAGCGAGAGAGAGACCGAGGAAAGTTCGCGTGCATGTGAACCTCGTCATGCTGCGTCTCTCTCTACAAGCAATGAGGCTTAGTTACTTCAAAAACAGCGATTTTGCCGCCTCATTGCAGATAAATATAATGTTGTGACTTGCGAGTCAGTAGCCTGTCGAAGCTATTTTACTAATAAAAGTTTCCGTGCTGTTTGTGCGCGATCTCTGATATGTGTGTGCGTGCGTCTATGAAAGCAGCGAAGCCTCTGCATATAGTTTTGGTTTAGCTAAAACCCGACCCGAGCCCGAAGCTATCCATTAAACATTAACCCGGCCCGACCCAAACCCGAAAGTATTTCGGGACCCGCGGGTTCGGGTCGGGTAGCAGACCTCTAATTCGCGCTGCCTCATTCGCGCAAATAGCGCCGCGGGATTGTCTTTCGCGTCTTTGCATTGACTTAACATGTAAATCATTCGCGTCTGGTGTGAACGCACCTTGACAATTCCACCGACTGGGTTAAAATGTCAGATGTATTTTTAATTCAAAATACTTTTAAAATAATACATTGTCAAACTGTAACTCTTGTATTACTTTTATAGTGATTTACAGTGAGTTGTTTGCCTATATATACCTTCATAGATGTACAGTACACAATTATTTAAATAAAACATTTCTGTAAGTCCAATTTTTTATGTAAAATTCTTGTTTAGGCTTACTGTACGTACAGTAAGGGAAATATTGGAAGTATTGTTTAAGGCGAGATATTGGCAAATATATTCAAATACATTCAGTCAGTTTGCCCACTAGGCAAATCTCCAGATGCTTGGAAATTTTACGTGGCTTAATGCATTAAAACAGTGTTTTTAAAATACCAAACGCAATAAAAACGTTATTAATAATAAATAATGATGTACTGTACATAGTATGTATTTAGTATAGTATTTTAATAATAATGTCGTATGGGCGTCGGAACCATTGTGTGGGTGGGACAGGAATATTATTGGACTTTTTGAGACCCACTTTTACCGTCTCTTGTTCATGTATGTGCACTTTTCAGAACGCCGTCATTCAAATCAATTCCACACGACATGACAAATGATAAATGAATAAATTAAACTTAATTTAGCTACAGCCTCCACACTGCTTCCTCAAATCTATTGCACTTGGCTCATTCAGAGTCCATAGAAATGAAACAGCAAAGTAAACAATTGAGCGTACCTGCTGCTCCGATACACCTAATCCTCCTACCCGATACTTTATTTAAACTTTTCGATTATTTATTTTATTTTTTATTGAAAACAACTGTCTTTCCAATATAATAAAAGATGCGAGGGAGAATGAATTCGGAAAAAGGCGGACGCGAACTCGGGTCGCTCGCGTCATAAACACAGAAGGTACATGCTTTATCTCTTACGCCATTGAAAATTCACGGATTAGCAGTGTTTTTTTATTTTTAACATTAGTGGACAAAGGCACTTTATGTGAGTAGACACTCCGTTCTTTAAAAGGCACCAGACTACAGAAAATGGCAAATACTCCAGTATTTTTTTTTCTGGGGGAGGACCCACCCACATTTATTTAGCTTCCGACACCCACATAACGTTGCAAGCCAGGTTAGCGTATTCCTTAAGCTTTACGCGTAATTAAACGCATTACGTTCTTATTCTGGATCTGTTTGTCTATACATCGTATGCTTTATTAATAATGTGTTATTGTGTTTATTGTGTTTGGTCTTTTAATGCATTAAGCCACGTTAAGAATTTTCAATTTTCAAATGTCCCGGCATCTGGAAATGCCGCCGGAAGTGCCACTGCTTCCTTTTACACTGAAATGCCTTCCTTTTACACTGAAATGCCTTCCGTTTGCACTGAAAAGTTCACGCACATCTACATATGAAATCACTTGCATACACGTATATACTTAGCTGAAGCATGTATGGGTGTGTATGCGTGCAGCAGTTATATGTATGTGCGGTGTTTATAGGTGTATATGCATGGAAGTTTATATGTATGTCTTGGTGTTTATAGGTGTATATGCATGGAAGCCCCATATGTACCTGTGCCGTCTGGTAAATGTGCATGTGCATGGAAGTTTATGCTCTTGCGGTGGCTGTGCATGGAGAGACCCTGGATGGTGTATATATCATGGAAAGTTTATGTTGTGATGTTACTGTGTGTATACATTGCGGTGTTTATAGGTGTATATGCATGGAAGTTTATATGTATGTGCGGTGTTTATAGGTGTATATGCATGGAAGTTTATATGTATAAAGGGTGTTTATAGGTGTATATGCATGGAAGTTTATATGTATGCGAGTGTTTATAGGTGTATATGCATGGAAGTTTATATGTATGGAAAGTGTTTATAGGTGTATATGCATGGAAGGTGTATATGCATGGAAGTTTATATGTATGTGCAGTGTTTATAGGTGTATATGCATGGAAGTTTATATGTATGTGCAGTGTTTATAGGTGTATATGCATGGAAGTTTATATGTATGTGCAGTGTTTATAGGTGTATATGCATGGAAGTTTATATGTATGTGCAGTGTTTATAGGTGTATATGCATGGAAGTTTATATGTATGTGCAGTGTTTATAGGTGTATATGCATGGAAGTTTATATGTATGTGCGGGTGTTTATAGGTGTATATGCATGGAAGTTTATATGTATGTGCGGGTGTTTATAGGTGTATATGCATGGAAGTTTATATGTATGTGCGGGTGTTTATAGGTGTATATGCATGGAAGTTTATATGTATGTGCAGGTGTTTATAGGTGTATATGCATGGAAGTTTATATGTATGTAGTGTTTATAGGTGTATATGCATGGAAGTTTATATGTATATGCGGGTGTTTATAGGTGTATATGCATGGAAGTTTATATGTATGTGCGGGTGTTTATAGGTGTATATGCATGGAAGTTTATATGTATGTGCGAGTGTTTATAGGTGTATATGCATGGAAGTTTATATGTATGTGCGAGTGTTTATAGGTGTATATGCATGGAAGTTTATATGTATGTGCGGGTGTTTATAGGTGTATGCACGTGTTTTATGTATGTGTTGATAAGCGAAGTTTGATTTAAATCCTAGGCGGCGCCTCATATGCATCAACCTCTGTGCTTGTACAAATAAAATGAAAGACAGTTTCTCTCTTAGATCATTCTCATTAAATCATCTATTTTCTTGAGTGATTACAGCATAATTAGCTGTCAGCTTGCGCTAATTATGAAAATAGGCAGTTCTTACTTTACTTATATATGATAATAATAAAAACATGCTGCAGTAGATTATGCTTTGCAAGATCTGATTCAATCTTACAACCGCAACAGCTCGCACTCTAAAATTCCTGCTACAACATGTGGATGTCATTAACAGCAACAGCATTGCGGTATTTGACCGGCTACTATATGCCTAATCAAAGGAGCTCTCAGCATTTCAATCTCTTTTGCATTAGCAGCAGCTTACATATTATTTAGTCATCGAGATTTTCTCATTTCTTTCTCTTCTTGTTCAAGACCATCTTGGAACGAGCCATGCATTTAGCAAGGATGTGTTCATGCTATACAAACATTATAAATACTATACAAAATACATTTTTGTAATTTCCTTTTTTTTATGTATAGGTAACCATTTTTATATATTGCATATGCATAGTAAAAATCTGTCAGTAGGTTAGTTGTGTATAGGTTTATATTGTTTTACTTCATTGTTGCATGTCTGTATTAACCGTGCCCGAGCGCGTTTGACCCCCAAAGCCCGTTTCATTTGACTAGTGTGATGGCTCCGTATTTATGTTCTTATGTTATGTATTTACGGTCTGTTAAGCCGGCCCTGGCTCGGTTGGGAGAGGTGGGCCAGAGCGCGGTTCAGTTGGGCTCGGGCTCGGTACGCGTGTAGTGTCGGAGCGCTGAACTTCTATTACGTGCAGCATGATTGCGTGAACATTTCTGAGCGCCAAAAGTGATAGATCTCTAAATTAGTAATAATTTAGTTTATTGTAATAACATGGTTTTGCATTTATTTTCACAATTTTAAAGATTTTTACATACTTGGTCAGATTATTTAGAAAACAGAGGTGTTTTGAGCATATCTCCTGCCAAATATTGCAAAAACACATTAACATTTAACTTAAGAGATAACTCTTATCAAATATATTTCCGTTTTATATTTTGAAATTGAATATCTATTTATATGAGTATGCTTACATGCCATCTCGGTGAATAAAATATTTACTATTTCTCATTCTTTAGTGGTTACACCATTTTACATTTTCAGGTACATTCAGTCTTATCAGAATAAAAAACATTGTATATGGCCAATTGATAAAGGGAAAACATAATGCACACAGATGCACACTATTCTCTTATAATTAGCATTCAGTGATGCTCTAAAAGATACATTTCTTAAGCATTATCTGACTGTAGATCCGAAGGACAGAGCAAGATTGATGACGAGTGGACTCAGTATAAGGTATCTGACCACTGGTTATCTGAAATAGGAACAGAAATGTCTTGTTACAAAATCTCTTCGAAAAGCTTTGAAAGATCAGATGTCAAAGTAAACTAAGTTATAAATTGCTGATATAAGATATTTACAGTTGGGTTTAAAACAAAATAAAAAAGTTTAATTTGTATTCTTGGGGGTGATTTGAGAAATGAGGGAACAGTTTCTGCACTAAATGTTCAATCTGAAAGCAACAGTGTATACCATCTGAGTATACCATTACATGCCCATGTACGAGATGTTGAGAAAGCATTGTTTTTACAAACTAAGCAAATGTTTAGTCAATGGTCGCCAGGCGTTCAGAATGTGTCCCGCCTGGAGGTTTCAAGTATAGCTAGTAAGACCTTGATTGGCTTGTTCAGGTGTGTTTAATTAGGGTTGAAGCTACACTCTGCAGGACACCAGCCCTCCAGGACCAAGTTTGGTGAACCCTGCCCTATGTAATCAATTTAAAACCAAAACAATCCCCCCCCCCCCCAAAAAGGAAATTTTAAAAACAACTGTATTTTACGTAGTTTTGCTGATTACTAGCAGAAGCTGAGAAGTGATAACAGAACATAAATGATATGTAGTTGAAGAGGTTTCAGCATGGACCTAGGGTGGGTAATCTTTGGGTAAGTGGAGGTTATTCCAGTTTAAAATCGTACAAATATTACACACCCATGAACAATTCTGAAAATTTGGAAGAGACTGGCCATCTCTTGACTTTTGGTGTCCCGCCCATCCATGCAGTTTTGCATGTAAATATACAGCTGCATGAAGGTGAAATTCATGTGAATGTGATGTTATTTACACGGTGAACAATAAAATATAAAAGTGAATGAAATTAAAAAGTAATGCTGTTGTATTGTATAGGTACATTTTTGGTTTTCATTATGCAGTGCATTAGACTGGTTAGTAGAAACTAAAGATGAAGATTCAACAACAGGACTGCAGAATGTGGAAAGGAAAAATACAGTGAGAAGCATTATGCTTGTGTATGTTCTCCAGACAGTGCATTGCTTTATTTTACAGCCTAATGGTTATCATAAGGTCATATGCATCTATTGAAACATTTAAATAAACTGAGCTTTAGTCAAATGTCATGATATCAAGTTCAAGTTGAGCTTTATAGTCATTCCGCTACATGTGGGGACATACAGTGGAACGAAATGTCGTGCCTTACAGGACCACGGTGCTACATAAATACAGACTTCAACAATTAAGTAAAAACACTATAAACCTATACAAAACTAACCTACTGACATATTTTGACTACGTATACTATATATAAATGTTTACCTTTTACAAATAAAGATAAAATGTAAAAAATACAAACTATACGAATGCTTCACATAAATACTGTACATGTGCAGAGAGAAACATTGTGAGTCAAGCAGCTGGCCGGGGAACAGTACAAAAGGATTTGTAGTGCAGGAGCATGTAAACACATATATTACTGAGTATTTTGTGGGATTGTGTTCACACAGCAGAGTGTGAAAAGTGTCTAGTGCGAGTAGAGGAGAGTGTGTTACTGCAGGTACAGACACACTCACCTGTGTGTAACACACTTTGAATTGCACAAAACAAGTTGCATAAAGTTTTTTCTCTTCACCAGACATTTGACAGCATGGGAGACTCATTTTATACTGTGTTAATCATCTAACTCGGCCAGTTAAGAGCTACATTTGTCCTAAATATGGTCGTTGGAACATAGGTTTTATCAGTTGGAAATCTTCAATGCACATTTAAAAGTGCCTGTTATTAAATTCCCTAGCTTGACCTTCAGTCCACGAGGCTGGCCAGGAGTCCTCATCTATTTCATCATCTGAAACAAGGAGATATAAACATTGTATTCAGTTTAACTGCTGTACACAGACACACATATCTGTTATATATCTGATTTTGGGTGGGTTTCCAACATAAACGATGATTCATTCTGCTTAATAAAATAAGGCAGCCACACAACTTCTTGTTTTTTTCTTTTTCTTGTATTCCTTTCAATTTAAATGATATGAGAAACAGTACACATTTGGCACCAAACATAATAGTGAAAATATCAATCACACCCCACTTTTTCATCTGAAATCAAATATTGACCCATCTTAATCAAACTATGAATCATGTCCTTGTGTGTAAAAAAACACTATATGTGTAAAAGTCAAAGAAACCAGTCTTATCCGTGTTTATGTTAGACACTGAAGGAGTCCAGTGGAAATGCCGGCTGAAGTAAACGTTGACCTTGAATCACAATTATAATCCATATTGTAGACCGTCAAAGCAGTCCTTAACGCAACCCCATGGAAGAGAAAGAACCAGGTCGACTTCAGTCCTTCTCAACGCCACCAACAAAGATTCCAATTCAATCCACAATGCTGTCATATGTATCAAGCACAACGTAGACAAAAACCCTTCTACAAACAGAAAAACACAAATGATTATTCTATCTTATTACCAATTAAACCCAGGAAATAATACCCGACCGCTTTGTTTTATACAAAATGACTGATCAAAATAACTCTTTCATAAATAAATGAAGGCAACAATATAACCGTACTCACAGTTGAGAATGAAACACAAATGTTTCTCAACAAGGGCCTTCCCCAAACACAGTAGATCAGCTCAAACGCTGCTACTGGGCACATTGGCACACAAACCAAAAAGGTATCCATACCCTATTCTTCTATTCCGCTACTACATTTATCCATGCTCAACCGAAGTTAAGACTGCCCCCTACCAGTGAGGATTACAACTACACTCAACTCGTAGCAGGCTGAAGACTGTTACATAATTACCACATTAGAAGTCAAAACACTAGATTTAAAGCTGGTCTGTGTCCATGTACACACTGCAAGGATCCCTTAAGTCATTTAGCAAAGCAGACCCAGATAGACACAGCAAGCAAGCACTGTCCTACACAGTCATTCTCATCTCTGTTGTTCAGTGTATTATATACAGTATGTATATGAATGCAGCATGTTTGACATGTACTATTGGTTTGTATTGTGTTATGTCTCTTGCTTTGTGGGGGGGTTATGATTCATATCTGTGCATGTCATACAACAATATGCATATAAAAGGCAGCAAGTGTCTTTAAGTCATGGACAAAGTTACAGTGATGTTTATAGTCCAAAACAAAATAATCAACCAATAATCATGATATTAGTGAAAAAAACAGAATACCCCCAATTAACTAGATAATGAATTAAATGTATGTAAGTATGAATTACCACAAATGAAGACCGTGTTTGCTTTGTAGATCTGAGACTTTATATGTTTTACATAACTGATTCTGATGACTGGGTTTTAGCAGTGAATCACGGATACGGTTTATGTGTGACATACATGTAACGGTCATTAAACAGCATTAGTATGAATGTGAGATTAACGTTAATATGATCACTTTCATATGATAACAAAATACTCTATAAAATAATAATAATAATATTGTTGAATTGTTATATGTCAATTTATATTTCCATGTTTTATAAAATGCAGTGGTATTGGTTAATACACAGTAAAATAAAAAAGTTGCCTTTAATATAGTCATTATTATTTATGTATTATTAATATTAACATACTGCAGATTAATTTCGGTTTAGTGTCTAGCTCTATTCTGCCAGGAGAGGATCTGAAATCAGTTTCAAACTCCTCAAGAATGAAGGAATACAGAAAACAGAAAGAAGCCCACAGAACAATGGATTAAAGTCAATGAATAAACTGAATACAGTAAAGGGCAGACAAAGCACCAGCAGAGTGAATATGAAAACAACCAAAATATGATGATCTGGTTTCCTGGATGTGTGAGAGTGACGATCAGCAGAACATGAAGCTCCACAAGATATTATCCATGTGATCACCGACACAATCAACACAAGTACCGCAAGAAAGAAATAATAAACACTATGTAAAGAGACTTGACCAATACTTATACAGAGAATCATAAGTATGTAGAAAGTTATAAAATATGGTGACAAAGCAGTGACAGTATGGTATGGTAAAATATGGTGACAGTGGAGGTTTCATTGAGATAATTCCCTCTTGCGCCACTAGCTGGTTTAAGAGAAAACCACAGTCTCTTCATATCCACAACGAAGACCACACAATCTAGGTCTATTAAAGAGATCTATTAAAGATCTAGGATATCTTTAATAAATACATAGTGTTACGTCTCTGATGTAAATTTAGTCTAGGATTTTAAAGAGGTAACATTAAATTGATATGTTAAAGGAATACAGTGGCAGGGAAATCAGTGGCAATGGAACACATGACACAAATACACCTCAAAAATAAGGTTTATTGTTCCCAATAAATAAGTAGTTAAACCAACAAGACAAAGGAAAAAAAGGGAAGTTAAAGTGGCGCTTAAATCAGAAAATAAATATAATGAAAGAATCCCACATACTAACTAATTCCCAAATCCCCTAAACTAATAAAGTAAAGATATGGCAATAAAAGTCTTCAACGCAAAGCGTCATAAACTACACTAACTATACAAAGCAAAACATACAGAAGAAGCGCACACTCATAAACTAATGTGTCTAATACATCAAAGATCTCTACGTGCGGGTATGTAGGTCACGTGACTTACTAAACTCTTCCACTCATTCCTTGTCTTTCAAACCAGCGACAAGCAGGCAAACACAAGCCATAAACAACATAGGTTGTGACTAAACTGTTAAGGTCAACTGAACTCTTTGAAACTCCTCCAACTAAACAGAGTCTAAACCAAGAGCGCAACATGCGCAACACACACACACACACACACACACACACACACACACACACTTTGTACAATGGCGGCGCGCACAACAGACGCAGCGGCTTCTCTCTCTCCCGACAGAACGGTATTTTCGTGTTTTTTGTCTTGTAAGTCGCAATGTTTTTTGTGCGTCTCGTCTCGTCTAACTGTCTTAAAGCGCGCATACAGTCGTGAGTTTCTGCTCGATGTCGGCAGAACCACATTTCTAGAGTTAAACTCCACGTATGCCGAAGAGCTGCGGGACCTCAGTCTGCTCCGGAGGCCTACTCAATCACCGACCCCCACTGCATCTCGCCCACAGCGGAGGCGCTGGCGGTGTGAGAGGAAGCAGAAGAGTAGCGGAGGTATCCGAGCTAGGCTAGCGGCTAACCCACACAAGCCAGCTATCCCCACCATCGTACTGGCGCGTCGCTCTTTGGACAATAAACTGGACTGCATCCGACTACTTCGCTCTACTCAGAGGACTGTAAGAGACTGTTGTGTTTTTGTATTTACGGAAACATGGCTTAACAACAGCGTTCGGACTGCGCCATTCAGCTCGAGCAGCTAACATGCTATCGAGCAGACAGAGCTCTCGTCGAGGGAGGTAAGAGAGGGCTTTGTGTTTACATCAATAATGTATGGTGCCGCGACGCTGTTGTGGTCTGCAAACACTGCTAACCCCTGGTGGAGCTTATGATTATTAAGTGCCGGCCGTTCTATCTACCGAGGAATATACAGCCATTCTTCTCGTTGCTGTATACATCCCTCCTAACTCCAACAACAACAGGAGTGAGGCACTGAATTATTTGTACCAGCACATCAGTGAGCAGCAGACAGCCCACCCAGATGCTTTTCTCATCTTGGCTGGAGACTTTAATCACGCAGACTTAAAGAGTGTGTTCCCGAAAATATACCAGCATGTTGACTTCCCTACAAGGGGAAAAAACACGCTGGACTTTGTTTACACCACCCACAGAGGAGCATACAAGGCCTCCCCTCCCCATCTCGGAGCCTCAGACCACATCACTGTCATGCTAATGCCTGCACACAGACCGCTCGTTAAAGTCATCAAACCGACACACAAACAGATTCAAGTGTGGCCGGAAGGGTCGTCAGAGGCACTTCAGGACTGTTTTGACACCACTGACTGGAATATGTTCAAGCAGGCTGCCACATACAACAATACTACAGACCTCCAAGAATACACTGAGACTGTCACTGCCTACATCACCAAGTGCATTGATGATGTAACGGTCACAAAGACTATCACTGTCCGGGCCAACCAGAAGCCGTGGCTGACAGGGAGGTCTACAGTCTTCTGAATGCTCGGAACGCTGCCTTTATAGCTGGAGATGAGGAGGGCCTGAGGACAGCTAGGGCCAACCTATCCCAGCGGCATCAGAGAGGCCAAGAGACAGTACTCCAGGAGGATAGCCCATCGCTTCAGTGACAGCAGAGACACTCGGAGCCTGTGGCAGGGAATACAGACCATTACGGACTACAAGCCCCACCACAGACCTGTGACAGCACCATCCCCTGCTGAACGAGCTGAATGCCTTCTTTGCTCGCTTTGAGGCACAAAACAGCACCACTGCACAGAAGACTCCACCTCCTCCCGGCGACCAGGTGATGACGCTGTCCTCGGACAGCGTGAGGAGATCCCTCAGCAGGATCAATGCACGCAAACCTCCGGGTCCTGACAACATTCCTGGGCGTGTACTGAGAGACTGTGCAGTGGAACTCACTGATGTCTTCACAGACATCTTCAACATCTCACTAAGTCAGGCTGTTGTCCCCACATGCTTCAAAGCTACCACCATCATTCCAGTCCCGAAGAAGTCATCTCCATCCTGCTTCAATGACTACCGTCCAGTAGCACTCACTCCTATTCCAATGAAGTGCTTTGAACAGCTAGTCATGCAACACATCAAGTCTGTCCTCCCCTCCTGGACCCCTTCCAGTTTGCATATAGGTCCAACCGCTCGACCGATGATGCCATCGCCACTGCCCTCCACCCAGCCCTCACACATCTGGACAAAAGACTCATATGTCAGGATGCTGTTCATAGACTTCAGTTCAGCATTCAACACAATCATCCTCAGCAGCTCACTCACAAATTGGCCCAGCTGGGGCTAAACACCTCTTTGTGCAACTGGTTGTTGGACTTTCTGACCGGAAGACCTCAGGCAGTACGGGTCAGCATTAACACATCCAGCACCATCACACTGAACACAGGGGCCCCCAAGGATGTGTGCTGAGCCCCCTCCTCTTCACTCTGCTGACCCACGACTGCACACCATCACACAACTCTAACCTTTTCATCAAGTTTGCGGATGACACGACTGTGGTGGGTCTCATTAGCAACCGAGATGAGACAAACTACAGGAGTGAGGTGAGCCACCTGGCTGGGTGGTGCAGGGTCAACAATCTCTCTCTGAATGTGGAGAAGACAAAGGAGATTGTTGTTGATTTCAGGAAAGTGCACACTCAGCATGCTCCTCTGACCATCAACGGTGCGACTGTGGAGAGAGCGAGCAGCACCAAGTTTCTGGGTGTGCACATCACAGAGGACCTCTCCTGGACTAACAACACTGCAGCACTGGCCAAGAAAGCACAGCAACGTCTCTACTTCCTCCGCAAACTCAGAAGAGCCAGAGCCCGGCCCCATCATGTGCACTTTCTACAGAGGCACCATCGAGCATCCTGACTAGCTGCATCACTGTGTGGTATGGCGCCTGCAACGCGTCCTGCCGCAAGTCCCTTCAACGGATAGTGAGAGCAGCTGAGAAGATCGTTGGTGTCTCTCCCCTCCCTCCAGGACATCTACAGCACCGTCTCACCCGCAAAGCCCTCAGCATTGCAGGTGATCCCACCCACCGACACACAGCTTCTTCAGTCTGCTGCCATCAGGAGGAGACTGCGGAGTCTCAGGCGAGGACCAGCAGACTGAAGGACAGCTTTGTCCATCAGGCTGTCAGGAAGCTGAACTCTCCTCCGCCCTTGCCCTCCCCTCTTTTACCCCACGCAACACTGAACTCTGACACTACCCCCCACCCCAATGTCCACACCCCAGGCCCCCTTACAAAATGTGACCCGCACCAGTCACTTTATGCAGCACTGGAATGATCTCTACCTCATCCAGCATTGTCTGTAATCTACCTCTTCTGACAGTCTGATAAAAGACTGTTCTTTTTCTTGCACTACTCGCATCTGCACAGTTTTGTTTTATTTAACTGGTTTGCACTCTATCTGCCATGTGCCTTATGTCACTTTATCTCTTTTTTATTTTTTTATTGTTCTACAATTGTCCTCATTTGTATATCTGTATAGTTTGTATGTACATATGGTTAAACTGTATTTATCTGTATTTGAATGTCTACTGTCAGTGTTTAATGTTAACTGTATGCACCAAGGGTCTGAGAGTAACGCAATTCTCTGTATGTATGTACTGTACATGTGGAAGAATTGACAATAAAACTTTACTTGACTTGACTTGACACACGCACACACACACGCACACGCGCGCACGCACGCACACACACGCACACTCCGCGCAATCCAAAGTGTCACACCCCCTTCTTCTCGCGAACATTCTCCTTTTAAACCTCTCGGACGGGAGCGTGATTGGCAAGAGAAACATGTCGTCATAGTTGATTGATGATGATTGACAGCAACGATAGCCAACAGAATCCAAGGAAAACGGTACCTAAGAGGATAAGCGTAAGAACAGAGAAAAGAGGCAAAGGAAAACATACAGCAAAAAGGTCGCTGACCGTAACACTACACTTAAATTAAACTTTGTAAAAAGTTTATACTAGAAAGTGCGTCAAACACATTATCAGCCCCTTTTTTATGTCTAACGTCAATATTATAACTCTGGAGCAATAAAGACCACCGAGTCAATCTTTGATTTTGATTGTACATTTTAGACAGAAACACATATTGTGTGAAAACAACACATATTGTGTTAATGGTAGGGTCACAACCAGGGCCGGAGTGGGGTCCATTTTCAGCCCGGGAGTGTAATGCTCAAGACCAGCCCACCACCAATCCCCATCCAACCCCCTCCCACCGTGGTGGAATCTGGATAAATGACAGATCTGTTTCTTAATTGACATGTTTCAATAAAAAATCTGAATAATGTAAATATGGCCATAAATATCAATAACAAATCACATACTGAGTTTTCTGTGTCCAACTGTTACTTTATGAAAATAATGGTTTGAATTTAAACTAAAATAAAGGTATGCAGTAAGAAATATACTTTTTGCACTAGTGTTTTTTATATCCATGTCAATGTAATAAATAAAATAAATGAAATAAACTATATGAAACATTTCTTCTACAAAAGATACAACTGTAACATAAAAAAAAGTAAAATTCAAAATTGAAAGCTGCCAAGCAGTCATTAATATTCATATATGTTAGTCATTATGTTCCTGTGGCTCAGTGGTAGAGCATTGCGTTAGCAGCGCTAAGGTTGTGGGTTCGATTCCCAGGGAACACACATACTGACAATAAATGTATATGCTGAATGCACTGTAAGTCGCTTTGGATAAAAGCGTCTGCTAAATGCGTAAATTTAAAATGAATAACTAAATGGAAAATCAGTAAGCATCTCGAAAGAGAGAAAGAAAGAAAGGCCTTCTACCATTCTTCACAAGTTTTGGTTTACACTCAGAGCTGAAAATGGCAAAGCCTTACAGCATCAACAACCGCCTAAGCAGTGCACTGGTTTCCGCAACTTTGTTTATTACTGTCTCATTGTTCTATAGTTTTTGACTATAGTCACTGTACCTTGAGTAGCCAGTTCCTGTGTGCTTGTTTGTCTTGAACAAATATCTGTCAGTTTGGTCTGTTCGTCAGGGACCTTCTGTAGGTTACCTTGAGTCGCCAGTTCACGTGTGCTCGTTTGTCGATTTGAAAAAATATTTGTCAGTTTGGCAATTTTGGCCGCATCATCCTCCGATGCCTTTCTTTTTTAACCTGGCTTTTTCAGCTCCTCTAGGAATCTATTTGTGTACTATCCATTTTATTCTTCCCGCGATTAGCGCACTCTCGCTAACTCACACCACAGCATTAATGGTTTCGGTCTGTCTCCATGGCAATGACCTGGGACACGCGCTTGTGTAGAGAGAGAGCGCGCGCGCGCTCTGACAACAGAAAAAGTCACATTTTAATGATAAATTCTAATCTAGTGTTATTAGCTTAGTTATCAGTCACACGGTAACTTAAACACATATACGTTATTATGTGTATGTAAAAAAAAAAAAAAAGCAGGCGAGTCTGCCGGCCCGATTTATGAACGGGGCAGAGCGGCCCACCGGGAATTCCCCCGGTTCTCCCGATGGCCACTCCGGGCCTGCTCACAACAAACGGATGTTGTGCTAATTGTGTTCAGAGTTTTGAAAATGTGAATAGAGATTGGACAAAAGGTTGTTAGCAACTGAAAAAAAACTGTAATAATATTTTAGTGTGTTTTAATAAAGTACACTTCTGTTGGTGTGTTGACTAACCTAAAGCACATGAAAAGTAATTGATTATAGAAACTGAAGTGTTTTATATTTCTATTAAGTTAATGTATTTTATAGTTTTATATATTTTAAGTACTAAATTGCAACGTTGTATCATATTTAAGTGTATGAGAAACATTTAAATAGAAATTACATCAAAGTATATTTTAGTTTATAATAAATGCTTGTCAGTACATTCAGCAGTACTTTAACATATTTCAAAGACAACAAAAGTAATTATGAATTACATCTAAGTCCAACTTAAGTGGGTCAAAAATACTCCAAAGTTCAGCTATTTGCTTTTAATAGCTTTTTAAAACTTTTATTTTAATTTAAATGCAATGAATATGCAGTTGTCTGAAAATGTTACATTAATTACGCACACAAATATATATTTTGAAAGTATGTTATTTCTGTATTTCATTATGCTGTATAATGCATTAAGCAGTTCACTGGGTTTTGCATCAGATCTTGAGCTTTGTACATTTATTGTTTCCCAGGTTACCGCTCCCATGGCTGCTGTACTCCATTATCAACAGTATGAGCCCGGTTCGGGTGAGTAGTAACGGTCTGTTCTGCGCTATCGTGCTGCTCTTCATCATGCTCCTCTTCGTCCTCATCTCCATCGCCGCCTGTAAGTGGAAGATGAGCAAACTGCTGGGCTTCATCATGTTCCTGCTCTATCTCGTCTTCCTGGTGGTCAGCGTCTTGTTGGAGGACAAGGTCATCGTCTGCCCCATCTCTGTCTGACGTCCCGTCTCATTTACACACACCGGCATGAAGCTAAAACCACGTTCCTGCTGACTTTACCTCACCTCTGTAGTCATTTATTTTCTTATGACAGTTCCCAGCCTCCTTCACACTTCATCTAACACTCTGCGTGTGTTTATGGGGTTTTACACACTTAAAAACATGCTTTAATATTAACATTTTTCTTGCTTTCCAATAAAATATCTAAACATCCTTAAAGAACATTACTAAACTGTGTACTTCAGAAGCAAAACTCGTTTTCAGGGAAAATGTCATTAGGCATAAACTTAGAATTGTTCTTAAAACAAAAATCATTTGGCAGTAATTAATTATATATGAAGATATATTCAAAAAAAAAGATTTTCTTAGTATTTTGGTCTTGTTTTCCTGTGCAAATATCTGAGGATTCTTACATTTATTGAGAGTGGAAATGTCTTCAGAAAAGTATGTGAGATATTAAGTGCTGTTTTCTTGAATGAATGAATTTCAGTTTGAATTTATTTTAGTATCACTGAGAAACTAGTATAGTTTGTATTCACATTTTTCAATCAGTTTATATAATTTATTTTTTATTTTACTTAAAAGTTTGAGTCTTTTTATGAATCTTTATTTTAGTTTTAGTTATTTTCGTACATCAAGTTAGACTAAATTAAAATGATAAATGTTGCCTAGCCAACATAAAAAGCTTGTCTATTTTATTTAATTTTACCTTTATTTTATGTCAAGTAATGGAAATTTGTTATGGTTTTAGTTTTTGTTTCAGTTTTAGTTAACTACAATAACCCTGGTTTATGCTTAAAGCAATACGATAAATAATACAAAAAATAATCTTGTTTTGTAATCTTGCTATAAAAACAAGTATTAATTTAATAATAATGTAAACTGTTTTTTGCTCCACTCATTGAAGTGACATTGATCATACGAGACGATGCTAAACTAGATCTGTAATTTGTCGATATCTCTTGAACAGAATCTTTTGAACTGGATGAGATTCATCAACACAGTGTTAAAATATTTACACAGATTTGAGTTTGTTCTTCTTTATCTTCAAGAAACATGCTCCGTGTTTGTGGTCAAAGCGTTCAGAATGAGCTCTGATTATTTGTTGGTAGTTTGAATCCCTCTGTAGGGAGCAGTGAGGATTTCTGCAGACAGACGCTGTGATTATAGCAGGCAGCGTTTGCTCATTTCTCAGTCTCTGTAGGCCGTTTGTTCACGCTGTGAATGTGCTGCACTGATGAATAATCGCTGGTGTGCAATTATTCCATGATATGATATATTGTGTCCAAATTATTTTCACTTTGCATGAGCTGATGGCCATTGATCCTTTTCTGATTTATTATTTTCTTTCTATTACATTTATATGCTAATAACATCTTAAGAACATGAAAATTAAACCAACTTTCTTGTGGTAAAGTAAATAGAAGTATTGCGTATTCTGCATGCTCAGCGATTACTGTATGTTTTTTAATGGGTATTTATTTATTCATTCATATAGTATGACCAATAAAGCACCAATTCAGCGTTATGATATAAGAAATAAACAAGCAAAAAGGTGTATTATTATTTTTTTTTTAACAAATTGTACACAAAATTAAACTGGGCCTAAAACTGAGAATATGAACCGTTACTTCACTAGTTTAAAAAACGACAGACAAATGCTGGTTGATGATGTATTTTAGATGTTGAATGTTGTTCAAACACCTCCTGAAATATTGCAGCTCTTTAGTTTGTTTTGACTTCAGTTCACGGTGAAAGTAAACGTGTTAAAAGTATTGACAGCCTCTCCATTTGAAACCGTGGCAAATAATATACTGAAGGTTTGTATGGATCCAGGGTGACACACAGGAATGTTTCTGTAAAGAAGACACTGATTACTTATAAGATATGATCAATGTTTGTGTATATTTCTTTAAATGTTGCCTGTATGTCAAGAGGCCAAGTAGCCAGATACATAGAATTTGAACATTATGTCATCCTTTCTTCTATCCGTTCATGTATTTTGTATTTATTTTATATATAGCTTGTTCATTTAATAGCAGTGATTTGAGCTGCTGTATTGATTGTAAAACAAATAATGACTTGCTGCCTCATTCACACCGAAGGAGACTACAATTACTGCATGTTGCTTCCCCAATCATTATTATTCACCCATTTATAGAAAAAATCACGTTGAATAATATTACAAATGCGAGGGAAATGTGTAGTTGCTTATAGTCTGTAGTTATGTGTTAAACCTAGAAAACATTAGACATATATCGCACTTCCAGCGGCAAAAACCACGTGCAGTGATTTCCCTCAATAGTTCACACTGCATGTATTTGGATTGAAACCAGATCGGAGACGGTTTAGTGACGTGCTAGAAAATAAATTTTCAATTACAAGTAAGCAATTTATGCATGAAAATGTGTAGTCTGTTACTGTAAGATTCAAAGACAAAATATTTGCATAATGATTTGCCTAACAAATAGTTATTTGGTAACGAACGAGTGTTAATGTGCTAGCGCTTTCTAAACCGATTCTAGAGACGTTAAAACACGAGCATTTATTAAGAGTAGAGCGATCCATGTTACACTAAAGGTGCTTTGGACTCGATCTTTGTAATCTGTACAGACACACATGTAGTGCATTTACTAACTAATAGAGAACTCACTGATCAAGTATATTCATGATTCATACACTAGCACTTATTCCAACAGTGATTTTATTTGTGTTTTTGGCGACAGAAAATCTGACCGCAGCTGCTGTGTATGTATACCTTGGCAAATACTGCCCTCTAGTGTGTAGTAGCACTTTATTTTTGTAATGTGTAAACCAAGGCCTGTCGTTGAATCTTTTCTTTGTGAGCAGGCAAACACATGCACTGAACTTAGAAATGCTTCTCGATCTCTTTTGCTGTACTAAATACTTATTTTTAGGGAAATACAATATCCTTGTCAGCCCGATCATATTTATTCCTTCAGAAGAAGCTCTCATCCAGATTGCTGAATGTGTTTTTCCGTTTCAGCGGTCCTCGAGTGAAATCTTGTAAGGGTTTGAATAGTTTTCTGAACCAATAAAACTGACGAGAGTGAATATCAACAGGTCTGGACTGAGCAAAGCAATGTGAGAATGTGATTAAATATACGAATGTGGAGCTATAGATCTGAAGCTGGTGGGATTTATGATCAATAAACTGAGAAAAAATGTAATTCTCAAACATTGAAAGGTTTTTAATAAAAACAGATGAGAAAGGAGATATTAATACT
Source organism: Gymnocypris eckloni scoliostomus (assembly GCA_027564155.1). Classification (NCBI taxonomy): domain Eukaryota; kingdom Metazoa; phylum Chordata; class Actinopteri; order Cypriniformes; family Cyprinidae; genus Gymnocypris; species Gymnocypris eckloni. The sequence continues at coordinate 3,069,738 of CM050413.1, read as the reverse complement.
GATATAAGCAGTATATATGTAGCTGTTTGGAAATGTATTTAAACTGGAATTCAGATTTATGCATCAGTAGTAGTTTTCTATCTATACTTGTTACACCATAGTATTTATTAATTTCCCAAACTAGCATCTGCTTTTCTGAATGTTAATGTATTTTATTTTATATATGTATTTTGTCTAAAATAAGAGGGCTGCACACACTGTTCAAGTGCCCCTGCTTTATTCTGTGCCTGCTTTCTGACAGGGTATGGATTATTATGATTAACTTTCATTTGTAATTTTGTTTTGTATCAAACAGCATTATTAATATGCACTTTGTTTAATTATTGTTTGTTCACTCCTAATGAGGCTGAAGTTGAATGTTTGGCCTGAATTTACACAAGTCTGGAGTTGCTAAATGCTGGATTTTCTCAATTTTACACTTACGCATACAAAAGTGAAAGTGAAAAAGAGTGAGAATGCTGTTTCTGTTCACCTTTTCTGGCTTCACTTTTTAGCATTTGTAGATGGACCTGTTTCTGTCTCCACCGTTGTCTTTCTTTCTTCATAAAACTGCACTTTTGTACTGAATGACGAGATTCATGCCTGAATATAGACATGGCATGTCAGCAATTACTCCATCACTCTGTTTAACTTCCCATTTCACTAGTGTTCATGTGAGTCACTTCAAATGTACATATATACAGAAGCTAATAAGAGAAACTGTAAATGCAAAGTATGTAATAAAATAAATAAAGGCAAAATATAAGGGCAGGCTGTCCATGGTGAATTAATTTTTTCAAGGAATTAGCAGCTGCAAATATATAAAGCTGAAATAAAGTTGAAGCACACCGACATGATTCTCACTTTTCTTTACTCTACAAATGTAATAATTTCTAAATCTTGCAACAACAAAAAAAATACCATTTCTTGACATGATCAAAGCCCACATGGCACAATACAAACACAACACGCCATGTGCTCACAGACACAGTGACCTCTGGTGGCCATCTAAGGCACACAAGCCGGTAACTGTGACAGCATGGGCGTAAATTTCATTTAACAGTAGGGGGACAATAAATATAAAATTTCTCATGAGCAATTTTGAAGGGGACACAAATAATACAGTCAAATTGTACTTATAAAGATATGTCCCCACAGTGAAAAACTTTGCTTCTATCATTATTATTGTATACGGAGACTGCGTCATTATGGTTATTTTCAAAGTTTTTCTCAGGTTCAATGACAAAGCAGATCAGCACATTTCAAACAGCCACAAACCAAGGATAAGAAATAAAATCCCTTTTATTTCATCCATGCTGACGATTGTAATGATGCCAGGTTGTTTACCTCAGCTTAGAGCGCTCTGCTCGTGCTGCTTCTCAGAATGTTTGGTCGCTATAGCAACCAGTTGTAGTGGAAAACTGTAGGTCCGAAACAGAGCAGAACCGAACTGAACCGAACCGAGCTGGTACCAGTCAGTGGAAAACCCCCATAAGTTGCAGTGCACTATGCAATAAGCTATTGTAAACAAGTTAACGTTAACTAGATAAGTAATATTTTAATTGCTAATATAGCAGATTCATGGAAAATTAAATCGGTAACGTTAATCAGCATTTTTGCCGCAACTAATTTATGAATGAGTCTGCTATATCAACTACATTAAAGAGAATCGCTTTATTTAAAGTGAATAAAGTACCCTACTTACTGGAGTTCAACATTAACTGAGCCGCAGCCACACACCTGACTCGTGTGTGGAGTAGGTGAGATGAACTGGGAAAGCAGGCAGTGGGCCAAACCACTGTGAGGAAGGGGAGGGGGAACTCAACTGTTTCTAAAAGCACATTTTGCGGGGGTTTTTTTCTACTTACAAAATTATTTTAGGTATACATATATTTTTCACAATAGAGAGTGATTTTTTTATATATTTTTTGGGGGACAACCCTCGGATGGGGGGGACATGTCCCCTCCGTCCCCCCCGGGATTTACGCCCATGTGTGACAGTCTCCAGTTTGTTGATTTACATCTTCAGAAGGGTCTAAGTCTCTGATCCATATAGTAGGATTGGAACGATTAGGGACCGTAAAAGGCACATATTGGTCGCGATCTGTGGGTCTGAAAACTTAATTTTTTACGTCAGTCTTAGTACACAATGTAACTACAGAAGAGTCAAGTTTTAAATAGGAAAAATATCAAATATCTTTGGTCATTTTTGAGCGAGATGCTAACGGCCTAATAAGATTAATTTATCTATGCTAAGCTACGTTAAAAGTGCTACCGCCAGACCCGGAGATCGGCTGAATGGATTCAAAAACGGTAAAATTCAACTGTTGACCTCTTGGGGAGTTGGAAAATGAGC